>VTPC01089865.1:70670-315357 GCA_011009095.1 Ignelater luminosus | reverse complement strand
TTGCGAGGTATAAAGAAACAGGCAGTGTTGAAGATAGGCCGTGAAAAAGCCGTCCACGTTCTTCGCGCACGGAAGAAGTCATCAAAGCCGTGCGTTCCCGCATCAACAGAAATGTGCTTCGCAAACAAAAAGTGGTGGCACTCAAAATGCACATCCCTCCCAGTACGCTGTCTCGAATTATTAAAGAAGATTTAGGAATGAGTGCATATCGACGGGTTACGAGTCATTTATTGACTGATAAATTGAAAAAGATCCGAAAGGAACGCTCGAGAGGGTTATGGCGAACGTATCGCAACAGGCGCTACAAAACAATTTTGTTTACCGATGAAAAAGTGTTCACGATTCAAGAAAACATAATCGGCAGAATGATTGTGTGTACGCTCGGTCATGTTATGAAGCACGTGAAAGAGGTCATCATCCAGCCAGTGTTATGGTCTGGTGGGGTATGTTGTACGCTGGCGTCATGAAGGTGCATTTCTGCGATACAGTGGTCAAAACATCTACTACTTTTTATCAAAATATGCTCGAATCCGTCGTTAAGCCTCTTAATCAATGCCTGTTCAAGAAGAAACCATGGACATCTCAACAGGACTTGGCCCCAGCCCACAAGGCCAGGACAACTTAACGGTGGCTGGAAACCAACGTGCCGTCGTTTATCAGAGCTGAAGATTGGCTATTCGAAATTTCGGATTTGAACCCCCTGGATTACTACCTATGGGATATTCTAGAACAGAAGGCTTACCATACCAGACATCCCAATTTGGACTCCCTCAAGCAAAGCATTGTTCGTGCAGCTGCCGAAATACCCGTCGCTAAGGTGCGTTTCGCGATCGACGATTGGCCAAGACGATTGAAGCTGTGTTACGAAAATGGCGGCGCACATTTTGAATAAATTTATATGTCGTTATAGCATTTTTCTGTACTTTTCAAATATATATTTTATTTTGCCCCTAGCATTTTTCTTCATATTGATGTTTGCATGCGAAGTACTGACATAATTTATGGCTAGACTGTTTATATCTGCAATGCCATCGGTGTTTGGTTCTCTTTTCAAGAAATGGTCTTACGAAGCTCAAATACAAGAGATTTGGCTCGTAATAGCGCTTGATCTGTTGAGCCAGTACAATGGAGTAACAGCAGATAAGCAATCACGGCACAGTACTTAAATCTCTTAATTCAAAATTCTGTAACTTGTCTAAAAATTAGAAGCTACTTAAACCTCTTCTTACAGAAAGTCTTGCTTTTAAATCCGTTTCCTTAAGTAATCGACTTGAATGACTACACATGATGCGGAATCTTGTTTGTGACCATGTCAGCGCCCCCTGAATTAACATATCTAAACTTTCTATTCTATTTGCAATTTACATCTCTCTTTACCAATTTTTCTGCCTTCATTTCTGTGCGCCCTGAGGCAGTAGCCTTACTGGCTTAACGTCTGAGGGCGACCTTTAGGAAGACAGGATTAGTCATGTTAAGTGATTTATAAGTTCTAACAAGCTTCCTAGCTTTTCTTAATCTTCTATTGGGCAACAATAAAATAACCAAAAGCTTTTTGAACAAAATTCTGTGACCATTTAACCAACTTCATGCTGATATTCAGCAGTGACGTACTCTAACAAGAGATTTAATTTCATGCACTACTCGTATATAAAATACGAATTTAATTGCTTTCTATCTATATGTTTACCAATGTATGCAATATTACTAATGCAAAAGGCATCTTTGAATGACAACTTAATAAGACCAGCAGACTGTTTTCCAGAAAAGAGGGAGAATGTGTCTGAACAGTTTCGTTAAACTTCCCTATACTTTCTCTAACTTTGTAGCAATTCAATTAATGAATTAACAATTACAATTTTATATTGATATACAGTGTGTCCCGAAAGTACGGAAAGTTTAAATAATTGGTTGGATAGTGTAATGACTTTTTTGCCGTTATAAATTTATCAATAGGTTTGGGTGCTTGATTAGTTGTAGATAAGGGTCATCTGTTCATCTGTTTATCAATCATAATGTTAAGTGGTTGGATAAAATTTTTTTTTCTGCGAGTCTACTCATGCCTGTTGATTTGGGTCTATGTGTTCCTTTCCTCTATTCTGATTTCTGATTTGTGTTCATAATACTTTTAAGAAATAATAATAAAACGGAAAGGCAGTTTATGTCCAAGGTTCCATTTAAATGATTCCTTCTTGGAAATCTTACAGTTAGTTGAAGGTTAAGGATATTACCCTAAGTTTTATGGTAGTAGTTTATACTTTGGGAGGCTTTTGCCAACAGTATTAAAGGATGCAGTCATCTGAACAGTACTGCATCTGTGCGTGCGTACATTTGGTTATTTGGGCGGTCACGGTGGGCACACTCGCATGTTAAAGGAGTTGCAACGAAAATATAAAAATATTACAAAAAAAATTATAATGGTCTACTTAGCCCTTGCCAACAAAAGCAATCCATGCCAAAAAAAGGTTTAGTTTTCAAGCCACTGCTGTTTAAGAAAATGAATTCGAGATGTCAAGTAGACCTTATAGATGTGCAGTCGAATGCAGATGGAGAATATAAATACATTTTAGATTATCAAGATCACTTGACAAAATTTGTTTTACTTTGTCGAGAGTTTCAAATCAGATTGTTAGGGAGCTTACTGGACATGTGGGCAGAGTTGAAAATTGCCCATGGGAAGCCTCGTCATAGTCAGAGTGAGGGTTCTGTAAAACGGGCCAATCAAGACGTTCAAAATATGTTAACGACATGGATGCAGAGTTTCAACAATAGTCACTGGGCCAAAGGTGTGCGTTTTATACAATTAATAAAAAATCGGGCATACCACGATGGGATACGACAAAGTTCATATGAAGCTTTGTTTGGTTCAAAAGCAAAAGTAGGGCTGAGTGATTCATACTTACCTAAAAACGTAATTGAATCTCTAACAGATGAAGATTTAAAAAAAGCTGAAGATGACTTACATACAAATTTTCAAGACAACGATCCGCAATGCCCAGAGCAAGTAATAGATGACAGAGATGATAATTCTGATACTACCATTCAAGCTACTAGCTCTGAAGATAGTGAAAATAAAGCAGCAAATGAAACTACTAACATTTCCACAAGTGATGGCGCAGCCCAAGTTTCCAGCAATGTTGATACTGAAAGTATAAGAATTATTGAACATAAACAGAAAGAGATAAAAGTAAAACGAAAGAATGCACACAAAAATTTAAATAGTGTTTGTTGCTATGCTACAAATGAATATTACGTGATTTTAGAATGTAGTGTATGCTTTTTAATTTAGGTTTCTGAACGTGTATGCTCGTTAGTATTAAAGAATAAAGTTTAATATGGGTTTTCTCACTTCTTGTATGTATCTAGTTAGATTCTGGCCAAAGCCAAGTAGCCATTATTAGTATTGGCCGGGCCAAACACAAAATATTAATATTTTTTGTTATTTCGAATATGGGCCAAACAGCTGAGCTCTTACTAATATTGAGCGACCGTTACTGATAATAACCAAATTTCGAGCTTAGGCCGTAACAAACACACCAATTAAATTTGAAGTCATTATTCAGCTGTGGTGAAAAACAGTTTTCAGGCAGGCTAAATACTACTGCACGTGCTTCACCTCTTGCCAGCATGCTGTTAGATTTCTGAAGAATTTTCCACACAAGGGAGTGCAAATCCACCTGCATATCTTCCTCGCGACGCCCATGTTTGCTGACCCAGTTAAAAGTTCAAGTGAGTAATGCAGTCTTGATGAGAAAACGAGTGGAAAAAGTTTTCAAATGTGTATCAAGTATTTTCAGTTGGATGATGATCTTGAAAACAACAAATTCTGTAATATCAAATTTATAATAGGATAAAATCCAAAGAGGCTGATCAAAATATAGGCTTTCTGATAAAAGCATAAAAAACATTTGACACCTGCAATACAAATAGCTTAGAAGATTATTGCGACTGAATTATTTAGACAATCCTGTAGCAACAGAAGTGTACGAAATGTTGTAATATTCAATCGCAATTTGACCTAATTAAATATGCCCCATGGCCTTAAAGAAAAGGTAATTATATGAAAACAAATGCATACATACAATTGTTGATTTAGAGTTTCAAATATCTATGAAAGTACGTTCATAGAATTCTCTCAAATAAACAGCACATTTCAACATCCTAACTGTTGTCGTTTTCTTTTTGTAAGGTTTATATCACTAACTTCTCCTCGTAAAGTTTCTTCAAGCGCATAGCGTAAACTGGGAAGGAAAATGAAAAGACAACGTTAAAAATGCATCCAACGACCTGCAATAACAAGAAGCAAAACAGCTAAGCTATTATGTATTAACTTGAACCAACCAAAAGCCACACACAGCCAAATTAGCTCTGGTGGCTAATATCGTAAAAAAGGTCTTCAAAACCTACATCCCTAATTACTCCGCCTATTACGTTTTTAATATAATGCAGGTGTGTAATAGTAAGAAAGTTACGACTAACTAAAAACGTTTATAATGCACCTGATCGTTACTGGAGTGCTTTGATGGCCTTTTTACGATCTGCATTTGCAGTTTTGATAAGAATATTGAATTTATTGATGGTTAAAGCTTTGATGACGTTGAATTTTTCTTGTTACGAATGCGCCGTTAAGCATTATCGTGACCCAAAATTCTGCGGTTTCGTCCACAAGACGGTTTTTGCGAAATTCCATTATGTATGCAAGATTTTGCAACGAATAAAACAGATAAAACCGCATATCCACTTTTTATCTCGTTATTAATTTAAAAATAACATGTATTTATTTAAAGGCCGGGGTGACGATGATGGAAAAAAGCAGGAAAACTTTGGAGATATCTGTCTGGTAATTTGTCATTAATTCACTTTTTCTGTATGCTCTCTGAAGTTCTCAAAAAAAAAGAACTAAGAAAGAAGAGGCCCCTCTTCCAGTTGACAAGTCGACATAAATCACGTACCACAATAAATATCTGTGAGTGGACGACAAACACAATACAAGAAAGCCAGATACAACTTCACAAAAACGGTCATTTGTCAAAGTCCGGGGTGTATAGGTAAGCGATATTAAAAAATACGTCTTATTTAAATAAGCCGCGTGTTTCTAGCGATGATGAATTGCGGGTAGGTTCAAGATGGCCGTGAGTTACTGTGCATGACATACTTGGATTGCTCATTTTTACTCTTCTATTACTACTACTTGAATTTAGCGGATTCTGGATATCATTGTCGTTTTAAAATATGATAACTTTTGCTATTTTGTAATAAGGCCTTGATTGAAATTTGTTTTCCAAATTGATTTAACGCAGAGTTTTCGGATAAAAGGAGGATGAGTTTTCCTTTTTTAAAACTTGTTGCTCTTTCGTTTTTCACGTTCCAATTCAAAACCAAACTAAAGAAAAAGTTCGGAATAAAATTTCTATATACATCAGCATAATTTTTATATTAGTATAGTAATTTTGCGCAGACACTTTTCTGTTATGTATATATCTAAATTTATGTGGTTGAAACTAGAAAGGGTGTTTGAATGTGCGCGCTTGCGTATGCCTGTGTATGGTGGCAGATTGTGATAATGTAAAAATGTGCTGCCGAGGGGATTATGGTTTTATGCTAGCAATGGATTATGGGGTACTGCTGCAACAGCCCACTCGTTCACAGAGCGTGCACAATTTGCGAACACTAAAAAATGATGTATCGACAGCATATTTTTTTCTATTTTTATTTCTATTTTAAATATTGAGTTCGCTTTATCGGATTATGCTTTTGCATTTTACAGTTACGATGCATGCGATATCGGTTTATGACTACTGCAGTACTCTTTGATCATCATTGCTTGTCATTTCAATGGGTTTTAGTTTTGGATAGAACATTTAGGTTTAGAAAGTTAATACAACTTGATTATCAATTTTCTTTTCCATCTGGTTAGGACATATTTTCAGTACATACAGAAATTATTATATAAATTCTCCAAGAAACCCGTAAAAATTAGATATTCATGTTCATAATACAAAGAATTTGTTCAAAACGATTATTTTCTGCGCTCGTCACTGCTATATTGCGATCTGTAGAAATTTCGGACAGCGAAGATTTTTTTTGATAACATGGGCTTCAATTATCTTAGCAAAGATCAGCTTATCAATCTAGGTCACTTGGCAACAAGAAGGATCAGTGAACGTTTTCCTTGGACAATGCATTGTTACCCAAAGTACATCTAGTTGATTTTAAGGGGATTCTTTGTCAAATATTCTATAGTTTTTTTTGGTATGTTTGCGATATAAAGTAAGAGTTTCGCTTTCATTTGATACATGCTTAGACCCACGTCTTCAAGCAGGGAATGGCTATTTAATAATAATATTGTTCTGTTGGCGTTTTGAAATACTTATCTTTTATTAAAACCAGCGCTACCGGTAATTTGCTCTATCATAGTAGAGTAGCAACTCTACAAAGTTTGCTATCGATATCTTCAAAAACTGTACTCACCTACTCAATATACAGTCGCAATCATTGAAAATGAACTGGGAAGACATTTAAAATGCCATTACTCGAGTTCTACGCTAAGCTCAAGCTACCCCGCACAGTGTACGCTTTCTTACTTATGGGTATTTTATTTTCAATGACTGTGAATGTTCATTAGGATTACGTAGACTTTTATTTAATGTACAATCGTTTCCAGAAAAAAACGCCGTACAAGTAGTTTCCGTAACAATTGTTTTTATGCAGTTAAATTTGAACTTGAAATGAACAACCCGCCTTTAGCGAAATTCTAGAAAGTTTAAATTTTAGCTTTGAGTTTTGTAACGCCCGTCAACTTCGACAGAAGTAACTGCGTTCCTTTCTGTTTTTGAATTCCCTTGACTAGTGTGAGTCCTTGTTATAGGTCCGATTAATGTATACCTTCAACGGCTACGCTTGATGTGTTCTTACAAAAACTAAAAACGTCTTTAAGTATTGTTGCAACTGTTTGAAAAGCAGTCCACTTATCAATCTTAAAGATGCTACGCAGACTGAATATCAAAGGAAAAGACGTATACAGATTTAGACCATCAAGACTTATCTTCAGCAAGTAAGCGTAATGGAATAAGGGGTAATCGAATCCGCAGACGATACTGTTCCAGTATTTATCTATTCCACTAAGGAAAATCATCGAAAACGTTTCCAAGAAGAGCTTACCCGGGAAATCGGTCTTGGGTCTACCCGAACGCGAGGCGACGCTGTTTTGTAACTTCATAAATAAATATATAAAATTAAATCAGTGCAATTTCTGCAGTTACAGTATTTTCCTAAAATGACATAACTTTAGATTTGGAGTCCAAAAACAAGATTCTATGAAAGGTTCTTTATTCTTACATTTTTATTATGTTGGGTTCTGAACTCTGATGAATTCTTGCAATCCCATCTCCTTAGGAGCCCTGAAAACTCAGTAGGTCACTGTTCATCTACAATCACATAAAAAGACTTTTAGCTTTTGACCTACTAAAGAAAGTTACACATTGGAGACAAGACAGATTCTTTTGCCATCCTGTACAACCGGAGAAGATGGAGCAATGTCCTGTTAAAGTTTTGGCCTTTTTTATTATTTTTCTGTTAGGGTATATCCTAACGAAGCCTTTCTTTGAACTCGCTAAAGTCTATACATGAAAACATTAGTGTATTGATTGTTACTTATAGACCAAAAGTAGAGAAGATAGCCAAAGTGTATATCACGACTGAATAATTTCGTTGTGAAAAAACAGTGCAGAGCGGTAGCCAAGAGGCTGGGACATGCCACTTTGACAGTCATAGACATTATTTGGAAGACTGAATACCCAGAAAGCATCGGAATCGGATCGTAAAAGTATAGTTAGGCTAATATTAAAGCTGGAAAACTTAAAGCACAGTTTGCCCTAAAACCCCAACACCTCCGTCCAAGCGTAATCGAGAATCTAAATTGCTGCCATTTACTGACCCAGAAGCTCAAGAAACAATCGGGATCTCGATTTTCGTTTTGATCAGATTTGGCCTCAGCTCATTACAGCAGAGACCAAGTCAAATTGATGAATCGCAATTTGAGTTTTGTTGCGAAGGACTTCAAGCCTCTCAATTGCTTTGAGTTGACGCCAACAGAGAAATATTGAACGATCGTGAAACGCAAGCTCTTGAAGACACATGGAAAGACCAAGAACATCACACAGTTTAAAAAAGAATAGTAGAAGGTTAATAACTAATGGAGATGGTGCATTAAAAATTACTTCGTCAGAACAATCGAAAATAAGTTATGTAATCCTTTTACCTATATGTTCCAGGCAATAATAGTTATTTACGTAACAAGATGGGAAAGTGATACTTTACAGGATGAGCAGATCAATTCCAGGACCAGCCGCTAGGTTCTGTGAAGACACTTCCCTGACGTGATCCGTACAAAATTTTTCTGGAACTGCATAAGTGCATACGTATTAAAAAAATGAAGGTCTAAAATAGAAAAATCTAAAATTTGATGGAAATATGTTGGTTATTGTGATCTTGATAAAGTTAGCCAGGGCAAGATTTCCTTGCCTAGGCAGGTAAGGTGACGCTTCCCTGATGTTCTTGAGTCAGGAAGGTTGCCACTACAGTAGTAGTTTCAGAAAAAATGCTATAAATAAATACTACTGAAAAGGTTTAATATTTTCTAAACTCTACTTTCTAGGTCCGAAAGATAGTGCTACATATATTTCTTCCTGTGCAAACCTTGGTAGTAGACCTAAATTTGTTGATAAAAGAAATTCTAAAATTCGTGTTTTGTAGTTTCATACTTGAAATAAATTCAAGAAAGAGAAATAAAGAGAAACTAAGTAGCACTTTGGGTGATTCAGGACTGTATAAGGACCTAGGGTCCGACCTGATCAAAAATAGGCACGGTATTCAAGTCAAATGGGTCTATTCCACTAATTGATTTTATCCTAAAGGTGATCGAAATCCGTTTCATGTATACTATAGTTAAACGTAAGTTAATTCGGGGCAGTACTTGCGAGCCTAAGGATTTTTGCAGAACGCCAAGTTATTGCAGGTCCAAAGATCCTTGAACTCCCAAATCCTTGTAGACCCTTAAGCTCTTGCAAGTGTTATTGTGAGATGACATTTAGGTTCTTGAGAATTCCAGTTTTCTTGTGATTTCGCAATCTTTATTAATCTCACTGATTATTGAGTGTTTCGGGCTTCCGATTTTGAAAATCGGCCTTTTCTTGTTTCTTCGTAGGTAGTACACTACTGTGCGTATGTAAAACTACGTGATAATCTATTCACTTTTTCGTTTTTAGGATTGAATACTAATCAGGTTTATAACTAAATTGAAACAGGGAAGATAAGACTAAATATTTCTTTTGGTTTCTCTGTTTGTAAACAATTAATGGCTAAGAGCGAATTTTAAGGCGAAACGGCAAAAATACATCAATGCAGTATGAGAACAAGGAAAAGATTAAGAGGCCCATTTAGATCGAGCACTGTAGCTGAATGACTTAAGTAGATTTTAAGATAATAGTTGAACCATGCTATTGCAACTGACAACATTATCTAGAAGAATCTTTGATGAAGATTTACTTGAAGCATCTGAGCTGTTCGAATTAAAATGTAATTCATGTTATCATTGAATAGTTTTTAAAGTCAGGACAGTAGCTCGGGGAAGTTACTCTTTCACAAGCAGCTATCAGCTTTGTTTAATTCTGTTTAAGATCAAATAAAGTTTTACGAAACCGAAAATCATCAGTTCAATAATTACACAAGCACTTTATTATTTTTTGTTGCAGTTCTGAAATCGTACTCATTTTCAGTCATTTCAGAGTCGGTGTCTCTTCAGCCATAATAGTTTTACAAAACAAAAGACTGAAAAATAGTAAAGTAAAGCTATGTTTGCTGCACCTACAGAAAAAAGTCCGAATTTAATGGAATCTCGTAGTGTCCCCTGCCTGAAACGTAAATGGAACTGCGACAAGCAGCCGGGCGGTATCACAGAGCTTCTTATTACTGATTTTGATCTTATAGAGATGCGGAGGTAACGCAATTTTGTAATAACGTTATTATGAACTGAAAAACAACAACGATAATACTACCCTTACATTTACTTATAATGATAGACTATGTATGTGTATTAAAAAAATTACTTCTCAGGCACCTTCGAGAATGTAAAGCAACATATAATGCACAAAGTTATTAAGTATAACGTTAATGTTTGTCAACAAGCTGTATGAAACCCCTCGGCATTTTGAAATATTTGACAAACATTATGAGGTAAAATATAAACAGGTAAACAGAAAATACTTCAAGATTCTTCAACTGTAGAAAACATACAAATGTTAATTTATTTCTTCCTGAAATTGCATTTACTTTTTAATTAGACATTGTTTTATAAACTTTATCTAACTTTTAATCAACTCTCTAAGTAATTGTATCAAATTATGTTGTTCTAAATACCCGAAATTGTAACATGGTTAACTACTGTTTTATGAAACAACCGTTCTCCTTAATTTGAGTTTTGATATTACTGTCCACAAAAAGAAACCGGGCAACCCTTAAAATGCCAAAATTCTTAAAGTTATATAATTTAAAAATATTGACAGGTTAGGTATAATTCATTTTGCCGGGAAATTAATTTCAATGTTCTATTCAACATAAGGTGTCAAAAATGGTATTACAAACTAAAGCGGAACGTGTAAAAAAAATGTTATGTTCTGGGGTTCCTCTAATTAATAAAATGCAGCCAAGCAAAAACTACAAATTAAATATGTGAATTTATAAATAACCAAAAACGGCACTCATCCATTAGTGAAAGTAATAATTTAATTACAGATTCTTACCGCTACCGTTGGTATAAAAGCTGAAGCCCCTCGGGGTACAAGCATCATTCGTTGCTTCTTCACTTCCCAAGCAAGACATGAACACCTACGTGGTAAGCAAACTCTTCTTAACTTCTACAATTTTAAAAATAGTGTTTCGTGTTTGGAAAATACAATAAAATAAATAATTTTGTGAAATTTTAAAAAAATTGTTTGATTACAGGTTGCTGCATTCTTCCTTCTCGCTATCGCTCACTTAAGCCAAGGGGGCGAATTAGCAAAACGCGGCATTACTGGTGGCGATTATGGAGGAGTGTCAGATATCCACGGCGATGGTGGAGCTTTGGGGAGTGATGGGCACGGTGGAATTGATGGTGGTCTAGGTGGTGGAATCGACGCCGGTTTCGACGGTAGCGGATTTGGAGGCGGAATTGGTGGGGGATTTGGAGGTGGTATCGGCGGAGGCATCGGAGGTGGAGTTGGTGGAGGTGCCGGTGGAGCTCAAGTTAATACCATCACCCAACAAGTTCCAGTGCCAGTACCACAACCATATCCAGTAAACGTCGACCGTCCCGTCCCTGTTCCAGTACCACAACCATATCCTGTAGAAGTAAATCGCCCCGTTCCAGTACAGGTTCCTGTCGCAAGACCAGTCGTCGTTAGTAGGCCAGTTCCTGTTCACGTAGAACGTCAAGTTCCAATCCCAGTGATTCATCCTGTTCCCGTTCCTGAACCCCAACAAGTTCCAGTACCAGTAGCTCGACCAGTGCCAGTTGATGTACCACAACCTGTAATAGTAAGAGTACCACAAACCATAGTTATACCTGTACCACAAATAATCTACGCCGATGGTGCTGGAGGAGCAGGTGGAGTAGGAGGAGGTGTAGGAGGAGGTGTAGGAGGAGGTTTTGGTGGTGGATTCGGAGGCGGAGTAGGAGGAGGTTTCGGAGGAGGATTCGGAGGTGGTTTTGGTGGACATGGTGCCGGTCTCGGTGGCGGATTCGGTGGATATGGATATGGACAACCTGCTAAAGAATATAGTAGTTCTGTAACTCATGAAAGCAAATACGGAAGTGGTGCCACCAGCTATTCCAGTGTTTCTATTGGAGGATCCAAATACTAACGGACTTTAATAAATCGATACTCTTTTCTGTGATACCTCCTGCTTATCGATTGTTATTATTTTATTAGAGCAAAATAAATAAGTTGAAAAAACGTGGTTTTTCCTAACTAAACTAACTTTAACCTTCGTAAAGAAGCAGACCTTAAATTAAAGGTTCTGATATTTAGAATCTTAGCAATAACAAATAGTGAGAATGTGAAACGTTATTACAGAGTTCTCTAAAGTTAATACTTTCTTCTAACGGATTCTTAAACTGGATGCTGTGATGGAAGAAAAGTTTTAATAATATTCAACATAGAGAAAGATTTTTAAAGTAAATAATTGGCGATTTGTAGCTTTCCTAAAGAAGTAAGAAAGATTTTGCATTTCACAAATCCAAATTTAGCCAAAGCTAAAGACTTTTTACACTAAAGTGCTAAATAATAGTTACACTTACATCTATTCGCTCTAAATCCAACTGATAGAAATCAGACGCCCACACCAAAGTGTCTATTCAACCAAAGTACTTGTTGTTTTCATCTTCTGGAAACTACTGTTTCTGGAAATTTTGAAAAATTTTCACATTTTATTTGTGTGGAATTTTTACAACTACAGATAACAATGTAACTTTTAGTCAACTACAAGATCAAAAATTCTATGTTGCCAATTTATCAAACTATTCAAATATATAGTTATGAGGGCAGTTCAGACAACAGAAAATCTAAGCAAGCGGAATAAATGTTTTAATTTACCGTTTTCGAGTTTATAGTGTGTATGACACAGCAGACTGTAAATTCCTTTCTGAAAAGAATTTAATATAACAAGTTTTCTAGTATGACTAAAGTAGTTGTGAACATAGTGCTAGACAGAATTATTGCATACAAAAAAATAACAATAAATATGCCGTAACTATAACCAAGCAATATAAGAGCAGTTAAACAAAGGAATCTTATTTAGCTTGCATGTACTAAAACAGTAAATAATAAATATTGCATCTGGAAAAGGGCAATTTTACTTCATGTAGTACCATTTTTACGGGGAGATAAAATTTTTAATCTCAACATTTATATTATTTATCTTAGCAGTAAAGACGACGTTTTCCATTTCATAATTTAGAAATAAAAAAAAACAAAAGAGACGAGAAAAAATTATATTTCTTATATGCATTTCGTCGATGATTTATCGAGGTACATTTTAAAATTGCCCCGACGTTTTGGATGTGATCCCATTTAATTCTGAGTAAATATTTTCCCCGTATAAAACTTGATTTACACGCGGAGATTTCGCAACCGACGCAGTGGAGTTCGGGCAATCTAGATACAGCAGGGGTGCCAAGCGAAAATATATAAAAAATATTATACGACGCCGATCGTAAATTTTATGAACGAAAAATGCATCAATACGGATTTGCTAAACACCCAAGACCTAGCAATTCTTTTCTCTTTTGTTTGTTGTGTTATTTTATTTTTTGCTTTTTGAAGGTAATTCGATGCAGTAACTGACAATTCTCTACTAAGCAATTTACAACAAACGTTGTATATTTGAGTTCTGAAGTATCTACTACACGGTCAAATACAGGAAACCTTGCTTGCTCACAAAGGTTGATTTTATTTGGTTGTACTCGATTCCTCTGAGCTCTATTTCCTTTAAAGATAAACAGGACGGTGCTACTGATCAGCATATTCCTTTTGTTCAAAATTTTACGTGATTACTTTGACGCTGATTTTTGTTAATGATATCTAGTAAACAAAAATTCAGATTTTTCCCAAATTAATACAGTAGTGAAAAGCTCACGTAATATAGTTCAATCTTTTCTATTTTTTATCATTGACATACCAATAAAAATACCCAACTTTTTTATCTGTCTTCTGGACTCTGAAGCATTTTCTGTTTAGATTTAGTTGGCTCATATCCCATTGTCGTAATATTCAGTAAATAGAAGTTGTTTTTGCAATTATCACTCTACCCGTAGGTACTATCAGTAAGAACTATTAAACAGATAGCACACTATAGCATTTTATTTTATCCTCACCGATCAAATAAAAAGTATTAAACTGCTGCAATTTTAAATTTCAAATTTAATTTAATTAGTCGCGTTTTTTAGCTCCATCATTAACGAAATTAATCATTTAATGAAATAACCATGTTGGTTAATTTTAAAAATTAATCGTTTTTGGATTCGATTTCTAGGGTAAGTGTTGATTTCTTGCGCACGTAAGACGACTATCAATATGAAGCCCTAAGTATCTGGCTGCAGTGACTTGAGGTATTATTTTGTGATTTATGGTTACAGGGGGACATGTAGACCGCCTCGTTGTGTAGGTGACGTGTAGACATTTGTTTTCATTAATTTTTATTTGCCATGCTGTCCATTTTTCCACAAGTTTTAGGTGTCTTTGTGAAAAGCTTGATGCCATTGCCGTATCATCGCTGAAAACTAATAGCTCTGTGTCATCAGCAAACGTGCTTTGTTCCTTGGAAAGGATATCTTATGTGAATAACAAATATAAGAAGGGACCTAGCACGCTCCCTTGCGGTACTACTGCTCTAATTCATTTTATATCCGATTTTCTAGATAACTTTGGAAAATTTGGTAGTAGTGGTGGGGAAGAAGTTGTTTGATTTTCGATAGTAGTCCTCTGTGCAAAACTCTATCGAATGCTTGGCGTACGTCCAGGACTACTGCTGAGCAGAATACTTTGTTTTCGAGGGCTGACTAGATGGATTGTTGAATGTTGATGGCGAAACCCGAATTGGTGGTATGGCAGCCATTCGCCTTGAAGTTCATCGTGACGGATCCTTTTCAGCAATAGTTTTTCCAGCAACTTGGATATTATTAGAAGGAGACTTATGGAACGATAAGAATTTATTTTATCAGGGGGTTTTCCAGGTTTAGGTATAAGGATGATCTGGGCAAGTCTTAACTGTACTGGCCAATAGCTAAGGCGCAGTATTGCGTTAAATAAAATTTGTAGAAATTGTATTGCATCAATTAGGTCGTACCCTGGTGATTTTTTGTTGTTCAGTAACTTTATTTCTTCTTTGATTTCAGTTTTGTTAAACTTTTCAATGGGTTGAACCGTCTAGTGGAGGGGAGTTCGGGAAGTTTTCTATTTCAATATTTTTTTCGTCCGTATGTGTGTGAAAATTGTCTCCAAATGTTGGGCAAATTATTCTGCCTTTTCTTTGTCTGATCTTAACCAGGAGCCTGTTGAACTTGTTAAAGGTGGTATCTGTGCGGTTGGTTTCTTGAAGCTCTTTGTGACTTTTCAGATGGTGTTTTCTTTGGCAGAGAGTGGTGTGAGATACATTTGGAGAGTGTCATTCCGTATTTCTTTTAATTGGTGTTTTAGTTTGTTGTGTAGTTGGTTGAATTTTCTACGATCTTCAATGTTATGAGTTCTCTGTCATTGTGCTCTAGCTCTTCTCTTTTCCTTAACTAGTTGTGTGATTTCATAGGGAAGATTTGGCATATCAGCTTTTAAGTTTAATATTTTTGGGATAGCCGTCCAACTAGCTTCTTGAATAGTTGTAATAAGGTGGTTAGTTGCTGCTTCTAGTTTATCGTTTCTTTGTAATCTTGCATTCGTATTGATGTTTTGCTCTATTTGTTCACGAAATGTCTTCCAGTTGGTCTTGCAATTACTTACTTTCGGTCTTGGCGTTCGAAAGATTATTGTCGCACTTAGGATGGCAATCAGTGGCGTATGGTCAAAGGACAAATCATTGCACCAAGTAATATCAATATAATTAGAGGAAAGTCCGTTAAGAACAAAAAAGTCTAAGAGGTCTGAGATTTTGTTTGTGTCTGTCGGCCAGTGGGTGGTGCTTCCAGTTGATAGGTAGTTATAGTTATTGTCGGTTATAAGCTTAAGCATTTCTTTTCCATTTCTTGTTGACGTTTTGGCACCCCATTGTATATACTTGGCGTTATAATCGCCACTTCCTATAAATTTTGTACCCAGCGTATCAAAGAAAGGCTGTAACATTTGTTTGATGGACAACAGACGGCTGAGATATTTATTGGTGTCAGATGTTTTTGCATTTGTATGCTTGTGGCTTGTAGAAAGTTTGTTTTATATGAGGGTAATTCATGGTGTTTGATAGTTTTGCGAACAATTACAGCTGTGATTCGATGGGCAGTTCCGTCAGAATGTTCTGTATGGTAAATTTCGAAGTGAGAAAATTTCATAAATGTTCGTTCAATTAAGTGTGTTTCGGCCACAAGTACGACATTGTTCATTTGCAAAAATGTTTCAACTTCCGCTTTTCTTCGCTGTAGGCCATTGGCATTCCATAGAGCTATTCTTACAAAGCTAGCCATTAAGGAATAGTTTTATTAATGACAGTTTTTTTAAACGTGGCTTTTTTAGGTTACAAATAGCTATTTATACAGTGTGAGTGTACAATAAAGTATAAACTTCATATTTTGTTTTGGGCAAGTATATCGGAAAATTTTGAAACATTATTATGAAAATACACATTTTGATGTTGCAATCACTTTTCAGCAGTCGGTTATTTTAAAGCAATGACGTCATATTCAATTGTTTTAAATGGAAATTTACTGATTTTTTGCGATTTCGATAGACCTTGTTATTGTCCAAACGCTAGTATAGAAGTTTCTGCACATTACATAAGAAAATCTTGGAGTAAAAGTTAAAGAGATTTCTAATTTTTAAGGTACGGGAAAGTTTTTGTAACGCCGTTTTTTATTTTTTTTTGCTTATTTTGTTTAATCGAGAGTACCAACAACAAATATTATTAAAGTATACTATTTAATTTAAACAATTAGCCCAGTAAATGTTTAAATTGCCGCCCGTTAAACACGACCGGCTTCAGGATTTATTGGTACGCCCTGACGAAACTTCAGAGTTTCGCCCAATGGCATGCCTGCACCTTACAACGAGTAATATTTGAAAAGTGTAACACACTTCAGAATGTTCTCTTGGATAAAACAACGCAACCCTATTACTTATTCAGTTTTATAAATAAAATATTTGCACATTTTACAAGACAAGGTAGATTTTCTGAGACTGTAAACAAGTAAGTATTTAAAATGATCTTTTAGAAAATCCAGTGTTCTTAGCTATTTTAGTTCCACTGTACTTATCAAATTCAAGTTCTCTTCTTCATTAAGCTATGCATTGCGAGACCTCCATTGCTTCTTCAAAAAGTTTTTAAAAAGATCTAATGTTGTTATGTCCCGGGATTATCATTTCAATTTCAATTTCATTTGTTTTCACTGATGCCTGTTTGAGTGCTAGAAAAGAGCTTTCTTCCTCTGATCAAACTAAGACGCACAAAATAAATATCAACATCAGTAGCAAAAGTTGACTGTACTACTCATATTAAGATCTAATATCATTAACATACAATTTCAAACTTCTACTGATCCTGAACAAAATATATATCCTAACAAGAAGAATTTATATAAAATTTAATCTTTATTACCAACCTTACCAGGTGGAGACTTTGGGCATGAGTAAGGAGAACATAAACATACAAAATCTAACAAAAACAAAATTTTATGGAACTAATAAGAATTATTAAGGAATTAACTGAAATGCATTCCTATAAGAAACTGAGCTAATACAACCCAGGTTATCAATTAGAAAGTATGGCCTATAATATCCCTTCACTTACTAAACAGTAAATTTTCTTCTGAAAAAAAACTAATTTATTGATTCATAAATTATAACCATAGCATTTGCTCAAAAGAGTCATCAAAGTCTTCTGTATCAAAAAATAGCACATACATTCTAGAACATTTTTTATGGTCAACACACATTGAAGTCGCAGTCAAAACCTAGCTATTCTTGCATCCATGTACACTCCCGCTTCGTTATTGCAACAAACTAGCTTCCGATCAGAAAACTACACCGGATACTACCATTCCAAAATCTTATTCTCTTCCTACACACAGAAGGCCAAACCTACAGAAAAAGATTTTCTACAGCAAATGTCTCAACTTCTTGACAAAAAGGAGCAACATTTAAAGACGGAAACTTTTAGTAAAGGGCATGCTTTGTCGCCCTACTAGTCTATTGAGTATGGGACAAAAACGTTTTAGAGGACAAGTGGAAAATATTTGGAGAATGACCTCACTATCGCTCTAACAACCTCAAGTTTAAAACAAAATTAGAAATAATAAAAGACTACGATTTATGTAGGTGCCTGATTTAAGATATGGATTGTTTGCTTTCAAGATGTGATTAATTATTAGTTTTCAGTATGTGGTAAAACCTTGAGCGGTGTTTGGCTAGCGATTCAGAAGGTACGTAGCGTAAACAACCAATAATTGGAAATATCTAGTTTCAACTTGCAAAATGAGTAAACGACCTGGTTTTTCACTTATTGTTAATCTAAGTCCATTGCAGCTATCATCATCTTCCTTGTTGGTTCTTGCCTCCTTTAAGAGCTATATGCTGTAATACATCTTCAACACTTAAAACTAAAGTCGTCGGTTGGAAGTTTGCAATTCTGGTCTAATGAGGCAAGCGTTTAACTAAAGAGAGAGCATTAGGTCGAGTTAGGCAAGAACAAACGAATCTAGCCGGCAGTAGACACCACTACAAGGAAAGACAAATGGAATCTTTACTTATAGGGGTACGTTATAGATTGTTCTTTGGCTGTTGTGATGGCATTACTGGAAGACAGGGAAGTATAACAAAAAAAAAGGAAAGAAACACCGATGATTCTGGAGCGCACGGATACTACGGTCACATGACCTATCTTCGTAGTATATAGTGAAATGCGTAATAATTATCAATAATAAAACTAAAAATGAATATTTTTCAGTATTTACTATGTATAGGATTTTTGTTATTATATTTTCGAACTTCAGTTAATACTACCATAAACGTACCTCCTCGTATTTTTTGTATAAGACATTTCTTTCGCTATTAGTTTCTGTTCAGTAGGCAAAACTGTGCTTGCGTTTCTGTGAGATATAGAAACTACAAGCAACAGCTTTACATAAAGAGTTTGATAAGAGAAAATAATCGAGGACTTGGTTAAAGAAGCTTTTCTTTATCATTGTCGTTATTAGGAAGCATCCTTTCAATGGATATTTTTCTTGTTTCAAGTAATAAGGCTTCAGATCTTGTTCGGGAAATGTCTCTCGTCCAAAGAAGAAGTAGTCTCTATAAGCTAGGTCATATTTATGTTGTAAACTGTCTCTCTACAGGACTTGCTTTCTGTCTACAGAAGACTTTTCTCCAGGAACATCCAGTATTTTAATTAAATAATAGAAAAGTTAACAAATGGTTGTTTTGCACAAAATATGCAAAGTTGATTAAATTTTCCATAACAATACAGACATTAACAAGAAAGTCAACGTGTTGGGAGCGAGCCGCTTTAGGAGCTCAGAGACTCGTTTCCTTCAAACTTTTTGTTTCAGTGTTTACCTACATCAATATCTAAATTATGAAAAACCTTAGTGACAAGTGTTAGTTGAGGGAGATGACACAGCTTGCTAAGCTGACTCAACAGCACTTGTTCACCAGGACAGTGTACAACTACATTGTGTTGGCTTTAGTAGCTAATGTAACAAATTATGTAATTTGACAACAGCAACAGCTTTCAGACCACTATATTGATATGGTGTTTATTGAAACACAACATCGGGATGTAATATTTAGTAACAAATCGATCACCTATAACTTTTTATAGGTCTAAAATCTAAATTTGTTACAAAGTTAACAGAATCGTCAAAGGCAGAAAGTAGTGAGCGAGTTCCTGAGAACCAACGAACAATCACAGAGTTGTTCAAAGTTATTGATTGCAATCGATCATTTTTACAGTAGGAATCCGCGAACCGACAAATTAAGGTTAATTAGCCACTGTAGAAGTTTCTTAAAGTAAACAGACAACGTGTGGAGTAATGCAGTGGTTGGTGGCTTCGCAAAGCGTTGATTTTGGCGGTTTGCAGTGACGTTCCCATTGAGAAACCATCTGGAGTACGCAAAATGCAGGATTTGGTGACTGTAGACGACTGTTCTTCTCGGAGCGTCGTTGTGCTTCTGGGTCGCTGTGCAACCCTCCAGATGGGAGTAGGGTTTCAAACCTAGGATAAGTGTTCAGAACAGAAGCTATGGGTAGCTTGCAGAACCGGAGACCTTGAGACTTTAGTCAAGGTGACGAACTAGACGTATGGTAAGCAAGGAACAGCTCCAACCATCATACAACACGTGAAATTGATCAACCTACAGCATTCAGATACGAAAACGTTTCTTTGGCGTAAGAAGAATGGAGTTGCAGTAAGAGGCATGAAAGCCTTCAATTGCTGGTAATCAAAGATAATTAGCTAGCATAGCGCACCACCAGTGACGGAGCTTTATTCGTAAAACACTGAGTTATGATGACCCAGACAATGAAGTAGAAAGTAGTATTTTACTTTTCAGAATCACACTACCGTGCAGAGTCAGACGGGGATGCAAAGTGCGGAAAGTGCAAAAGAGCTTCTTATGGAGATCCTTTTTAATATAATGAAAGAGTCATTTTATAGCACCAAAGAAGCTGTTATTGTAGACTAATCCATGAAAAGGCAAAAATTCCAAATGTCAATAAAAAGCAGGAATATTTTGATGTACATTGGAAAGGGTTTAAAAAAACATGATAAGATTTATGAATTTTGTTGGCTAATAAATATCTGTAAAGCATATAATAGTATTAAAGCAACATTAAAGGTTGTCAGAAAAAGCTAACGCTCAGTGAGACTGTGATTTTAAGATAATTTCATTCCTTGAATTCAGAGAGTTTTTTTCCCTAGTAATTTTTACTTTGGGTTTGATATTCTTGTGTTTGCAATATTTATTAATTCGGTGTATATTTTGCAATCGTTGGCCGTAACTCATTATGTGTATTATTTGAAAATAAAAGTAAAATGTAATTGTAACGCAAATATCTTCTTATCACTAACAGGATTTGAACCTACAGCGTCGACTTTCCGTGCTGTTGCTATCAGACCATCCAAATCAAATCATGTTTGGTGCCAAATATTCTCAATATGCCTTAACTTTTTAAAAAATTAAATCTAGTACTTCTTGAAAGATAAGTTTTGAAACTGTTCTAGTTTATTTTTATTTTTCTAACGGATGGCAATTCCAAGAACATGGACACAGTTGATAGTATTTTACAAACCCAAAACCTGAGATGATGGGTTTACTTCTATTGTGGAAAATGAACGAGATATCTTTTATTTATTTTATTTATATTCCCCCAAACAGGCATTAGCCTATTTACATGGACCATACAGGTAGGAGATGTGAGTTAAAACTTCTTACGTCGCGTCTTGACTTGGAACTTAATGTGAGTAAATTGCTGAGCATGTTTGGATTGATGTCAAAATTTATTAATAATTTTAGGTTTGGTTAGTGATAAGTTACAGGAGTCTCGATTGCACTTTATCGTAAACCAGATTGAGTCTTGACTCAGTTATGAGTTTGAAAAAAGCAAAAAAACCACAGCATGCAAAATCGCACCAACTGCTTGTTTGCAAGTGTTTTCTAATGTATTTCTTGAAAGCAAATACCTACTGAACCACAACTAATGGAAGAAATCAGTTTCAGCAGTTAGGAGAAATCTTTTATACCGATAGGGGATCGGTTCAAAAGTAAGAAAACATAGCTTATGCTTTGGACTTATAAAAGTCTTAATCTAAATCAATTCCATAAAAAGTCATCACTCTCATTTGATTATTTCATACGTTACATACAGCATTAAAGGCGAACACAGAAATACAAATCGTCATGGTTCCATGTACTCATGGTATAAGCACTGTTCTGAATGGTTTTGTGGGAGCTCGACCGCGAATCTTCAGTTTGGTACTGCGTTGCCGCCCTCTAAATTATCACATCTAGCTAACATACCTTATTTTTTTCAGATATGGAGTTTACATCTCTCCTTACCGATTTCTAAGCGTGCATGTTTCTCCATCCGGGGGCAGTTATATCACTGGCTTAAAGGCCCTGTTTGCTTTTGGAACACTGGTCAACAATTGATTTTCGGTCATTTCTGGGCTTTCCCAAACTTGCCTTGTGTTATTTTACTATAAAATCAAGATTTCAAGAAATTTCGAATACCATTCAGTAAATATCCATCTAATATTGCTTTTGTAATTTCTTGCATAGTGAAAAGCTCTCAGAAAGTCATTCATTAAGGGTAAATTGAGAGATTAAATAAAATAATACGAAACAGTGAAACAATAAAACTAAAGAAATTCCTTTAGAAATAAATATTAATACCCTGGCAATACTAACTGATCGCTTTGCCTTTAAGAATTTCTTTTACTCTAGCAATTGCAAGTACATTATAAGAACTCCAATTATTGCTAACAGTGGAAAAAAGAAAAATTAGGAAATACCTCGCTGTTGATTTAAAAATCTACTATCAGTGAATCACGAATGGTTTTTATTTGTTTACTATTATCACATTTATAAGATTCACCCCTCAAAAATGTAATAATTCACGCTCGTGTGCCTTTTCCGTGCATCTGTGTATTTACACCCTATTCAATCAAGCGATTTTTGGAACTATCTCAAATTGATTTATTGTCGGGAGATTGTTATTATATACCAAGGGTGAGAATTTTAATTCATTTACACAGAATTCTTGTTGACTAAGTGATTTGTTAACGTGATAAATGAAAATCGTTACGTAGAGATCTCCCTAGAATATGAGATTCTTAAATTTTTTCTTCTACTCTTTCAGATCATTTAAATTTAATTAGTTTGAAAGTTTGAATTTTTTCCAACTTTGAAAAAGACTAATCATTTAATTACATAGAAATGCATTTAAAATACTTCTTTCCAAATTTACCTTTTTTACTAAAAAAAAACATTAATTTTTCATTAGGTAAATGGACTGAAACGCTTTTTCTAATTTTCTTTTGAACTTCAATTTTCATACTCGAATTTTTTGAGTGACATTTTTGATAGACATAGTTGACACGCGTATAACAGATACAGATGGTAAGATAAATAACTGTCAAAATTGTTCACACCGTTAACATTTATTTATTCAGTTGCTAGTCGTTTTTAATTTGACTATGAACGTTCAATGTTTCACTCTTGCTTTATACACTCGTATACGAACTTCATTTCTACTGCCAGTTATAAATAGTTTTTAGGGTTTAACTTTTTTGTGATAAATTAAGATTAATGAACGGCAAAAGCTAATATTTTTGTTTACTAACTGATGAGAGCATTGCTTTATCTAATTAAAATGGGTTTTTACGTTGACTAGATGCTTGTATTTAAAGTCTACTCAAATTAAACATAAAATACCGTCATCTGAGTATACTTTGATATTAATCATTCCTGGCAAACGATCACTCGTCCTGTTTGTTAAATATTAAATAGGACATTAGAGGGTCCCCTTGCAGAAAAAATCACGGTATGATAGGGGCAAGTCCAAATTAAATTTGAAATTAATTAGGAAAAGAAATCTCCTGAAAAAATGATGTACTGTAAGCGCAAAATGTACTAAAATATTTAAGGAAAACTTCAAGAAAGGGTAGAACCTGATTTCATTTTTCTTCCTCTCTTTTTTCTTGAAAGCTAAGCCTTAAAATATTTTCCTGTAAGCACTAATAACAAAAATGTATATCATTATGTAATACTGGAGTATTTATTGATTATATAATTATAGATATTTTCATTAGAACATGGTCTTCATATAAAATATCTCTTTATTTGCAGATTATTTACTTCCAAGCTTCTCACTAGGAAATAAAACGAGGAATAGTAAACTGAATCATCATGGTACTCGAACTGCGTTGTTTTTCTTAGTTTTTTATTTTGTAAATACTTTGTAGTATTGAAACATGTTTTTTGTTGTGTGTTGTCCTTGTATCGAGTTCATTGCTGTACTGTCTTTATCTGATTTTGACGGGTGGTTGCCTATGAGAATATGACAATGCTTTATATAAAAAATTTCCATTTGCATTTGCATTTGCATAAAGAAGCTCAAAGTTTTACCAAAATTGTTAGAATCTAGATTAGTTGAGTTTGGTTTTTATTGCTTATGGAATATCGCCAAGAATTAAATTCTTTTAGATTTAGATAGGTATTTGGCTCAATTTTCTTTAATACCTGTAGTAACTGAAAAATTCTTGCTGATTGGTGATTTTCTCGTTTCTTCATTCTTTCAATAAATTTCAAGGCCTATCTTTTTCTTCTTTGTTTTTGGAAGTTATTGAACTTAAATCATTGTTATGCAGATGCTGTGTGAATTGGTTGTGGGTAATCACTACAACCTCTTTTATTTTGAGTCTCGTTAACAGGATATTGGAGATAGATTCTATATAAGGAAACTTCCGTGCATTCATCAATTATTGAGAAAGCCCTTTCATAATGCCTTATGTGAGTTTCTTACTTTCTTTTGATACTTTTATACAAACTGGCAATTCCATGTAAATAGAATTACAAGATTGTCTCTTGCCTAATTTATACTGAGCATCCTAATTTTCAATTCTTTCCACATTTCTTTCTAGTTGTAATACAGTTTGTGTTCACCGTTTTTCTCTTTTTCTAATGAATTACTCCTCTATATTTCCAAGATTTACAACGATCTTCAAGTCTACTGTTAAGCATTGAGACACCCATTTCCATTAATACAACGCTTTTCAAACTTTCCTATCCAGTATAATGTGATAGGAGTACATTTTAGGCTTCTCACTTCAATAAATTCGTTCTTTCTATATTCAATTTGAATTAAGAAATAATCATGTTAATACAATTAACATCTATGGTAGCTAGATACGAATTTACGAATGCCGAATCCCTTTGAATTTAGTGGATTTTACACTTTGTACTGTAAAGTAATTGCTAAAGTACAATTTGGTTTTCAATTTTCTTTTACTTTGACCCTCTTTTAATCGTGGTTTTGTTATCATTGAAAATGATAAGATCTTGTTCAGCTACATCCTTACATCGCTAGAGTTCTCAACTTTATCTTCGCCTTTCTAAACTGTGAAATAATCCTGTAAATAGATTTAGTAAATTCACAGTTCGCTAAAGTTTGACGCTGTAATTTGTTTTCAATTACGTTTAGTTCTCGTAATGTTGCAGATTATTCAATTTGTACATATTTCTACTTCCACTGGTAAACTAGGTAATTCAATTTCAATTTTGTTCATGCTAACTGACATCTTATCTTATATACCTTAATTTACAGTGTATTACATGTACGGATAGTTTCACTTGCATTGCTATGCCTTAATTTGATTTTGGGTTTAATGTTGTGAAGTTTGAATTCCACTACTTCTCAAAATTATTATGGTTTAGCATAGGAGTGTAAAGCCTGTCATATTGCTAAAACCAGATGTAATATGAGAAAGACATAAATATTTTTAACTTCGTTAGAAAACGTACTCTCAAGTATTTATTCTACTTATTATACAATGAGTTTATTTTACGTAGTATTAGGGGTTGCCACACCAAGTTATACAATGCTATGGTGAAGATTCGACACAAGCTTTGCTCTTCTTTGAAATAAAAGAGTAAGATTCATGTACCATTAATTTTTTAACTTACTGTAGAATACATTGTTTTTGTCAAGTTGAAGTTCAGGAAATCCAAGGATTTAATGAAAGTCTAGAGAAAAAAGCAGTTGTCGGCCTTTTCCATTTCCAAAGCTTATGGTTACAATAGAAATTGATCAGAACGCATATCTTTATCTCCAGTATTAACATTCATAAAAATTTTCCGATAGTACCTTTTTTTCAAAACCTTTGGAAAGCACCAAATCAAACTTCCAAGTAATTCGAAGATAAACAAAGTTTTAGGCAAGCTGAAAAGCTCCTTCTACATGAGAGAACAGAGCGGTAGTCCAGAACCGTACCAAAAGGGTGTACATCGCATGCGTGGCACGAGAGCGGCCATATCGATAAGTGGCCATGGGCGTAGTGCCGTAACAAGTGATACATACTAACATACATGTAAAAACAGTGAAGATTATAGAAAATAATCTAACAACTAGATAAGAGTAAGTCAAGATTAATTTCCACAATTTTCCTAGGAAACTGAAATGAAGTCACGTTTTTATTGATTTTATCTTCAGATATTTGCTATTATAAACGAATAATTATGATTCAGTAAATGAATAATTAGTTGAGACCTTTAATCAGCATTTTTCATCGAGAATCTTTCTTTGTAATCTTCTAAGGTTTTTTTCAAAAACTTTGAATTTTTTGTACCAAACTGTGGCTTTGCTGACTTGACATGACTCTCTCAATTGAAGACTAGACATCACTTGTCAAGATACGAAACGTCATCAATACCATTGTTCATTTACACTTTGTCACTTAATATAAAATTTGGTTTTTAAACACTTTCCTCAAGTTTTTGCAGACGCATACAAACATCCAACAATTAAGTTTTGGTAAAAGGCATGAAGCACATTCAGTGTTAAGTACTTGGTCTATCTAATAGTTTTGTCTTTTTTGTCCAGGCATTTGGTAGAAAATAAAAGAAAGTTTTGGTAGACTTTTGATTTTTGGTACTGTATGGTATTTTGGGTCGCTGAACACGAGTCAGAGGTTTGCCAACAAGAATTGTCTTAGAAAATAGGTTTTTCCCAAAAAACGTGTAAAAAACAAACTGTTTTCGGGTTTTTCAAAATAACTCCAAAACTATGCATTTTACGTAACAGTCAAACCTATATGAAACTAAAAAGAATAGAATTTCCTACATTTTATGTATTTAAGGTGTCTTTCTCCGATTAATAGTTTATCCGTGAGAGCGCCACAGAAATGGGTGTCAAAAGCCAGAACTTCCAATAACGGGAATTACGGCACTGTACGTAGCTTTAACACGAAAACTATCTATTTTACGCAGATGTTAACCGTGTATTATATTAAAAGCGATGTAATTGACTATATTTTATGTATCTGAAATCAACGATTTCGCTGCTAGCGCATTTTTACCTCCCCCCCACAACTATTTTTCACTGCTAAGTGAAATATCGCTCATCCCTATTCCTCAGTTTCTTTCGGGCTCTTTCACTGTTTACTCGTTCGTATCTCAATGTTTAGTGAGTCTCCAAAGTGAGTTTTTTTGTGTTTTATTTGTAACTCTTCTTTAGAAGATGGAACTACCGTGTCAAATGTTAAAAATCGAGGTACTGTATCGTTTATCGAGACCAGCACATAAAGGATAGGAAGGGCCTTTCCTAGAAGGAAAACATCAGTAGATGTGCATGAAAAGTGTAAAAAAGCATATATTAATGAACGAATGATCACTGCTTATGTAAAGAGGGTTGAGAAACAAGGTACTAGTACTAAGGTCATCAATCTTTGAGTTTATTTTTCGAACTCATTGTTTTATGTGTAGAATGGACATTTCAAATTAATTCATTGCAGCTCACGCAATAATGCGTACAGTGTGCGGCACATGGGAGTGAAAAGCACAGTTCTAAACGCAGCAAGAGATCATAATGATGATTATGGACGGGCCCTAATTCAGCGCATCGAGCCAGTAAATGATTTGATCGCAGCAGATACTCAGTGCCACAGCAAGTGTTTCAAAGGCCTTTATGAACGGCTAAATTTCCAAAACAGCGATAACGAGTGCCAATTCGCTATGGAAAAGCTGATGAAGCAAATTACAGGAGGTTATTAACCTGACATCAAAACGGTCAAGGTTCACCTCATTGAGAAGTATGGACACGATATATCGCTCACAAGCAATCAGAAAAAAACTTGTTGTGTGTTTCAAGAATGTAGGAGAAAAATATTCACTGACGCAATCAATCAATATTCAAATCTGAACAGGAAAAGAGGCTTCGATTGGTTGAAGCAGCAGCAAAAATTATTTGTGAAGATATCAGATCACAAGTATATGAGACTCAAGAGTATCCTCCACCAGACCGTTTTCTGGAAGTGAGTGAAATTGTAATTCCTGAAACTCTCAAGTGTTCTTTTGAAACTCTGATTTTAAAGAGAAAACGTGGAAACATAAATGCAACATTCTTTCTCACAGTATCATCACTGCTATGAGGCCCAAATCATTTTTGTCAAATTTACAAATTAGGCTGGCAGCCTTCATTTACAAGAAGAGTGGATCCCGGATGTTGTTGGAAATATTGAATTCAATGGGGTTTTGTAGCTGGTACCTGGAAGCTGTACGTTTTGAAATCTCATCAGTCATGAAACCAGAGATCAAAATAAATCAAGAAGGATTTTGTCGTTCGTTTACGACAACGCAAATTCCAGTACTCAGACAATTGATGGTTATAATTCTTTTCATGTGATGGGTGGGATGTACGCTGTAGCCCCAGCAACTCAGTACCTGTAGATGAAGCAAATCTAAGATCTTCTGCGGTTGTCGGAAGTTTTGGGGCAGTGATTGAAACATTATGAGCCAACAGAAAGTGGTCAAGGTCTTAAAGCAATTAAGATTCAAGACCTCAGTAATGAATTCCCAACCTCCGAAAACGTTTCTTCTTGTACAGCTAAGATTCTTTGGCTATACAGTAAGTATAAAGACTTGACTACAATACCAGCATGGAATGTGTTCATGGATCAAGTGACAGCAGATCTCTCAGTTTGAACAAACATTTACCGCTTATCCCTTCATAAATACTCTCCCACCGACTACGACACAATCTTTACTGCATTATTGGAGTCTGTAGAGAAATGTAAAGAAAAAGGCCAGAAGATATATATGGTGACCTTCAACCAGCCCTGTACTTAAAGACACGATACATCATTTCTAATTGCACAGACTCTAGGCGGCAGATCGTTGTTTCCAGATTGCTCCCCACCTTTTAGAAACGGAACCAGAATTAGACGAAATTCTGTACAATTTTGACAAATCAGTTATCTATGCCTCTGCCCCCAAATGAATGTCATCAACTGCAGCAATTAAAACAACGTGGTTCCACATCCCAGCTCTGGGTGCAGTACATACAAATGATGACTTTTGTGAAAATATTCATCTCATCTGAGAGAATGGACAACTGGGACCAACACCTTGAAACTGTTTGGCAAATGCTGCCATATTTGCTTACGCTAAATGCGCTCACCTATACCTCAACTTGAAACAAACAATGCCCGTTAAAGAATATGAAAAATTTACCATTCAGGGCTTCTTCACAATTCGACGATCACATAGATTCTGGTGTGGAACGTGGACAGATATGACCATCAAACAGTATATCTCATGAAGAACATGAAACTTTAAATTTTATCCTCTTTAGTTTCATATAGGGTTGACTCCCACGTAAAATGCATAGGTTTCGGAGTTATTTTGAAAAAAAAACCGAAAAAAGTTCGTGTTTTTACACGTTTGTTTTGGGAAAAAACTATTTCCTGAGAAAATTCTTGTTGGCAAACCCCTGAGTGGTGTTCAGCGACCCAAAACACCCTATAGTACCAAAAATCAAAACTCCACCAAAACTTTATTTTATTTGCCCTTTTGGAGCACCTAATGACTAGACTATTTTTCCATGGCTAACGACCGAAGTCGTATATAACAGAATAAAAAACAAAAAACTGAACAGATTGAAGCCCATAAGAGGGATAAAGTGCTTTTGCATCATTTCTTGTTTCATATAAGCTCCTATAGCTTAAAGCTAGCTTATTAGATTTGTTTTCTTCTTGAAAACATTTTTTTGGTAGCGTAGTTTTCAGTTTAATTAATACTTAAGATTTTGATTTTAGATGCAGGAGATAAAACTATAAAAAGATAACAAGCACCAAAATTCAGAGCAGGTGATTAAAATTGTATTCATCATTAGAGCTCATAACATTTTAATTTTTCTGATCCTGTGCCGCAGGTGATTCTAAAGAAATAAGTTTGTCTAGACTGAACTGTCGTAGTAGAACAATGAAACTTTCCTTTCTTACCATCTTGGGGTTTCTAGAGATGTGAGTGTAAAGTAGAGTCAGTTTTAAGATGGAAAATAAAACAAGACGGCGATTGATCTTGAGCAATAGAACTTGCGTACAAGAATGGAAGAATTGTCTACTCTTTCGATGTTACCATAACAGAGAAACATGTTGAAAAGATACTTGAGCACGACATAGAAACTGATCAGAATTAAAATAAAATATCACTGTTATAGAAGCTCGGAGGTCTATTTTCATTCAAGAATAAAAACTTTTTGAAGAGTGAAATTAAGTATGGAATAAACAGCAATCGAATTTTTGGAAATTGTTGTTGGTATTCATTTACACCAGTAAGGAAAATCACGGAAAACCTTTAGTAAGACCATTTGATCCTGCGATTCACATTCGGACTCCCTAAAGTGTATATTAGCGTGTCAAATGTTTAAGATGTGGTATTGAAGTATCGTTTCCTGCTGATGGACTCTTGGTATTGTATCAAGGCTATACTGTATAGATTCAATATCTGGAGATCTTTAACAGGTTGTAGGACTATAGCAATGATAAAACATGGTACCATACTATCGAAAGAACGCCCTAACTTATTTAGATTTTTGATTATTTAGATGTTAAATATTATCTACCTTTTCCCGAATGCACGAAAGCCATATGTCAATTCTAGTAAGTTAAGTTAAATTACTTAAATCCACCTATTCTGTATTTAAGTAAAATCTAAACTAGAATAAATCAATGAAAGACATGCATCTTCCTTTAACTGTTCTGTATAAAATTCAGAGAACGGTCGCACCGTGCATAAATAATTTCAAACGACTGTATCTTACAAATTGTTAAAATTGCCGATCGAACTTTACTCATTTTGCTAAATCACGTACATTCTTTGTCAACTTCTTAACTGTATTCTAAAATGTAGTAGTAGTAAAGTCTAGAATACATAAATAAACAAAGTTTACTAAGATTTTCTAAGAGTCTACATTTTGCATACTAGAGAGTTTCAAGCAAAATAGAAATTAGTTTTTTCAGCATTGTACGTGCATGAATTTTCAAAAAGACTGTATATTAAGTTGGAGTAAAATTGCGACAAAAACAACTTTTTAGCCAAGATAACTACACAAAGTTGTTTTTAAGTCGAAATTTAAAAAAACTTACGTATTTGTGTTAGTTTTCAGTAATGTTACCTTTTCGTAACTAAAAAGTATTAACTTTAAAATTGCCTTGGGATTCAGGTTAATTTGTAATGTCCAAAACAAACTTAACCCGACAGTTCGTTTTCATATCAAAGTACTTGGTGTGTGGTGGAGTAAACTCATAACAAAGTTTTAATTATAACATGTGGCTATTTACCACTCTTGTACCTTTCAAATCATGTTAACACGTATAACATACCCTATACTGATGCTGGGTATTAATTAACATAGCTACACTATTAATGGGTTAGAGGTACAAACCATTAGAAATTCCTCTTTAATAATATAGAAATCTCAATATTTATAAATTGATTATTCTGTAGCAAATAGACACAATATTCACCCCAAATATTTATTAAACACTTGTAATATTTATCAAACCGTATCAAGCTGAACAAACATTTTTTTTGTATCACAAAGACGCCTTTTATAAATCTCAATCCAGATGTTTTAGAGCACTTTCAGGAAATGTTTACATTTACTGATTTATATAGAGAGATAAAATGTTTAAATTCACTCAAGAGATTTGTCCAAATTAATGCTTTAATTGCTTTTAAAGCTTAAATACCAAACACTATTTAAAAATATATATAAACACAAAAACTAATTAACATTTACATAATTAAGGACTTATTACAAACTATAGCACGCTTTACCTATGTGAAAGATTAATTATTCATACGTAAAGTCTAATAGAAGTACAACATTAAGTAGCAGTTAATAGAAGCAGCATAATCAATCATTCACTGTTACTTTATTAATTATCGTAATACCTTAGTATTTCGAAGGATGTAAATATAGTACATAACAGTTTTTTTTATGTTTGTTCCCTAGATATACAGGGTGTTTAATTAAACATTACCTATAAAGTTTTGTAATTCTATTTAGCAACCAAGCTTCAACTATTATAACTTTGCTCGTTTGTAAATTCAACGTTTATAATACGCTGACGGATTGGATATTATAAAAACATTATGTACAAAGTTTCTGTTGTTCTAAAACACTAACTAAAATAGTGGTTTTCGCCATGGAGCATTTTACATTAATGCTAGTTCCTACACAAATAAGAAAATGTGTTAACTGCGTGCATTTATAAGAAAGATAATAAACAGGATACAATTAAAATTCCAAAGCTAGATGAAAGAGTATAGTATAATGTGATACAATTACGACGTATATAATTAGCGAAATTGTACAAGTGAACAAGAATAGTCTTTAAAACCCCTCCCTCCTAAGTTAGACAATTTCTGTAAAAATCAATGTAGGTATAAGCAATTAAACATTCTTATCTAATAAGTACCATGAGAGTTCTTTTCAAGTGTGGAACTCGGGTACAGTTTAACAAAATATTTCTTGTCCAAAAATCAAGTTTGCTTGTATATGGTTCATAGAATAACATTTCTTCATCATGACTAATGAAAAAGCAAACCTCAGCTTAGCGTTAGTTACAAATTCTTAATTCTGTGGTTATTCTTATTATCCAAACATAATCTCTAACTTGAAAGTATTAATTCTCCTTCTACCGTTTCTAACAGATCATAAACTTCCCAATTCGATTTTTCATAAAAAATTAAACCAAAACCGTCAATGAAGTAAACCCCGTGGAAAAAGCCTAGTTTCTCAGTTTTTCTATAAGTCATAAAATAAATGACGACTGTAAAACATGGTGTTTTGGCAAACTAAACAGTGAAATTACAAAATCAAAGTTATGCAAACAAAACTAAAATTCTCAAAAACGCTGAGCTTCTAGATGGTACGAAATGATGTCAGAATAATGTATACCATATAGTAGAGAAAAATCAAAATAAATGCTAAGGTAAGTATATGAGTCAAGAAAGAACTAACCAGTAAAAGATACAGTAGAACAAAACAATATGCGTAACAGAGTTTTTAAGGACCAAACACGCTATAGATGAACAAGAATACATTCAATAGCAGAATTGTGAAAACTAGCCCAACGAGCTAAAACGAAAAGTAAGAATAGTTTGAAATGTTTACAGGCAACGGAAGACAGTTTGAAGGGTAACAGAAGGAAAACCAAGAGAGAAGTCTAGAAGATTAAGAATCAAAATCAGAGTCAGGTGTGGTCAACACTATGGTCTGCAGGTTTGCGCAACCCCCAGCATTATATCACAAAAACACACTTTACCAACGTAATACTTTAACTTACATTCATAAGCTGAATAGTATAGGACTTGGTTTGTAAGGTGTCTGAATCCGTTTAGCTACATTATGCGTCTGCGCATTTGAGAATAATCCTTCTCATTACCACTGTATTGCAGTGCACGTCTCGCAAAGTTGCGAGGCTGGCTCACCTCGAGCTCCTGAGGTGTAAACCAAGCGCCGTCGATTTTTGGGCAAGCTCAAAAGACGCATCAGTCGAGTGGACTCATATTCAGTAAACCAACCTGTTGTAATTTGTTCTGTTACTCAGTCATTCTGAAGCAAAAATGCTTCAAAGCAATCAGGAGACCTGGAGCTTGCAAGTCACGATATGTAACTTTCTAATCATACCTGCAAAAGCTACAACTTCCACAATTTTTCACCACGGGCAGCTACTTTAATAGACTAGTAAATGAAACAACTGGAATCTTGGATACCTAGAGAAAATACTGTGAAGTAAAGTTCAGCAGTGAAAATGAAATAAATAATAAAATCAAAACTGATGCAATAATTTGTATGTACAAGAGAAAAGCAGAAGCACTACAGAGAGATATTAATGAGATAGAAAAATATTGAACCAATTAAAACTGGAAAAGCATAGGATGATGGCAATTAGACAAATTAAGTAGATCCAAGTTAAAAAAATAAATGAAGAAAAAACTTAGGGATATAAAAATATCGCCAGTACAAAATCGCATCTTGTCTAAGGTTAGCCATTGAAAAAAATAGAGAAATGTGTCTAGTCTTTCTAGACTTAAAGACAGCATCGGAATTGAAATTACGGAATTCAATGCAGAGAAGGGATATAGAAGAAGAATAATAATACAACTTGCTATAATACAAAAATCAAAAAATAATTTCATGATTTCACTTTTTGGTTGCCTGAACATCGAGTACAGCGGTGCAGTTATACCCAGATGATGGATTCGAAGCCGGCTGCATGCTTGGCGATCCACTATCAGTACAGTCCCAATTTTTCCTCTTTCTCCAAGACGGCTTAAGCCGCGATATTGGAAAAGACTTTTTGGATATCTCGTCTTATATTGGTATAATGAATGGTTTAGGTTCCAGAATGTCAAAAATAAATTCATCCTTTACATTAGCAAGTTAATAGCATTAATCTTGATAAAGCTTCAGTTTCATGTTGAAGCTTACGTTCTTGCATTTGTTCAATATGAATATTAACTTTGTCCTCGATTTGATTTCCCAAAAACCGCAATTTGTTTTGGCAGCCTTTTGTGCACTTTTGAGAAACAGGAAGCGGAAGATGAAGCTGCATAAGACGCCAACCAGCTCCTAAACCTCCAACTAAACCTTTGCCGACATTGACGTTATTAATTTTTATTTTAAAGATGAATTCAATTTTGGCCCTAGACTATTGACACAGCAAAATTGCATAGCACTATTTTCATTTTCTGTATGAAAAGATATTCCTCAAAAACAGATATAAAACGAGGTATTTGCAAGAAATTTAATTCTTGTCACCATTGAAACACAGAATTGAAACACTGTAACAAAAAAAATAATAAAGCCATTAAAACTGTTTACATCTTTCTCCTAATCTTTTCCCAATCACGAGAAAATTCCAAACAATAGTTGTGATGTTGGCTAGTCCACTGATTATGAACCAAAGTGAGAAAATTTCACTTAGAACTAGAAGCAACGGAGACGATTCAAGAACTTATGTACAAATTTCAGACCAACCAGGCACAGTGAGAATTCTTGAGAAACCTCTTTCGGGAATTTATGTAGCAGTACATACAATAAAGTAGAACTACACAAACAGTAAACAAACTAAGATAATGTATTTTAATGAATCCGAAAAAACTGCATTACGTAGATAAATGCATAGAAGAAATCTTAGAAAAAAAGAAAGCCTGACCTTAAATATAGAAAAAAGATTAACAGTCAAATCACTCAGTGGTTAACCTTTGAGTTACAGAACTTGTTCCGTCGTACACACTGTAATATTCGCATTGTAAATTAACAGTGCGGACTTACCTACCTACTTTATATCTTAACCTACTCTTATTGAAACAGCCTGCTCTAAATAGTACGTGTTTCTATTCCGACTATGTGAATTAAGAAGAAAACCTACATTTACATAAATCTTAGATTAAAATTACCTTACTGAAAACCAAGTAAATTTTTTATTTAGAATTTTATTGATTTGATGATATCAAACTTGTATACCTATAAAATTACCACCAAAAGTTTCATTGCCACGTTCATATTTTATGCAACTAATTGTAAAACGCTGTAAAACTTGACATTCATCGCCATTTATCGATTTAAATTCAACACTGTTTTATATTATGGTACATAAAACACCGGTAGGTAATCTCCTCTGATGAATTCACGCCATTAGCAATAATAAAATTTACCATGAGTTTAATCATTTTTATAGCTTTATCGAATATAACATACATTTAATCTCTTTTCAAATTTTAAGATTTTTCTTCATTACTGTAGTTTTTTAAATTTTATATTGCTACAAATTCCGTTAACAAGATATTTGCAAATAGAAAATCCCTGGTTTATTATATTTCTTAAAAGTAAACCCTAATTATTGAGTCTTCCTTTCTGTCGAGTTTTCATTTTAAATTTTTTGCCCTTAACAACTTGGCAACAAGAATATTAGTACGTAATACGTTTATACAACCTTTTAAAAGGAGGAAGATAAAACTAACAGAAAATTATAGATAAGTAGAACGTACTGTGTCCTTATTTTGCTTTCTTTAAGGAAAACCCTTTTCTCGTTCACGAAGGTCTTAATTGTATTATACTTGAAGCGAAGACGAGTAGGTAATTGTTAAAGAGTAGTTGCTGCATTGTTTTCTGATAGTTCTCTGCGTTGAAACAAAATCTACTACACAACACATAAAGAAAACTTTATCGAGTTTAAAATTACCGCTTTGTTTGTAAGAAAACTAAAAACATATCTAATGGAATTTTGCTGCATTTGGATAAGAAAAAAGTTGTTCTCTTTCAAACATATTTTTATAATGAAAATACAGTTAAAATGTGACTGTATTAAGCGAATAATTTAGTTTGGTCTTTATACGGATACGACTCTAAATTTGTAATACCGCTTGGGAATTTCTCATACACAAAAGAATTTGCGTGATGTACGGATCATGTGATGTAAAAATGACCTGGAGGAGTTATACAAAAAGTGTGACAAAAGAGAACATGGAATAGGTCCTGTACACGTACGAAAATGAGTACTAAAATGATTTTTTTCGTGAGGCTCGCAAGCCATCTCCAATAGAATTATATTGAATTTTAAGTATCAAGAACCGCCAAAATAATTAGTTCATCTACAGAAGTACGAATAAGAGGAACACTAGTAAGGAAACCAGAATGTTTGGTAAAGATATGTCAATTGATACTTTTTGACCGCAAAGTATTTTCACAAAGAATTCAACTAAATTTTAAGCATAAACAGCAGGACATCTCTGGCTTCCACTCGTAAAAAAAACTTTTATTGCCCCAATTAGTTTTGAATAGTAGCCTGCTTGGATTTCAAGATAATTATATTGTTGTACTAAGTAGAAGTACATGTTTACAAAACAGTGTGTTACAATTGTAATTTAAAAATCAAATGTCTGGATTACTCATTACTCCAATTAGCGCACCACTACAAGGTGGTAGTTAGTACTGTAAGACTAACTGTAATATACCACACCACTTACCCCCAAGATTATTGAGGCTCTAAAAGAAAATAATACAGTTCAGGAATAGAAAACAGGAACTGATAGTCTAAGCAAAAAGATACGAAAGAAGAATAAAATCTCACAGACAACACCCCTTTCGGTTTCTAATGAAATACCTGCTCGACGAGAAAGCTGAGAAATTAATCGATCAACAGGCTTTTGTAGAATATGACAAGGGTAAGATTCCAGGAAGAAGCTGAGCATGGTCCGACGTCATCACCGGTGAGCAGATTTAGAAAAAGTATGCTTTTTGAAAAGAAAGACATAGAAAGCTCCCTAGGAAAACTATTAAGACCAGATCTAATTAAGTAGAATGAAAATTTCTCAAGGTAAGAAATCACGAGGTAGGACCTAGAAAAAGATTGCTAATTAAGATGGCGTCTCAATTAGCAATAAACCACTAATAGAATTTTAAAAAGAGAGAAGTAACAAAGACTTGGCAATATAAGGCGATAACCATATATTTTCAGCCTTACAAAGAGACTCGAATAAAGGCAAATTACAATGTAAATTATAAATTCGCCAATAGTAAGTGAACGGTCACAATTAAAGATAAAAGAAATTGAAAAAACTGATAGATAGCCTTTAAGAATTCTTACTGCTAGACTACAATTAAAAAACAATTTTCATTCTCAAAATGAGACAATTTGTCTGTAAGAGTTACAAGGCTTCCCAGAAACTGCAATTACAATTTTAAAAACAGTGTATCAAGCTATAATGTTTGATCGGTAAGGTTCACTAGCCTCCGTCAAAGGGAATTGAAGGTAGCGTTGTAACAATTGCGGATAGTGCACATGAATTTTGCCATTATCCACATCCTCGAATTTAGTTTTAAAATCCGTATCCTCATCTGCATCCGTGATTCTTTGCATCTTCTGCATTTGGTATAATAACGGTCATTTTCAAGATTATGCTAAGATGAAAACAAGTTTTCCGTATTTTCGATCTACCTAACCTGGTAAAGTCAAAAGCTAAAATGAAAATTTGATTAATTTCATGAACTTTCTTCATAATCTACTTACTATTATGTAACAAAATTTCTAAAAACAGCACCATTATCCGTAGTTACTATCTCATCATTAAGAGGAAGTGAAAGGTTATTTTGAATTCTAAATAATCTTCAGCAACTATTAGAGAACCAGATTTTCTTGTCATCATTGTATCGGAAATACCAGCGAGTGGATAAATCTAATTTTTAGATATACCCAAGGAATCAGTTGCAACTTTGTTGTTGTTGGTTTATTGTTAGAAACATCTATTTATCTGTCAGAATTGCTGCATGGATAAAAGCATGGGAGCTAGATTTAACTGGGTATTGTGCATCTACGTACATAGTAATAGTGAAGAAGAATAGAACTTTGTTTTCAATGATGCTGTACAAAAGGTTAAATACCTTATCAATTAAACTATGCAGGCAAAGTCGTTGGGAGTTTAAAGTTACAAAGATAATCTCCAAAAATGTTTTTCTATTATCAACCAGAAATAGCATTCAAATTGTTCACACCAATAGAAATAGCAAAAGAAATAGATCAAAATCTCAATCCAAAAAAGGCACCAGGGATCCACGAAATATCACCTGGGGTGTTCAAAGAACTGCCAAGGAAGGCCATTATCATGCTTACATATCTCTTCAATGCCTGCTTACGCTTGGAATACCTTCCTGAGTGCTTCAAGATGGCACAGATAATCATGTTAAAAAAGCCAGATAAGCCAGACCAGGAAGTTGGATTGTATAGACCGATTTCACTTCTTCCAACAATCTCAAAACTATTTGAGAAACTATTTTTAAAGCGGCTTAAGCCTTTAATAAACATCCCGGACTTCCAGTTCGGATTCCGAAATAAACACTCAGCTATCGATCAAGTACATCGAGTCATCAAAGTCATTGAACGAGCTTTTGAAGAAGGGAAATATTGCTCTGCAGTATTCCTTGATGTGTCGCAGGCGTTTGACAGAATGTGGCACAAAGGTTTAATCCTCAAGATGAGTAAAATGCTACCCAAAAATTACTGCAGATTGCTAGAATCATACTTAGCTAATCGGCAATTTCGAGTGATGCACGAGGATGCCAAGTCAAAATTTTATCCAATAAAAGTAGGCGTACCGCAGGGAAGTGTGTTGGGACCCCTTTTGTACCTGTTATATACTGCTGATATTCCAACATCAGATGAGACATTCACCGGAACCTTTGCAGATGATACTGTAATCATGGCGGTAAATGAATCACAATCAACAGCAGTTGAGAAAACTCAACGCACACTGAACAAAATCAACAGATGGACAAAAGACTGAAAAATCAAGCTTAACGAGCTGAAATCAGTCCACGTCACATATACGCTGCGGCAAAGAAATTGCAGTCTAAGAACATATCTCAACGAGGTACCAATCCTTCAAGCAGAATCAGCAAAATATCTTGGGCTTCATTTAGATTCAAGATTAAACTGGAAACACCATCTAAGAAAAAAAGCTGAACAAATTCGCATTAAACAACGACAAATGTATTGGCTGGTTGGACATTATTCTAAAATGAATCTTCATTGTAAAAGAACTATTTATCTATCTAGATTCAAACCGATATGGATGTATGGGATACAACTTTGGGGTTGTGCACATAAATCTAATCGAGAGATAATACAAAAATGTCAAAACAAATTCCTGAGGATGATCACCAACGCGTATCGATACGTAACCGATAACGAAATACATAACGACTTCAATATACCCACGATAGAGGAAGTCATCAAGGAACGAGCCAATAAACATGAGATTAGACTTCTCAATCATCCAAACGTGGAAGCAATTCAATTATTGGACACAACCAATGCAAGAAGAAGACTGAAGCGAACAAAACCGCATGAATTATGTAGATAAAAGACGTAAAGAGTACTATTGGCAACTAAGCACTGGTTTAGTATTTCCACACAAGTCTTGTTTAATATAAACACAATTCATCTGTACTAATAAATTAATTACATTAAGATTGTAGTAGTCATACCTGAATAATGGTGTTATATAAAAAAAAAATTAAAATGCATCAAAAATGTATTCAATTAACCATGTATTATTGTTGAGATTACACTATTTCTCTGCAGCAACGTTTCTCAATTTCCTACTTATGTGTTGCAGAGCACCTTGTTGTTTTCTTTAGGTCACGATGAACACCTCGCTAAAATCTTGTGCGAATCCTATTTAGACCTGGCCCATGCCAATTCGATTGAGATAAGTGGGTTTAACTCGACTCTATCAAAAATACTCAACTAGTCCGAAAAACCAACTGGGTCAAAGAGCTCAATTAGCTGAAAAACCGTAATTGATCCAAAAAGCATAATCGGTTACAGATATAAAAAGCCTTACGATTCAGTCGCGAAATTTATTCATCATGATCAACTCTTCATTCAGTTATTTGAGCAACCAATTTTTTTATAGAATAAATGAATGGCTATAAAAGCGACATAGTAGAAAACTATACTTCTTTATTATTGAATGAACACAAAGGTTTTTAAAAACACGGTTACTTTTCCTTCTTTGCATGCAAAATTCATGTTAACTACCAAAAATTAAGTGTAAAGTACAACTTCATTTTTTAATTCTTTGTATTTTAGAAAGGCAGATTTTAACAGCCAAATTAGATCAGAACGGTTAGGAGAGTAAAGCTCAAGAATAAAAAAATAACTACAGACAAGATTAATTGTAAATAGTGCTCTTTGTCGACGACTTGCCACCGCTCAAACCTTCTCTGTGACCTTTGAAGCAATTTGAAATGAGACTCAAAGAAAATTACTTAAAATCCAGACATGCATCAAAGCGCCTCGACTAATCAAACAGCATAGAAAACAAAGACTAAAATTTGCTTAGGATTATATCAACTGAAAACTTTCACAGTGCGGAGACTTTTGTTCATGGACGAGTTAAGGTTTAATTTAAGCCGTTATTGTAGACGAATTTGTGTAAGTGGAGAAGGTTATACTGCTGTCACGCTGCCAGGTGATGGTTTGGAAGTGGATTACTTATTAAGATAGATTGACGCCAGCACCGACCGGAAACCCTATAAAATTTCTCTCGAGTTCTGGTCTAAAGATGGGAAAGCACTCCTAGACAAAACAGGTTTTTGAAATCGGCGCCTTGTAGGTGTCACGATACCCTCCGTTATTGAATTAAAGGAAAAACTGGCGCACGTAGATTTTGTACGAACAGACTGCTAAATTCGTTTTACTTTTGAAATTTATTTTGATTTTTGTGTGGCTACTTCATTCTTTAAACAAAAAGCTCTTGTTTCTTACCCATCAATCAATCAAAAGTAGCAAAATTCAAAAGTCAGTTTAGAATTGGCTGATCACATCGTTAGATTTTAAAATTTGTTACAAGTAAAACTGGGATTAGAGACCCATCGGTAGTGTAATGGTATACATAATAGGTATGCCATCTGAAATGCTAACTTTTCTACAGTCTACAGGCTAATAAAGGTTAGAGCAAGCGATATGCGGTAGTAGGGATACGATAATCTGTGGGCCCTTGAAGTTAATAGAGCGCCAGCTGCAGTTGTACGACGATGACCTAGTTTTGAGTAGAAGACCCTACAGCTGATCTTCGTATATGGGTCAATAGGCCAGATGTTAGCCAGGGTCGAACCACGGGTTCGAATTTTACACAAAAAAAATAAAATAGAGACTGTACTGCACCCTAATAAAATACTTATTATTATAAAATAAACTTAAGATAGGGAACTCGTGTAAGAGATTCGACGCTACTGGTTCCCGGACAGTTGTTCCCTGTCATTAAATCAGTATGCTCGCAAAACAGTAAAAGATCAAGGTAAGTTAATACATTTATTAGCATACTGTAAAACAAATAAATATACAAGAGATGGCTACAGCAATCTGGTTACACAATTAGAACATAACACAATCCTGAATAAACAGTTATAAACATATAGACAAAGCACACAAAACACATAAATATACGGTAAACAAGACCGAACGAAACGTATCTGTATTTACAGTTCGAGCCGATCGGTGGTGAGAAGATAAAGTTGTAGATAACGTTTGCAAATAATTGCGACGACAAATTGGAAACTGGGGTTTGCCAATAATGCTTCTTCATAAAAAAAATAAAAATAGGGAGCGATATTAACCTATTAGAAACTAATCCGATAATAAGCGGCGCTTTGGCATAACTTATATTACAGCGATAACACATAAAGTCAGACAACTTATATTACAACGATAACACATAAATATGTACAGGTGTGGGCGTCTTTCTCACACGGTTGGTAATGCGATATTTTAGTTAAGTTATAAAACATCTGAGTAGAGTACGGCAGAACGAATCTCGTATAAAAATTCCAAGAACAAAGAGAGTTCGAATACGGTACGATAATAAACGGAACGGTAGAATGAGAGTCCACTTGTGGGGTTTACTAGAGGTCGACGAAAGTACGAGAATACGGAATTTGATACATGCGGACCAACCGGAAATTATCAAGAATTAATAGATCGAAGACAGAGTTCAATCGCGCAATTTACACTCAGGCTTTGCACCTTATTAGAAGTATCAACTTCACAGTAATACGCGCAAAATCTTAAAGTTCCCAATATCCTCTAGGGTTAACACAGCGAAAGCGTGTCGATATGACGGAAGCTGACGGAGGATTCCCTCGAGTTCTCAAGGAACAAATGTCAAGTCCAACCCCTTAAGAGGGTTGAACTAGCAGATAATTGATTATTGAAAGAATTATATGTTTAGACAATCCAATCAACTAATACAAATAGGGCGGGACATAACGAGAATTTGCATCTTGCATATGGTGTTTGCATGAACCATAAATCTTACTTATGCTTGTCAAGCTGACAAAATTTATAGCTTTAGCGGTAATAAAACTATTAGATAAGGATTCAAATTTCTACAAAATAGCATAAATGCAACGAGAAAAATAAGCATTTACAGTTAAACTTTGCCTCTAATTTAATATTTAACAGTTCACAAAAGAGTAGCAGAGAATTTTAATGTTCTCACGAAATAAATTCTGTTAATGTCAGAGCATTAAACTAAAGATTTGTATAATAGAGTAAGACATTAAACTTAATTCTAAAAGGAAATAATGTATTTAAAAGGGTGAAAAGATTTAAAAGGAGAAAACGAAATATTGTTATTTATGAAAATAAATAACTTAGTACGGAAAGTTCGTTAATTAGCAAATTTTCCTAACAAGTTAACATTGCACTAGTTCACAAAACGTTTATGTAACGAAGGACAAATGTAGCGTCTATTCTCTTTGATTATACTACATTTCTACTGCATTAGATTTTTACCAAACAAAACATGGTCTCTTTAATTTGTTGGGGCAGTATTTCACAGTTATTATTAGAGTGAAAGATGAGAAATTGCTTAAAGAAACATTACAGTTATTAAGTAATAAAACTTGGTCGTCTCAAAAAACAACTTCCCTGAAAAGTCCAGCTAGTTCAAAAAAATTGATTGACCTGGAAAGCCAGATCATCATTAAACGGTGACAGGTCTGAAATGCCCTAAACAAGCCAAAGAATCGTGTAACACTTCAAAGTTTTGACCTCTCAATTTCCTACCATCGAAGACTTTTATTTTAATACCATGTTCGTCTTCTTGGTTGCAGAATCTGAAAGCAAATCATGGCTTTGGTCAGTGAGAAGCTATGGGAGCAACTGGTAATGAGCAGCATTTGATAGTAAAAGAATGTGGAAATGTTATATGCAGAAATAAGGTGATAGGCTGAAATCACGTAGCAAAGTCTAGCACTAGAAGAATTGTTAAGTTTGCGTATTGTTTGAAAGAGTGGTCTATCTGGTTTAAGAACCAGAACTGATGTGTTTTATATTCAATAATGTGAGTTACCTGACGGGAAAACGTAAAAACTTGAACCAAGACAATTGCTAGGAAATGCTTGTTGATTTTTACAAAGAAGAACTGAAAAGACTTATTAGAACTTGAGTCTCTATCTCATTGATCGTTTTACAAAGCATCCCCACAGTTATCTCCAGAGCTTGTTTACCTGGTAAATCTCGGTTAGTTTTCGTGATTTTCACAAAGGATAAAAACTATCTAAAGATGCATCCACACTATGTCGGTCGGTGTTATCGCCATTGCCGCTTGACAAAACTGATCGTTTCGCCAGCATGAAGCGTGCAAGCATTGATCGTCAGTATCCTTCACTAATGAGTCTAAACAAGGAGGAGACAATCGTCTCGAGGTATGATGGTCAATGCTTGCACGATTTTGGTATATTTGTGAACAAGGCAATTTTGTCTTTATTATATCGTTGTACATAAATACTCCCCATTAAAAGTTAGGGCAACTTTGTATTTTCGGTTTGGAAACATTAATTTTTGATTAAGGTCGGCTTCTTTTGTTTGAAACTGCTTACACTCAGCATTCTGGTTGGCACCATTCGGCTTTTTCTAGCTGAGCAGATCCGAAAGGTGTAAAATGATACTATACAAAATGGCACATAAAGATATTGTAGAAGGTGTGGATGCGCAATCTTTAAAAAAATTATCAGAATGTTATTTAGGTTTGGTTAGATTTTTCATTGGCTTGGACAACTCTCTAATGAAGCGAATTTATTTCAAGAACTCCTCGACGGGGAGATTACGTCCTTATATTTCTACAGTCTTTCTGTTCTTGTTTGCATAATACTATTCTAATCTTTAAAAATATAAGCTGCTTGTCAATAGTAGTGACCAGATAACCCTGAGAAATATGTACGTATAGTACAATCTAATAACCAAGGCACGGATTCTATGCAAATGCATATTTCTAACTATAGATATGTCAAAAAAAATGCTTTTGTTTCTATCCGTATCTAATAAAATACAATTAAATGACATCAAAATAAATTTGCATATTTTGCATATTTCGCGTCAATTGTAATGTATTTTAATTAAGAGTATATCGATGCATAATTCCTTCGATTTTCTGGTAAAAAATGTAAAACATTAGTAAAAAAAATCGAATTCATGAATTGTATGTAGGTATAATACAGAAAGGTTTAAAACTGCCAAAACGAGAAAAAAGAAAATAAAATCTAAGAACTCTTCAAACCCCCAAATAAGTTTTACTTCTGTTTAGAAGTTCTAAGAACTATTGGCTGTATAACTGTATTTTAAGACTTTCTCAGCTATGCCTCCAAGTAATTGCAGTTTAAGGGAGATCGCAACACAAAAAACAAGTTTGTCTCAAGTTGAAGTTTTCAGGTATTTATCGTATATTCGTGTGTAACTTCTCGAAAGCTTATCTCATACAATAAGGAAGTTGTAAACAATAAAAATAATAATTGAAATGTGTGTGACGTCAATGTGAAACAGACGCTTACCTTTTACATAGTATATTGCATTCACATTGCTGTTTTTTTACAAGCAGTTTTTAGATTACATTTTAAACTTAATTTAAACATGCCTGCTTGCAGTGTGTACAGTTGTAGAAATAGTTCAAAGAATAAAAACAATTGAGAAAGGGGAATATTTTTTCATAAACTTCCAAACACGCTACCCCCGCAAAGGGTAAGAGATAAACAAATGAAATTTAGAGGGCTTAAGGCAGATATTTTTTGCCATGTTTTGCGAAGGTAATTAAATACAAATCTTTAATTGTTTTTTCGTACGGCCGCCATATTGGATTTTTCTAAATGGAACACCCTGTGTATGACCCCATATTTAGATAGCAATTCTCAAGATAAGTTCAACGATATAAGGGTTGCTATACTCATCTTGAAAGGTTTTGGAGATAATCGCTATTCTTTTGTCAAGGATTTCTTAACTTCAGGGACGGATTCTTAATGCAAGTAGTTCCCCAGATGATTTGCAAAATCTCTTACGAACATTTCAAAAAAGATTGCTTCATTGCTAGGATTGTAACGCAGGGCTTTTTAAACTCTTCTTATAAATTTATATAATTTGTTTTTGTTATTATCAATTCATCACCATTTGGTCTTATTCCACCTTTTTAGTTTGTTCTAGCATCAATCTATTATTTTAAGTAAGTAGGCTAAGGGCAAAATGTGTACGGTTTTCGTTTACTTTAATTACTTATAAAATAATCGTACATCATTTTTTTATTTCCATTACCTTTGCAAAAGTACAGAATCCCCGTATCTAAGCCACTGGATTAAATCTTTCTTCAATTGTCATCTTAATCAAATTTACAATAACATAATATAAGCTTGGGCCAAAAATGAAAAAAAAACTATAACGCTCAACAAAAATATAACAAAAACCCAATTTTTTTTCTATAAATTTTAACACCCTGTATCTCGGAAGGGGTGCATTTTAGGACACTTGTATATATGAACTTTTTTACTTATAATTAGCCCAGGAGTTATCTATTAAAATTTTTTACCATGATTAGGAAACACCCTGTATATCTTTTTTAGTTTTTTTTATTGTACTTTTGTTTAAAGATTTTGTAACATAAATAAATTACCAACGCTAAATAAAAGTTATTAATTTATATTTGCATTCAACATTTTGCATATTTAGTTGCATATTTTGAACATTTTAGTGCATATTTTATTAATTCTCTCTGCATATACATGCGCATATTTTAGTATTTTACAGTGCATATAATTCCGTGCCTTGCTGATAACTATCCCATCTGCAACATCTTTAAGAATTATTATTTTTCAAATTTTTATTTTTGTCAATTTTCAAGGTAATAAATAATTATGTGTATTACAATAAATTGATGTTTGATTGACAAGTATTTTGCATTTATCTTTCTTTAGGTATTGACGATTGCACAACAAAAACGTTCTTGACTAATGTATAAGCAATAATAATTGATAGTTGACATGAATTTTACATTATGTATATTAATTAAACTGAAAAACTTGATAAACAGTGTTTAAAGTCGATTTGTACTTGAAAGATTTCCGCTCAATTGGAAGCTTTAACCAACATACGTATATAAAATGTAAGCTCTAATTTGGAGTTGAAATAATGTTAATTTGTAAAGTTACTCCATGACAAGAAATTAATTAACTTTCACGTTAGTTACGGAAACAATAATATTTTTAGATACCTTTAAATTTAATAATTTATAGTAAATACATGTATAGAATTCGAAGTAAAAGTCTATTTTTAATCTTGATAAATACAATAGTGTAAACATCCACAAAATTCAAAATTCTAAGTTTATTTTCAAGAACTTTGTTACCAAAACAAAAACAAGCCCGAAATGATAAAGTTCTAGAAGGTTATTTGAAAAATAAAATTTATTTAAAAGTTACATTTAAATACTTGTTCAAAGCAGCAAAAGGAAAATAAAAACTTGAACAATAAACTTAAAAAGAGAAATTAATTAAAATAAATAAGAATGGAACAGCAAACAATGTTTCAGCATTAAACGCAATGAATTTACAATTTTGTGCTTTACTTGAACACTTCTTTTAAATCTGTCTGGAAAATATAAATTTTTCATGCCCGCTTTCCGTAGAAAAAAGCTACTGAATAATAAAAAACCATTTAAATTTTTAATTAAACTGTTTGAACAGAACTGACGTTTTTAATCCAAGTTATTCAGGTTCGAAATGCACACACGTTTATACACACTACGGTATATACACTCGGCGCTCTAAAATAAAGCAATAAAGCATTTAATTTTAACGTTATTCCCGTAAACACAAGTATTTTTGTTTGATGTAGGAAACATACACAATATTTAAAATTTAGAGGGCGCTGTTTTATTTTTTACTGTACAAAAAACATTAATTTCGTAGCTGGATTTTGTAAATTCGTCGAGACGTTAGAAGGCGTTAAGCTGATGAAATGTTAAAACGCACGTGTCAAGTTTTTCCTTCATTTTCTTTTGATTAGGTTTTCTTTTTTTTATAATTGAACTTCGCGGGAAAGAGAGAAGCGGAGGAAGTCGTGCTTTTATGACTTTTTAATTTTCTCTCATATCGGAACTTTTTCTGTTGATTCACTCCAACATCCGGTTATAATTAGTGCGAGATTTAATTTTCGTTTGATTTCGTCTAAATGAATTTTTATACAGTTTTGATGATGTTTGTTATGTCGCAGACAGTTTAATTTAAGCGGATGAAATTTACAGACTCTATTAAAATCGAGATGCACAAATTAGTGAATACATCAGGGAAAAGGGATGGAAATAATAAGAGAAAGAGGAATTCACCAGTACCTTCTGTCGAGTACTTAATGTTAATTATCTCTAGTTAGCATGTGTAATAATGTGTGCAAAGCGGTACAGTACATATGTTAATTAAAATGTCATTAGGTACCTTGCTAGATGCTATCGGCTACCCCAACCATTCTGTCGTATTCGTATCAGGAAACATATTTTATTATAAATTGTTACACTAATTGGACCAAGACTTTAAGTTGCAAATACATCAAACTACTGCTGCACAAGTAAATGGATTCCCCACCTGAGTTTAAACCGGAAAAGCTTATTTTGTATTTGTTAAGTTTGAAATTATACTACTGCAGATGTAATTTATGTCGAAGGAAATTAATAACTCAGACTTTATGGACAGGTTAATCTGTTGATTTGCAAACATGAAGCATGACAATTATTCTTTAATCATTTTGCGTAACAGGTTCACGTGGAAAAACAGAAGTACTTTTTAAGATTGGGAAAAGGATAAAGCTAAATAATGTATTAAACAAATTTATTTTTATTTTATATTAATTAGCTTAATTGCAATAATTCTGTTACCCTAAATTTCTCAATGGAATTCCATAGTCTACTAATAAAGCTCTTTTGATTAGATCAGCTTGTTAAATTGTTGTAATTTCAGAATATCACTGCACTATCTTACAAAATTAAATGAGTCCTAACTGCTACGAAGATTCTTCTTTCCGGACATTTTCAGTCTTTGTAGTGTTCTGCAAATATTTTTCATGACCTTGTTTAGTCAGGTTCTGTTTAATTCTAACAATATTATAAAACTGTGTATTTTGTTAAAATGAATTTTTATCTCTGTACTTATTTTGTTGTTCTTAATTTTGTCTGACAGAAACTTTATATTTCACTGCCATTTGTCGTTCTCTCTGCAATTTGCAGTTTTGTTTTAAACTATGCGTTTATCCAAAGAAAGATCTTATAACACAATTCAAAAATAAAACCGTTGGTCTGTTCAATATAACTTGAATAATAAAATAAACAAACAATAAAGCTTGAAAAATTAAGACGTTTTTGTCGTGAACATTTATGATTATCCTATCGTGTAATACACCCCAGATGTTGTATTCCGAAAAACTATGTAGGTTTATTTTTGTCTGCTGATTAATTTAAGATTTTCTCACTACTTTGTGACTACTCAACAACAGGTCAACTAATTAGAATATTATTGGTTTATGCCATAAGTCAATATCATAAACTTTATGGTATTGATAACATACATATGACATGTTCCAAGAACAATCTCAATTCAACACATCTTTGCCAATGACTCCTTAGAAAGTTGAGATAATCTAGTTTGCGAAACAATAAAATAATTATTACTTTGGCCAAATAAAGCAACTTTGTCGTCGTAAATAAAGGAAACTATACAGTACATAGCGTAAAACAGTACAGTTAGCAATGTGTATGATTATTATAGGCACAGCTATATGGAGATATCAATTTCATCGATTGTCATTTTAACAATGTTGTTGGCTATTTGACTATTCAAATACACTACGACATTGTTAAATTACTGTTTGATTGCTCAAGTTAACAATCTCACTTTTACAGTGTAGGCGTCTTGTCCTAAATATTTTTCATTTTGTCAACGTTTTTTATGAGTAAGTATACTTGGCGCCCAACGTAGAATGCAGAGAATTACTTGACCTCTATATTCAAGAAAAGCGACAGGAAGAAAGCTAAGAACTACAAAGCGATAAGTGTATTATCGACCATGGGAAGGATATAATACAGTAGGGTAATAGTAAATAAATTTAAAGAAGCAATAGAAGGAAAGATAGGTGAAGATCAAATCAATCAAATCCTGTATTGATCATATATACACAGGAGAACAGTTGGTGGATAAGAAGAGAGCGAAAAACAAAGATATACACTTAGCGTTCATAGACCCAAGAAAAGCCTATGATTCGGCACCAAGAGCAGGAATATGGAAAGCAATGCAAGATATTGGAATAAAACGAAATCTCATACAAGCCACTAAAAAAATGTACAACCAAAATGAAATATCGATTAAAATGGGAAAGAAAATAATCGGAAACATAAAAACGATGATGAGACTCCTACAAGGCTGCCTTACATCATCCGCCATATTTAAATTATACTTATAAAGCGTCTTGAAAATATGGAAAAAAAAGTGCGAGGACATGGGCGTACCTGTATTCACTAAGTTTTGCAGATGACTACGTCGTGGTTGCTCCAGACCCTGATGATCTGCAGGACTAGAAATCAATTTCAAGAAGACAGAGTACCCCACAACAGCAGAGGGAGTGGTAGAAAACTTAGAAATCAAAGATGGCGAAACCACTGTGAGAAAGGAAAAGTGTAAATATCTGGGATGTATCATAACGAAAAATGCAACGACGGAGGAAGAAATACGACAGAGATTGGAGCAAACGCGAACGCCAATAAGCCCGTCCTCTGGGACCGGCATATAAATATGAAAACGAAACTCCAAATATATAAAACACTAATACGAAGCATCATGACATATGGAGCAGAAAGCTGGGTTGTAAACAAAAGAAACAAAAGCAAAATAATAGCAACAGTAAGGAATACCTTCGCAGATGCTGCAGAGTGAGTCGAGTGGAAAGAAAAAAAAACGAAAAGATAGAAGGAAGATCTAAGATAGAAAAAGACATCATCACATTCATAGAAGAAAAAAGGTAAAATGGTACGGCCACATATTGAGATCGATTGACAACAAATGGATTAAGAAAATAACAGAATGAAGCTCGTTGGGCAGAAGGAAAAGAGGACGACCCAGACGATCGTAGAGAGGTGGAGTCGATGAGGCGATGGAAGAATCTTTAGCAAGATTGCGTCCTTTCAAGATTTGGGTAGTAATTTGTTCTAGAGCAAAGAAAGTATTTTTTGTTTTATACTATCTTAGAGATTTAGTTCAAGGTTGAAGACAATCATTTACTAAATTTCATGCCAGTGATGAACGTGCAGCTTTTAAATGTATAGAGTTTGAGCCTAAACCCAATTAAGTACTTCTTAGAAATTTTGAGAAAATTTAGAGATTTATCAAACTCTGTCAGTGAAAGAGAACAAATTCATATGGCTATAAATCACTTTGAACCTGTAGTTACAAAAACAAATTTTAATTGGAGAATTAAAATGGCCAAGGAGGTTAAGGAAGAGTGAAGGGTGTGGAAGCGAGGGATTGAAACTGATGCAATCATGGAATTGACAGAAAATTGCTATTATTGAACTAATCGAGATGCTATTTAATTGGTCGTGAAAATAATAAGTTGATATATTAACCCTATTATTAACGAAATGTAAGATGATATTTGTACTAACCATAACTGAGATGAAAATCATACAACCGCATCTTGGATATTGCAAGTTGAACACAACCAAGTAGCCTATGTTTCGCAAGTATTATCAATGAATTAACTTAACTAATGGTGTCAGGCGCATTGGGAAATCAACGTGATAGAGTATAGAAACAAACGTCTAAATTTTGGAACACTGGACCTCAGCTGCGATTATCCATGTTTGTTGATCCCAAAACGTTACTTCAGGTTGAGATTGGGTGATGCACTTTAAGGCAGATTTGTATGTTAGGAATCTTTGAGCTTTTGGCAAAATGACGAAAGAATAGTATGTAATGAAAATGTGAATTTAAGGTTGTGAATTAACTATAGTGACCAATAATCAGAGTACCATAAAAAACCTTCGGAAAAAATGTTTGTTGGTATCGTTGACTAACATAAAAAAAAAATACAAATAGCTAAACTTGGTACGAATGCGAATGGCATTTTGAGAAGGTAACGAGAATAAAACTTTAAAATGAAGGAAAATGAAAATCGAATAAACAGTGGATCAACAGAAGAGAGAGGTCAGAAGAAAGTAGATGATATGAGAAAAAGAACAAACAGTACAAAAGCTGCGATGCAACAAATCTAGAAAAGAGAAAAAAATGAATAAACTAGAAAGGAAAAAGAAAAAGGGAAACGAAAGAGAATAAGCAGGGTAAAATAAGAAGCGTAGTGAAACAGAGAAAAGAAAGGGAAGAGGTCTAAAAAGAAGCAAATTGAGAATCAAAAAGTTAGTACAGAAACGGAGACAGCAAAGATAGGCAAATTGAAGTAAGAAGAGGCAGAGGGAAAAGAAAGATTTAAACACAAATAAACAACAAGAAGAGAGCTGGAGCAAAAATAGTGGGAATCAAAGGAAATGAAAAAATAAAGTCTTTTAGACAAAAGATGAGATAAAGAATTTCTGCTTTGGATGCCTAAATTTGACAATTGCTTTATAATTAGCTGACTTGAGATATTTAACATTAAGATAACCACTACAGTTCGAGATATTTACCTTTATTATTATTAAAGACTGGTGATTGCAAACACAACTCAGCACTTTTGGGCATTCCAATTTTTTGCTTGAAACTTCTCTACCACTTCCCCGATTACTTTGTTCTTGGGCAAATTGCTGGAACTTTTGCTTGCCATTATAGTATACATACAGATTTTTGAAGGTTGCTAAATATTTCGATAAAGTGTGCAAGAGATTTAATGACTTTCTTTCAGGTTGTTAAGATTCCGATAAAGTATACAAGGCACTACCTAACGGCTATTCCAATAACGAATCATGGTACATCTTAATCTTAGTGTACAAATATAAGATTTTTTGGGCATTCCGATATTTTACTTGAAACTTCTCCGAGATTTCCCTGGCGTGCTTTTATTGCGTATGAAAGTATCGCATGGTAATATTTTAAATTTTTAATAAATATTTTACCTCTCTCGAGCCTTTTGAGATTTCTTAATCCACATGGGAGAATAAGATTGAAATAACAATAAATGCGATCATAATTCAACATATAAAGATGATCGTCAACTGAAGAATCTCAATAGAGATTTTAGTGAGATGTAAACCAAAGAAAAGCTCAAATGGAATATTAGTTAATGTTTAAGGCATAGGACGCTAAAGACTGGTGTAGTTAAAGTATTTGAATTGGACCCAGGTAGTTTGTTCAGATTTTTTTTAATGGTGTGATCATTTTTTCTCTGTAATAAATAATTAATGAATACGGAAACCATTGATTATTATCAAAATATTTTATATTTTAATGAATATAAAGATTATTACAAAAAAGAAACGTATAAAAGCAGCGCCCAAATATTTCCAATAAACTTTTATGGTGAGGTGAACATATTAATTTATATTTGACGATCTTAATCCCCAACGCACACCAATCAACCAACATCGATCGGATCATCTATTCAAGCTCTTCGAAGCGTCGATCATAATAAACTACGATGTATTTTCCGGGTCTCCACGTGCATTGCAGTCGCATCCGGACGTCCATGTAATTTACGGTTTATTTTCCATACATTTCTTTGACACCCTTCATTTGTCCGATTGCTCCATAAAGAAATACAAGTGGTTTTAATACACGAGGACTGATGAGAGATCGACCAGAGCTTTCAACCAAACGGAATTAGGTTAGATTTCGTAGCCGGTCACGTGTTTTACCCATGCTGTGGACGAAACTGCTTGTATTTTTATGACGTTTTGTCAGTTTATGTTTTGTTCCGCAGATGGTTTTGTTTGCTTTGAATTGATAAAAAGAACATAAAAGGATTTTCGTGGTTAGGTTTCAAGTTGTTTTATTTTTAAAGCTTTTTTTTGAACAACTTTTCTTTTTAGATAATAATATAAGAAATTGTTGTTAACTTTTTCATTTTTATTTTACAAAACAGTTTTTAATTTTTACTTAGCTTTGTAGTTTACGAAATTTGTGAATAAGTGAGTTTTGTGTGTTGAAAGAAAGTATAATTTCTAATTAGTTTTTTTATAAAGCAATACCCCTTTTTCATCCTTTAATTAATTAGTAGCTCATTTGAGTCTGCCAAGTAAGTACAACTGCTTTTCGGTAAAAATATATTTGCTCTCCTCATTGGTTAGAACTTTACTTTTATGTGGTAGCTTTAAGGCATTTTACATTTTATTTAATTAACGCAGTTTTAATAAAGATTTCCATCTTTTTACCATCTCTAAGATTGTAAATTATTTATTTCTAAATACCAATTGAGTAAATCAAACTGTTCAAATTTTAGAACAAAAGCTATCTTCTTGGTGTCTAAGTTTAAGAGTCTTAAGCTATTTGTGTCAAATTTCTGTAAAAACTTTTTGGTATGTTGTTGCAGTCTGCTCTGTATGTAACTGGTACAAAATTTTCTATAAAATTTTTGACATGCGCATGCGTGTTTTGGGCATTTTAATACAGCTGTTTTGTTTAACCTTTTGTCCACCTTGTCTCAGCCGTCTCAGCTGATTTTGATATGCGCATAAGTTCCGCGCGCATTTTCTCGCACAAAATTTCTACTTTTTAGAATACGTAAAAATTTTTTGCTCAACGTAATTTTTACAAGAATTTCTATGTAAACTCCGTTTGCAACGATTAAAAATTTTTTAAAAAGTAATTGCTATGAAATTTATCGGAGAATTTTTCATTGTGTCAAACAGGTCTAAAAGTCCTATATAGATATTTAGGTTGAGTATAATGCTTTTCATATTGAAACACTAGCCGGTTAGAATATAAATGTTAACGCCAATGTTATAACTTTTGCTAAGTCATTCTAATATCTGTCAGAGTATACTGACTATCTCCGTCTACTACTTGTAGAATTACGCATTGAGTCATTAGCAATAATGCTTTTTGTTCTAAGTGGATGAAAGCTTTATCGGGAGAAACTGCTGTGATCTTTCACTGATGGCGCTTGGGAGTTCTTCTTTCTTCATCAGAACCTTAAATGCGGAAAGAAGATTTTCTTTCACCTGTTAGGAAAACAATTAAGCAATGTATCAATATTATATGTTACAAATGTTTAGTAGTAACCCAGATAAATTAATTCATTGTTAAAAATCCTAAACTTCTCATGTTATAAAATGTATTGCTTCTAAGATTCATAATGTCATTACGTCCTGTCATTTCACAAGTCAATGCTCCCAGATACAAAATATCATAATCGCTTAACAGCATTAATAGATATTATCACCAACTTTCAACCTAATATTTCTATTAAAAATATTTATGATTTAAATAGATAATATCTAGAATATTCAAATTCCACTTTATGGTTCTTCTAATAAGCTAAGAAAGAAAATGAGAACTAGTAAGAACAGCAGCAGGTTTGCCATGAGTATCCATCTTGTTCAAAAAACGAAGGAAAAATATTATAGAAATTTAAAAATAATATTTATCTTCAAAATTGGAGATTGCTTTCATGTTCTAGAACCTGTAAAAATACAACGAAGTCAGATTCACATTCAGTAAACGGCCATGCGACAAAGTGATAGCAAAATAGAGATGGTATAAAATTATAAATTCTCTTAACTCATCACGATATTGAAAGATAAATACCTTAGATTTTCTATGAGAAATCGATACTTTAAATCACCTGTTGGCGATGCTCTCGTACAGAAGAAGTCGGTTCATTGGAAAAATCAAAAACTCCCTCCTCTCATTGCCTTAAACCCACGTTATCCTACCAAAACGGGCCAGAGAGAAAGTGTGCATAACTCAATCAACTGCCCATGCACCTGAATAAAAATAAAGAATGGCGCGAAAGAAATCTTGAATCTATAGAAACTGAGAAAGGTACATGTTTAAAATTTGAAAACATAAAGATACAACACGAAGAAATAGGAATATTGAGGTAAACAAAAAGAATGTTATCGCTAATATAAAAGATTTTTTTAAGAAGTCTTGCAAATAAAAGAAGTGGCGTTTAGTAAAGTTAATTAATTAAATAGGGACGAGATTTATAGTAAAGAACCAGTGTATAGTCATAAAATGTGGAATGTAAAAACTATTAGAAATAAACAACCAAACCAAAGCACCGAATAGAGGACTGCATGCTAAGTTTTTCATGGGCAATCCAACATTTGGAAATTTACAAATGAACTTAGATCTATTCAGAAAAGAAATGGCGATTTTTTTTACTTTTCACCCTAACAATGCCCAAAACAATCTCGTGTCCAAACGACATGGCTCGTGTTGTTTAAATACATGTGCTCTTAATACCTTCATAATCTTTTAGTCCTTTTGAAAAAATCTCGTTACTATGTCTATGTAACAAAATTGTTACCAACAATTTTACAAATTGTTTCTGTGCTCATTGTCCAAAGCCGGGCTACATTCCACAATTTTTAATTGTGGTTTTTGACCCAGAATACGTCTATAGTTTTGGTCTGAAGAAGAGACCTGTACGGAAAAATTGATGTCCCAAAAAAGTATATACTTAGTACCATACTTTCGTTAATAATTCAAAAGCTGAAGAAGATAGCAAAAAAGTTGTAACAGATACAGATAGTTGAAGGATGAAAGCTTATGCGAGTAGTAATTTTAGTTCAATTTCATTTTGCGTGATTTTGACTCGCTTTGCGCGCATAAAAATTAGGGTAGCTTCGAACAGGGTGCGGTAACACAGACCTTGAGGTGTTGTTGAATTTGCCAAGCCGAGATCTGTTTATGTTATGTAAAAATATTTATGATATTTAAACTGTCTATAGTAACCGAAAAAGAATGGTAAGAATGGAAATTTCATAATGTCGGTTTATTCGCGCAAAAAAGCTCAACAAGCAACATGTTTACAACAGGAAAAAAAAGTGTTTTGAATCAGACGACTCCGAAATCATCCGTACAGAACGAATCGAATAACGGGAAAATAAAAAAATAATAAAAGTAAAAATTTTCTACAAAATGCTTTAATGTCCAATTATTCTCGCAGGAAATCCCAAAACTATGGAAGATCGATTCTGCATTTATTGCGATAACATGACTATTTCGATTTGTAAGTAATAATAAAACTTCAGTCATCTCAATGTCTGTACGTACATTTATTTCATCAATCTTATTTACGATTACAAGGCTATGCTGAACATATTCTAAGTAAACGGCCGTGTTCCAAATACAGCCTACTTCATTTTTTATGTGGCAACGGGCAACTTTTGGGAACACAGCTCTACCCCATCATCGTGCCTGTAGCTTTATGCCATTTTTCAGCTAAATAGTTTAAGAGATTTACTTTTGTAAACATATTTTCAGAACATAAGGAGTATTATACGACAAGAGCTTCAGCAAGTTTTCCCAATGCTTTTACATTTTCTTACCACCTTATGGATATTTTCCTTGATAAAATATATTAAGATGTATCAAGTAGACAGAAGATGCATTCAGTGACCACAACTTGAGGCCAAGCCCTATTTGTTTGCCCCAAACGGACAATTTGCATCCGTGGAGGCCGCAGTATTTAACCTTAGCCTGCTCAAACCATAGCTGTTTTCCAGGAACAAAATATTTCTAACATCTTTCATTTAAGTTGTTCATAAGGATTCTCACTTCCAAGCTTTGTCTTCTAAGTTTGATCTATTGTTATCAGTAGTGGTCGAAATGGCAAATATTTTTGGACTTAGTGCCGTAATAACCTCTTTGTGGGCTCTATACAATCTACAATTAGTATATATATAATTATTTTGTGGAACTTCGTTGCTCCCCTCTATATGACTTTGTGGAACTTCTCTGGGGGATCCCCCCCTATATGAAACTGAAAATTGAAGGGGGCTGGTGGACCCCTCGGGGTGATGGGCCCCACGCAACTGCGTATTTTGTGTAATGAAACATTCGACCCTGTATGGACGTAATATGTGTATGTGATCGCTGAAGGAACCGGCCTTATGTCGAATATCAAATAGCGAGCTCGTGTAAAATAGATGGTCAGCAGATATTCGAGATAAAAACTAAATACTAAAACTTTCGTCATAAGACGGATTTCTTTGGAAAGAGCTTAAATACGCCAGCAAATAAATTTTCTAATAATTAAACCGAAAGAAAATCACTAAAGATGGTTCCATATGGCTTCATAGTCAGACGTCAAACTAGGAGGTTGATGAACACCACACTTTGAATAGTCAGCATGCTGTCGTCCTGATAAGATCTATGTTTTGACGTGTTCTCTAGGGTTAAACAAATGAAGCGGCGGTTCAATACATTTTATAAATAATATTGAAGACACTGTGGTCACTTTCAGTTTATTCCTCAAACCAGAGTGAACGATATTTATTGCTCTGAATATTCGTTCACATTCGGCAGTAGATGCAACTAAAGTACCTATTGACAATCTTCATTAGTAAATCTATCGGTTCGGATACTTTATTACTGGATTCTACATAGTCCCAAAACTTTGGATATAGTCATGGCCAGTTAGTCGAAACCTTTCACACAACTGTTTAATTTCCTCTTCCTCGTACCTTAAATTAACTTCCTGTGGCCATTGATTACAGTCAAATATTTCTAATCCTCTTATAAAATCATCATAATTATCTAAAATGTGAGGTTCCATTCCAGATCTGTGCGACGAGGAAAACCTTAGCAAACGTTGACTAAGATTTTCCGCTAAACTTCTATAAAACTGTGCGCTATTTATTTTTTTACTTTTCTATTATTGTGCAATTTCACACCACTAAATTCAATTATAGATATAGACCTTTCTGCTTCTTTCAAGTATAAATCCGGATTCTGTATCATTGATTCCTTAACACGACGAATTTGCCGTAAAATTAATACATGAGCACCAGGAATAGTTTCTCCTCGTTTTCGTAGTTCTAACGATAAATACGAGAGGCCTAAATTATGGACAAATCCTATTTTGGTTAATCTTTACTCCGTCTTGAAACATCTTTAAAAGCATTGTCAAAATGCTATTACAGAGCTTTGTAATTGTTCCATACAGCTTTAACAGATCTTAAACTTGAGGAAACCCAGCGCGTTTTAACTATACGTCTTATAGAACACAATTGAATGGCTAAATTCGCTGCACATTGCTTTACTTAGTGTTGATTTTTTAGTGAGACACTATACGAGGGTGGTCTGAAAAATTTCCGACCTCACCGTGAAGATGGCAGCACTCGTAAATAAAAGCTACTGAATTTCGCTGTTCATCTGTTGACAGTTACTCACCAAAGTTTTAGCCATTTTGGACGCGCAGTTTTTATGTAACAGTCGTTTGAGTGAGTTGATGTGAGTTTTTTTGTGAAAATGGACAAAATCGAGTATCGGGCTGTCATTAAATATTTGTTTTTGAAAGGCAATACGCTTTCGCAAATTAAAAATGAGTTGGATTCTGTGTATGGGGACTCTGCACCATCATTTACCACAGTGAAATTTTGGGCTGCTGAATTTAAACGTGGCCGTAAGAGCTTGGGAGACGATGAACGTTCGGGACGTCCAAAAACTGCAACTACCGACGAAAACATCGCCAAAGTTCACCAAATGGTGCTAGACGACCGCCGAATTAAAGTGAGAGAGATAGCAGAGGTTATGAACATGTCAAAAGAACGTGTTTGTCACATATTAAATCAACATTTAGGCATGAGAAAGCTGTCCGCGCGTTGGGTGCCGCGTTTGCTCACGTTAGACCAAAAACGTGTTCGAATGAATATTTCCAACGCTCTTTTGGCGCAGTTTAGGCAAAATAAATCCGAGTTTTGGCGCCGATTAATTACTGTAGATGAAACTTGGATACACCATTATACGCCCGAAACAAAAATACAGTCCAAACAGTGGACTGACTGCAAAGGGGGAACCGGCTCCAAAAAAAGCAGAAACTGTATTTTGCAGAGAAAAATGCCGAGTACTATTTGGACGGGTTACAGAGATGGGAACATCGCTGGGAGAAGTGTGTAGAGTTACAAGGAGACTATGTTGATAAATAAAAAAACATTTTCAGAAAAAATGTCTTGTATCTTTGTTAGGTCGGAAACTTTTCAGACCACCCTCGTACAAACTATACAGTTTGTCGAAAAATATTTTGAAGTGATCCATGCTTTCAACTGCATTCAACACATCATTAACTGCACCATCCTTTTAAAAACGGCAAAACTAGAATGTCAGAAGCAAAAACGAAAACCTATAAAGAACCTTATTTATCATGGGAAATTCTAGTATAGAAAAAATTTATGAGACAAAAATAAGTTAGAGTGTCATCATTCGAGTCGCTATAAACGCATACCGGTATTGTATTTCTATAGAAATAAGTTTAGGTGTGTTCAGAAAAAAATATAAAAAGTACCGATATGCCATACCACCGTATACCGCCTCACTTCGATGACTGGTTACCGGCATAGTGCAGAAAATACATAATGCTAAAAAATCTATTTTTTCCACATTGATTCAAATGCCATCATATTTTTGCAGTTTCCCAATATAAACGTTTTCCCTGTCATTTGTTGTGACCACTTCGATTCGAAGAACAATAAATTGCACATCTCATATTTTTTTTGATTTGGCCATAAAGTTTAGACTACGAAACAAGATATTCTATTTTTCATACCAATAAACAGTCCAGACATTTCAATGATACATTGGTTAAGAAACTGGGTATAGTCTTTCAATTCAAGGTAGTTTTTAACATTAGTATCTGTATACTATTGACATAACCGACAAAATCTTCAATATTTTCTTGACTAATCTCAGAGTTACCTTCACTTTCACTTATTATCACTCAAAGCAATTTCTGCTGGTGTCGACAGCTGTCTACCCGATAGATGGTTCACGCCACCTTTGTCTTCTTCAGCTGTTAATATACGTACAAAGATAGGTTACCTCCTACTGCAAAACTTAGTGAGCTGCAAACTACCCTAATTGCAAAGCCACATATAGATACGAATGACACCAGAAGCATTGGAAACTACAAACGAAAATGAAGTAGGGATGCTTTACAGCATTAGTGACAATACTACAAAGTTATACATCATATACAAACATGCTGTTGATTACAATTTTGATATTATTAATGACGTCATATCTGAAAGGTCTAACCTTCTACGAATAATTCTTCTATCTACACCTATATTTGATTTTTTTCTTTAATTTTTGTTAAACTGTTAGCTTGTCATTTATGAACTTGATGATGATCTTCTAGGTTGTTCTGAATTCATCCCGACGTATATCTTTCTCACTCATGTACGTAATCTATGCTGGTCAATAATTAATCATTTTTCAATTTCTCTTCGATTTTACAAAGTAGAAGAAATTCAAGTTATTACTTCATGTTTTAGTTAATAGTTAATATATATTTATTCTTCAGATATTTTACATGTCATAGAATAAAGAATACTCGGTGAAATTTTTACTTTTAATTTAAATTTACTAATTAAATACGTTATCACCTTAAAACAATTTGTACTATAACCAACTCTCGCTGTATTTAACATTATATGGATTAATTTATCTAATTAATGTCAGTTATACCACCTGAGGATAGCTTTAAAGTTTCTTGTCAGCCGAAACATAGTAAATATATTTCTGTCGCGAGGTTAAGCAAAAAAAAAAACCCTTAGGGGGAAACCATTGTTTTATTTAATTTATTTATGTACATACTTACATAAGAACTTTTAGACCATTGTTTTACCATCTTTATCTCCTTGAAAGATGAACGTTTTCAAAGTACACTAATATGAAAGGATTATATTAATAATTTATTTTTCAGTTCCTTTAATTTTTGAGCAACTTTCGGGCATTCCAGTTTGTTGTTTTTAGGAATTACTTCAAATTGAAATTATTCCACTAATTATTAGTAGTAGCTTTAAACTTTGCCCTATGGAATTTTGGAAACTTTCTTTTCAGCCTAAATAATCTTGAAACTGAAGTTGGTGCTAACTAATCATTTCTTTGGTACCATTATTAGTCACAATGACGAAAGGTAACGCTATTTCTTAATCATATAAAAAATCTAGCGTGCTGAAATTCCACTCGTACTTCATAACTTTAGATTGAAACAAATTTCTTGTTTTCATACTTATCCCCGTTACAAACAAGGATAAGATGTTTTCGTAGTGGCAAATACAAATAAATACCATAAATTCTACGGATTTAATTCCTTGTTCAGATAGTTTCTAAGGTTCGGATTAGTCTAGCACGATAATGTAGCAAAAATAGTCGAATTGAGGGGTGTTTCTCGTTAGCGGGTCGCGTAAATAACGCTCGCCCTCTTGTCTCCAAGTAAAAGGAGTAAGATATCTTTTGCTTTCCCCTTTTAGTTTTATATAGAAAGGGCCAAAAGTCAGGGCAATATTGATTTATAAAGAAAATAAATATCTAACGTTTGTGCCCGAATAATGCTGGGCTATCTATTTGACAGCTGCTTTTTCACTTTGGGGTAAACATCCCTAAACAATATAATATATTTTCTCTTACTCCCCATAGCATTTCCGTAAACGTTCCACCACAATAACATTTTATTGCTATCATAACACGAAGCACAAGCGTACAGTTATCGCCAAAATAATATAAGATTCGCCCCATCTGTGAAATGGATCCGTTGAGAGGGATTATAAAAATTCCGAGCAAAAATTAATTATGGTTAGATTACGACAAGTTGTATTAAATTACCGTTATCGTTTCGAAATGAAAAGGGGGTGGTAAAGAATTAATAATTATCTCTAACCGTGCTGGATGAATAAACGCGCACTCGAGTCGTATTTAGTTAATAATCAATGCAAATGATAGGTTTGTCATGGCCACCCCAGATGCGGTTGTGTATTTGGTTACGACGATGTTTACTCGGCTTCTGTCAATATTACGAGGACAAGGGACCCGGGATATCACTGAAATTCCCAATCTCCAGTCCTTTTGGCAAGTAGGTACACACACGACACCGTACCTCCACGGTATTTGCTCATATAGACACAACTCGTGTTACACAAAACCCTATAGAGCGGGATCACAGTTAGCTGCGGTTAAGCATTAACAAGTAGGTGCTACCTAACACACGGAATTGAGTTTCAGAGTTAATGCAATATTAAATGCTTCTGCAAATTACAACTACCATATACCTACGTATAACACAACTGTGCATATACATAGTAGTAAACTACAATTAAATGGAATTAGTACTAGTGTACATTAGCAAGCGCCAAGTAAATGTTAATGTTAAATAGAAACTTTTGCATCAAACTTCTATTAAGTAAAGTTTTCAAACGGTTCGTTAATGGGTAATAATTTAGGGTAGTAAACTGAAACTATAACTTCCAGCAACTAAGAGGTTGTGAGTTTAGTTTTACATTTTTTTATAGTGTAGGAATATGTTTTTATATTTTACAGCAGTTAAAATGTTGGAAATGATAAATTAAAAATGATAAACAGATAAATTCATCAATGGACCCAAATTTGGATTTATTATACTCTCCATCTATTTCTATTTTATTTTACTTTCTTTTCTACCCATTTAGTCGCAACTATATATGGTGATCCCAAAATCAAAATAAAACGTATTGTATTTTTCTTAACATTTGAACAGAAGAAATATTCTGAGATGAAAAAGCAAAATCTATCATTATTTTAAAGTGCAAAACCTGATCCATAAGAAAGTTCTCTGAAAGCGTCAAAGCAAAGCCTATTATATGATTCAGTAATCAAATTACTGGACAAGTTTCATAACTGAATTTGAAGCTTTTTGAACAAATTCTACAAAATGATAACGATTTACCTAAATGGTTAATATTCCCACTAGAGGATGGAACACCGTCTAGGCAAAATTTTAGTTAAATGAGCTGCAGGGAATTTCCGCGCTTCCTAGATCTCTTCAGGCCAGGCTAATGACCGTAGCAATTGATGCCTTAAACAGACAAGCAAATAAACAACATGATATTTACCAAGGAAATTAGGCGCAATAACAAATGTATTTTGAAGACATTTAATGTTAACGATTAAGGACCGGTGTTACCACCCCAAGTTAACGAATTTAGGTATTTAATCATAAAATTCAAAATGTGCGCCCACTGTACGTAGCTAATATAGTCACATGAAACTGTTAGGCGTTAAGCTGACAAATAATCAGATGAAAATAATAGTAAGATAACCGGTTTTGCTGGAAATCAAGAATTGGGTATATAATGCTGAGCTGATGAAATTAAACAAAGTAGAAATGAACAGATACAAACCCAATACATAGCTTCTTAACCAGTGCATTCTAACAGTATTATGCATGCCACATAATGGATGGTCAGTAGTGTTTAGTTAGTTCAATAAAAATTCAGTTGAGAAACCACATGGTGCAGAAATTCCAAAATCCTTTGGTGGCCCCAATACAAACCAAATCAATAAGAAGTGACGTGTCAGGATATTAACACGATTTAAGAATCAAATTAAAATGTTTAAAAATGAAACCACAGAATAAGTCATTATTTAAAGTGCAATTATTCAGTAGCTCCTAACGGTAGAAATTATTAGTAAAGGGAAGAGAGGACTTGGGCAAGTAGAAAAGTTCTTTGGTTTTCGCAGATTTTAGATTTTTTATTTTTCAAATGGATTTAATTAAAAGAGTAAAGCATGTGGATATTATTGAAAATTTAGTTTGACTCATTGGCTTTATGACCACGACCGAGAAGAATTAATTTCGTACAATGATTTTAAAAAAAACATAAAAAATCTACAACTTCTGGGAGAAAAGAACTCCATTGAATCTAAATTACTTTAATAAGAATTGTCGCTTTGGCAATAAGCAGTCATGAGCGCCAGATAAGTGGTTCCATCATGACTTTTGGCAATCTTTAATTAGACGAAAATGAATAATTTTTTGATGAGAAAAAGGTATCTACAACTGAATTAAGGAAATGCAACAGCAAATATTATTTACAAATTCATCTTCAATCCCGGAAGAGCACCGCTTTGTTTTCTCCTAAATCGGGAAACTATGGAGCTTCTTTTTTTGCTATTTAAGCTACTAAAGCACGGCCCATCTAATGCCTTTAACAATTCTATGGTGTGAAATTCTATATTTAAGATCGTAACGTTATTTCTTCAGACTATAAATAACAAAATGCATCAGATGTGTAATATTTTTTAAAAAATAGATTTCCCGGAAACAATGTGATAAAATCGTCTGAGAAATAATCGCTCACATCAACTATAAAGAGTGAGGGGTAAGTTATAATCACCTTTCCAAGTTGATCAAGACTGGGCGAGTCTAAACATAATCTAAAGTGATAATCCGCAGCAAGGTGTTCGAACACTAAAACAGCCATCTTTCGCGGGCGATGCCGCTACACACTATCACCTTCGTTCCGTCTGAAATTACACGTACTACATTAGGGTTCCTTAATAGTACCCACGTGATTATAAACAGAACTTGCTGTTGGCAAAAAATGAACTCGTCCTTTCATAAGTGCTCTAATAACCTGCAGCAGTGGCTGGAAATCAGAAAAAACTGTGCATGACAGGGAAAAAACCAAATACTTAATGTTTGCAAATCAGCAATTACTCTTTATTGAATGTTGTTTTTGAAATATGATCAGTTATTATTGAGCAAACCAAATTCGAATTCTGTTCGTTTTGAATACCCTAGACTGTTGTTCAGTATGTGAATCAGACTTGTGCCAGGCTGCCCGTCAAGGTAATTGATTGCCCGCGTACTTTCAACATTTTGTCGTCCCCTATTATGTGAGATTTCTCAGGTATTGCCCATGTAACAGTATTTTCAACGAACTCCGAAGGAGTCGTTACTGAATTTGCAAACTCTGTCAGTCTGTCTGTCTGTCTGTATGTATGTCTGTCCGCATTTTTGTCAAATTTTGAAATTTTGACTTCATATTTGAATTCTACATCAAAAACTAAAGACGACGTGGTATCTTTGTTTTTTGATAACTCTTCGGGAACATGGTCAAAATGACCGCCAAAAATTGGAAAATTTTCAAAAAATTGTTTTACTTTAGAATCGTATTCTACATCAAAAAATAAAACAAACGTATACTTTTAGTTTTTTGATATCACCCCCGAAACATGAACAAAATGGCCACCAAAATTTGAAAAAAGTAGCAAAACAGGAGTTCGTTGTGGTTATGCTTTGCATTCCCAGATGCTTTTGTATTAGAGTATAGTTTTAATTATCTGATGTGTTTTCTAGTTGTACGTCTGACCTTTCCTGTAGACAATTATTGAAATGAAAATCTATTGATATAAAGCATTTAATAGAGTGCCACAAATAATAACAATGCTTATAGATCGGTCCGATACCCATCACCAATACACTTTTCATAGTGTAAATGATACTCACAGAGCAAAGTTATACCAACATGAGTGTGAACTGGGGTAGTTAGAATCGGGAAAAAAATTTTCGGATCTTTGTAGTTGGTGTCTAAAACAAAACAAAAAGAAAGAAAAAAAGAAATAACGCTATAGAGTATACATGAACATACCGGAGCCAAATTACTGAATTGGTTTGACCAATTACAAAACACTTTAGTTTATTCTACAGTTCGACTATCAGAACTAAATTATCTTATACGCAAATCTGCTCTAGAGTTAGTTTCTGTTGATAGATTAGTCTCTATGGGAGCCAGTTCAATCCCTGGGTGGCTTCCGCTGCCCATGTATGCTATAAAGCATGAAAAAAAAAGAGAGAACAAAAACAAATCAAATGGATTATATCAAATTTATACCCTAATTTTAACTATTGAGCACTTCTGAAGAAAGCTTAAACAAAATGGTCATCACAGCGAATGAAAGCGTCAATTTATGCTAAGTAGAAATCCTAACAAGCTCTTAAACCGACTTTTGTCAAACGGACGCACCTCACAATGGCAAAAATTTATTCAGTTAGTCGTAAAAGTGGTGAATCTGTATCATAATTCATTTTAACTCAAAGATCAGAATGTTATTTAATTATAGAATTTGGGCTAATTTTTGTCTTCACATCCTTACTTTGCTAATGACCGTCTTTTCTTTTTGATCAGCAAATTGTTAATCTAGATTCTTCTACATAGATGACCACTATAAACACATAACCATAGAATCTAGGTTGGGTTTCCTTACTACGGAATGGTAGAGTTTAAATTTGTTTGCTCTCCAGCGGTGAAATCATAAATCAATAAATTTGTTTGTTAACAGCTGTATACAAGATCACTGTTGGGGTTTTGATACATTCAAGAACTCCATCCTAATTATAAGTAAAATTCACTTTCGCTTAGGATTTAAGCAAAGTTTGAAGCTCTGTGATTCACAGACCTCAAACCCTTAGCTCCACACAATTTACTTAAAGTTTGTTGCCTACCATTAACAAAGAGTTCAAGTTACCATATCAGATTAATAGACCCTGAGGTAGTTACATACTCAAGATTCATTCAAATTTAGTAAATACACCATAGCAAGAAGCACCTTTTTGGCGTTTTGTAAAAAGCTTATTTTTTTAGTTTTCATTCTTCTTGTATCGAGGCATTTTCTTTGATACTCCTACAATGTCACAATAGAGTTTTAAAGCTATATCACAGTAAATCCAATTTCTCGACTGTTTCCTTCATTGACACTTCTCTCTATCTTTTGTCCATATTATCATAGAAGTTAATATAGACTTTGACAGGTTGTACACGGTTACACAAGTGGTATATTCGCATCTCTGCAGTCATAATATCACGCTGATTCTTTTACATTTTCATCTCTCTGTGTTATTGATTTTTTTATTTTTTGCAATTTTAAGTAGATTTATTTGTTTAAAATGTTTCCTTTTGAAAAATATTTGTTGCATGTCTATCATCAGCAATGATAGATCCAGGTCAATATGGTTTTGATCTGTTGGAACTCGTTTTGCCAAAAAGTTGCAATCGTTTCCAAAACCTTAGCATAGACTCAATTTCTACATCGCTAAATTTTTTAAATTTGTTTGTTACCATTAACTCCTAATAGATTTCTAATGAAGAGTAAATATGTTGTCAAAATGTGTTTATCTTTCTTGAGCTGTCTCTGCTTTGGAGCGATGATGATATTTTGTAGAAGTTATCCTTAATTGTTGTGTGTCTGCGTTGTAGCAATTGTCTGAATTTCAGAAATTCTTTTAAAAATAAAATTTTTATTAGAATTGATTACACAAAAGATTAAAGCTTAATTGTCAGTTTTAATTATTAACGTAAGAAAAAACAAATTTTGTTCGACTTGTTCTTTCCTAAATTGCAAAAATTTCAATTTTAGTTCATGACCGATATGATTTTCTTCTGATTTTCGTAATACACATTTTTAGGAATCTCCTATTATAATATTAGCTTTCTCGGTATCTCAGAACCTTACTAACTGCTGAACATGTACTGTGATTTTAATCAATGGAAAATACTCAAAAGATGATCGTATTGCTACACTATAACTTTATTCATTGAATAGTCTGCTGAACGCCTTACTATTGAGTATAACTAGAAATTTGTTTATTTTTTAATTCATTTAAGCTATATATGTTTTAATAGTATGACTAAAAAATATAGCCTAGAATCAAAAATTGTAAATAACATAAAAAAGTATTGTGCACTTGACGTGCGATAACCCCATTATGTTTAAACCACAAAAAGCAACGAAAAAAACACATACTTTGTTAGCGTTAACGGTACTTGCTCATAAAAACTAATAAGAAAAACGAAACTTGTGGGTTACTCTTTGATAAAAAGTGCACATACACATACGTGCAAAGTGTGTCATTTTTAGTGTGGATACATTTGCATGTAACAACCACCGTCGTCTGGTTTATAACTGTGTTTTACAACTTACATCCGCGAGCACAGCAGCAGCGTAGCAAAGAACTACTTTGGTCTGAATGCGTGTGAATCGTACTTATCTTTAATTTATATATCCATTTAACATATTTTGTCATTTAACCGTCGTAAATACATCCTGGCTGCTTGTATTTAATATTTTAATGCCATTAAAACTTTTATTTGCAATCTAAATCAATAAACCCGTATCGTTAAAAAAAAGTTTACTCGCAACGTTTTTTAATCTAAGTCGACTCTACAGCTTTTGTATTTTACATAAATTTCTCATTACGCATAACAGGATTAACATATAATGATTCAATTATAAATAAACCAAGTAAATGATTTCGATTTCATTTATTAAAATGTATTTTTCTGTAGTTTGCGCACGCGACTTGGTAAATAACAGTGCTTACAAGTGACTTTCTAGCATTATCCGAAGTAATCTATTACAAAAGCGCTACCGGGTGCATGCTGCACATTCGTAACTTATGGCAACAATCTTTCTATTTCTATTTCATTTATACATTCTGATGTATAATACCTGGGCTCGCCTATACAATGGCGAATAGATTTCGTGATACCCAGAGATAATATAATATTGTTTATTATATTATTTACTATTTTTCAGGTTGCAAGCATAAATTTATCAAGTCGCAAGTGAAATATTGCAGTTGCACATGCAAGCAAGGGTGTAGGCGATATAGAGGTGCAATACTCCTTATTACATTTTTATCCGAGCAATCTTGCACAAAGCACGACACGTTCAGGGAAAATCTGCAGAAAATCTCTCATGTAATTACTTTATTAATTCATAATTATCTCCAAAAGTTGACATTAATCACCTTTTGTTACCTGATTCGTACATACTGCTACATTTTCTCGTCGCAATTATAATTGAATTAAGAAGAAAAATTGTTTGTTTTGTCGTATTCTCTGCTATTTGTTGATTCATAAACTAATTTATTAATTGTTATGCATTGCATCTAGATAATATTCTTGCTCCATATAAAGCACGTACACAACCACCAACAGTTTTGTATTTATAACAACAAAACAGAGAAGTGGAGTGAAATTACTCGTGGTAATTTGCGCTATTTATGCTTGGAGACGTAAGCAATTAATAAGCGCTGTACGTACTAACAAGATCCAAGATAGAACTACGCGGTTGTTATGTATGTATTAAATTTATCAAAACAAATTTGTTCCTGTATTGCCTAAAACGGAACTAATTAGTAGATAAAATATTGCCGTAAGAAAAATGTGTTAGAAATTGGGTTTGTGGCAAAGTTCCCACACTATTTTCTGAAACTAATTTAACTAATTTAAGTATTTGATACATTTTTGAAGTTTATGAGTTTTCGGGAATTTTGTTCTCTGTTCTCTATTCTAAATAAACTGTTTACGAAATATTAACGCTACCAACTAGTTATCTTAGAAAATTAGTAAGTTTTTTAACGGAGCAATACAATATTAAAGTCGTAATGTATCTGTTTTTTTCAGGGTGGATTCTTTCAGGCATTTGATACATACAGTGTGTTCATTTTAAAACGAGCCAGGCTTATAAGTCCAAAACTACTCGAAATACAAGAAAACGCCGAACAACCTCGACTTATATTTGAAGAGGAATACTTTTTTACAGCTACCGAATAAGCGTAAGCGTAACCCATTCTCCCCACCACACTCCACTTGAAGATCTTTAATGGCACTATCCTACTTGTGATGCGTCATTTTAAAAATAATTTTATTAGGAATACAGCGGTGTATAAAGTTTTGAAAATCAGGCTTTGGAAAGTCACAAAATAAATGGGAAAATTTGAAAGTGACTTCGTTATGGTTTTAATTTTTTTTTAGTTAAAACACATTTAGTTTTCACAGCAATAAAGTAAAGGATTATTGAAACATTACTTTTAGTTAAATAAGACTGTAGAGTGAATCGCTAACCGTTCAACTCTAGATTTTTATTGTTCTCCATTCCTATCAAGACAATAATAAAACCTCCTTAGAAATTCTCTTCTTACATTTTGGAATGTCTCGCGTCTAATATGTTGGCAAGCAACAGTGATCCTATTCCTTAATTCTTGAATATTCTCAGGCTGCGTTTTAAAAACAATTGACAATTTCGTTTCGGTTAATCTTTTCTGTTATAATTTCACAGAACTCAACCCGTCTGTTAAAATCGTCTTCACGTAATTCCTAAATTGGTTGAATACTACAGCGATGAAATTTACTTAACCAAAGAACTTTATGTACGCAACCGACTGAAACATGAATCAAAGCGGATATTTCACGTATCGAACTCTGGAATGCAATAGCAACATTTCCAAGAACTTCTCTTTGGGTTAATTCATCGATCGCTCCTCGTCCTTCCCTCCTTTTATTATTAATAGAACCAGTTTCAAAAAATTTTTTACACTTATACTTGTTCCACAGCTGTAAAAAGGTATCCTTTCGTATTTCCAGTAGTTTTGGACTCACACTCTTTACGATAGAAACTGAGATAAGTGACTAGGAAATAAATGGCGTCTTATACTAAAATTAAGATACATGTGAAACCTTATAGTCTTAGTAGAGTAGGATTTATTGGATTTGAACTATTTTTGTACCACGTTGGGCGCCATTTGAATATGTGATATACACTAATTATGTTTATGTTCAATAACCAATCAGTATACAGTGCGCAAACAATATTGAAATTCTACGTCTCAGTGTAATTAAATAAAAAAAGCTGAATATTTGCTGGTTTTGAGCAGAAATACGTCACAATAAGTATTAATGAAGAAGAATATCTAATTTGAACATTTGTGCACAAATCGATAGTAGTGTAAAACCCACCTTATAGCATAAATAGAAATCTTAAAACTAGAGTCAATGACTTGTGCGTTCCTTCAATACTATCAACTTTTTATAGAGACTATGTACGAGAGTGAGTCGGACCTTGGCCTCAACCAGGGAATCATCACATCCCTTGTAGTGGAAAACCATATTGTTCTTCATTGTTCAAGTCAGGTTAATGTATTAAAGCGTTATAATATTCTACAAGATAGAAATCGTTTCTTGCATAAATTCTGATTTTCGTTTGTCTGCAGCAGTATTTCTCAATATCCTGTGAGTTTCATTGAGTTATTTTTTTTTCACTTTATGAATAATATTGTTGTAGGCCTCGAGCATATTATATGAACCGAGACGATTTATTCCTGCATAAATGATATCCATATACGAGTAAAATCTGCGTAAAATACTTTTAGATAAAAACGCTATACTAGCTTTCAACAACAAGTAAATGAAGATTTTGCATAGAATTTAGATTAAGATAAGGCACTCCAGACGATTTCCTTAGCGGTTTGGTGATTGTTTTTTTCCACTTTGGGAAGTTGCTACTGAGTCAGGTCTATTGTGTTTGAGCGCCGCTGTTTGGACCCGACCGTTTGGGAGCAAGGTAGTTTTTTGCGCAGGCCAATTAGGTACAAAATATTTGTTTTTATTTTCTTTTATATTGGAATTACCAAATACAAGCAAATTTGACTATATCAACATATAGTAAGATCCTGCGTTTAACATACCTTCAAATTAGATCCATTTAAAAAGGAAATTACACTTTTTTAATTTTTGTTCAAACAGTTGCACCCCATCCTAACAACTTTGCGTCCAAACGACTTGGCACCCAAATGACCTCGTGCCGAAATTGCCTCGCCCAAACTTCCTGAGTTCTACTACAGACCTGAAAGGGTTTCTTCCGCATTCGCTTTAACTCACATCAGTCCCATGCAACGTGCAGATTGTCCGTTCTATAACTCTAATTTTGATTATAAACATTACGAACCGTTGAATTTTCTGTTCTCTTTAAAACGCCTTGTTAGTAAAGATCACACATCCTGTATATAAGTGATCGTATCTCACAGCTACCTATTAACTGAGAGCTAATTTAATGTCCAATTCAAAGTTTACACTTGTATTCTTTTATTGCAAAATTATTATTCTTTGGGTAGTGGACGCATGATATATACGCGAGTTCAAAGCCTCATGTTTTCCAAAATTTAATTTCCTTTATATTAAATACCAACCGATAAGCGGCAATGGTTCGTATTTTATCTAGACACTCTCTGATAAAATTTTGAAAGTTTTTTCTTTAGGTCACTATTCATTAAATTTGTATTTAAATAAACTCAGTAATAACCTGTAGGTTAATGTTATCAGATGGTTTTTTTCTAACTCTAGTTCGATATATAAAACGTTATTGTAATACTTGCTCACATTAGGAATAATTTTACTCTTAATGTTTCTTTAATTTTGTTTTTCCAGATTTAGTTTGATAATTTGCAGCTATGATAAATATTTCTTAGGTTCTGGTGATCTGCCTGGGAATATGCGTTAATTAGTCTTGATCTAGGTTAGACTTTAGGAAAAAAAGAGGCGCCGAAAAATATAAAAATGAAGCTTGTGAAAAAAGTGGTTAGGCCAACAATTACATATGGCAGCGAGTCATGGTCACTATCAAAAAGACAAGAATCCCGAATTAACACAATTGAAGCGAGATTCTTGAGAAGAATCGAGAGCAAAACTAAAAGTGATAAAATAAGAAACGAAATATTCAGGCGGAACCTACAGGTGGAGTCCATCAATGAAATAATTACAAAAGGTCAACTTAGATGATTCGGACATGTGTGCCAAATGTCAGGTAGCAGACTTACAAGAGCGGTGTTCGAAACACAGATGCCGGGGAAAAATAGGAACTGTAGGCCTAAAACAAAGTAGATCGACAGAGTCAGAAAGAAGGTGGAAGGGAAAAGAATTGTACGGAATGAAATACGAAATCTAGTGCAAGACAGGAAACAATGGAGACAAAAATACAAAACCAAACTTCCACAGCCTTATTTTGAATTGCTTGGCTGTTAAACTACTTGATATTTGTTAATAAATCGATTCGTATTTTATATGGTTATATGCTTTCTCTATTCGGTACTGCCTTTCTCTTTGCCTGCCCCCAAGGCCACGATAAATGGGCATAATATGAATTGGTTTTACTGACGATAAGTAAGTAATAACGTTACACCTGATACGGCTCTATGTATGCCATTTAAACTATACAGTGTCATAGTTGTAAGTGGTAGGTGTCATCATCGCTACATGATCCGGGTTGATAGGGTGATTGTCGGTTCATCAAAAATTGAAAAAACAAAATGATTTTCTTTCACTTATATTCGGTGTTTTAGCTGGGACACGAAAAGGGGAATTGTCGATGCATTTTCAATTATTTTTGTATTGGTTAGACTAGCTCTGAATTAGAGATGCGTTTTGATCTTCTGGACATTCATTATCTCTTTTTTTACTTCTGGCAACTCAAATAAAACTATGTACAAGTGCTGTAGTTCAGATATCAACAGACGCTTAAAGAAAACTCATCTCTCATTTATTATATTTCGATTAAGTTACTCCGGCAGAAAACAAAAACTTTGTATATTAAAGTTGTATTGCGTATCTGTAAAACAATGTCTACCCAAATTAGGTTTAACAGCCACGATCATGTTTTCAAATATCTAGACTTTTAGATCTATATAGGGCTAGCTCTGCGTGCCCCTCGAGCTGTTCAAGATGCTCAGATCTTTTATACTTCTCGGGTTTTTCGGTTTTGGTTTTACTTTTTTTTAATGTTGCTTGGTGTAAAGATGGGATAAGGGCGCAAGAATCTGAAACGCATTAGTTTCTGAAACTGACTTACTGTCAACACTTAAACAGGCTACACTCAAGTTGCACACAAATAATAATATCCAATATATCTGGAAAAGACATTCGCGAACTGCACGCAATGATGTTATATGTATGTAGCGAGGCAGTCGACCCCGAAGTCAGAGAACACGCATGGCGCACCGGCGCTGAAAAATACGGAAACTTCCAACAATACCTTTTGGATCCTGTGTACTGGGGGCGCAGGTCTGGACCCATATCCACCACCAACGGGGCCGTACTGCTGCACCACATCATATCGACCGTCGGACTTCAAGAATTGGGGCGCTTGAGGGCCGCAACCGCCACTTTACCCTAATCCACGGCGCGGTAGATGGGTCAGAACGGCCGCTCCACACCACCAACCCGGAGTCTGCGCTGGGGGCGTAGACCCGAACACCACCACCACCTCATCTTAGCCTCATCCGATCTGTCCCGTGATAACCACTTTCCTTTCTCACTCAAGTCCTTGAGCATGAGGCTTCTCAAGGCACCCACTCCACCGTTCCCGGAAATTCGCCGCCCAACCACCACAGCGTTCTCCTCCAACTAACCACCACTCTCCCCCCTAATAATTCCTCTCTTTCCACCTCCACGGCGCAAACCGCCAGGGTTGTGATTCTGAAAGTAACCGTTTTGCACTACCTTAATAACCTTCCCCTTCACAACCCTGCTTCCACTTTGGTACGGGGCAACCAACAGCAACTACGAGGAGGTGACCACCACCATACAAGAGGCGACTACCACCAACAAAGAGCGATCACCACCACCACAAAGAAGCGACCACCACCACCACCTACGGTTTACGATGCCAGCTGCAACCAACATCACCAGCACGAGCCATCAAGTACGGGTTCAATCCAACCAACTATATTACCAGCTATAGAGATGTTAAGTCATCTAAATGGCAGCCACCTAGGGTGACAATTTCGTTGAATTACTCCACTCGAAGCAATTACTCTTTCATTTCTTGTTCTACTCTCACACTTGTTCAAAGTGTAGTTACCATATTTCTAGACTATCGTATGTGTTAACGCTGATTTAATAGAATATTTATTTAAAAGCGCATAAAAAAGGGCGTCTGCTTCGTTTTCCATTAGACTCTCTACATCTTCAATTATAAAAATTACATTGCATATAGAGTTTCACCATTTAGTTTATGGTACTCTGTAAATGCACCATGGAAATTACTAGTGAACTGATACACTACTTCTAGTATGAAAAGGATCGAAAAGTATAAATTTTATTTCTATTAAAGCCAGGTGACGATGTATGGCGAGAAACGGTTTGGCAAAGATATGCACTGCTGCCGAACGGCAGCACCGTTTCAATAAAAGTAGATAGTCAGTTACAAAAGTTAAAAGGCAGTCATTTAAATGTAGTCATACTTTCTCCTTTTCTTAGCTTATCGCGTACAATTCGTGCATGTTGTCGGAACTTGTGCAGTTCAAATAAGAGATAAAACTCTGAAAGATTATGTGTGTGATGCGTCCTTTAAACAAGTTTTAAGGCTATCATAAACCCTCAACAACTAGGGCATATTATGAAAGTCCTTGAAGACAGTATTCTTTAGGAAGTTGTGTCTTTCGCAGCATATAGTTCTGCGAGTGATTTACACAGTGGTCTAAGTTTCCTTATTTTTCTAATCTTTTTACCTCTTGAGGATCTTTTAGATCTAAAAGATTTTTTCCACGACCCAACATACTGCTTTCTTCTTTTAATGTTTCATTGGGGAATAGCAGATCAATACCGATTTCTTGTTAGGAATATGAATAAAGTGCGGTACATGACATGGAACGAATGAAAACGCTCTACAGGAGAATTTAGGACAGTACCTACCCAAAATTAAACAAGGTAATTAAAGATTTTTGTAGACCTGTATTAACTTACTTACAATTAGAAGTCTGAGCTGAGTTTGTAACAGGGGATGATTTCATAGTTAATAAGAAATGAGTATTTGCACGAATACTGTCAATAACTGCAGTAAGATTATGGTTTATTGATACAGTAGAAATTTTGGGTCATTTTATATCTAGTAAAGTGGTTATAGCTGCTTGGTGATATTTCCGTTTTGTCCGAAATTGTATAAATCCGGATACCACTACATTACAACAAATAGCGACAACTCAGAAACAGAAATTTTAAGCATCTGCAGTTGGACATAAAAATTGTGTACAGCATTTATCGGTTCATTTCAACCTAAATGATGTTACTGTGTGTCAAACGCCATTGATTCCGGAATATTGTTTATCTTTATATCTCTGAATCCCCAGCCAAATGATTCCCTTTCATAATCTGACTTGCACGACGAAAATGATACGAAGATGGACTATTTTAAGGGTAATGCTCAGAGATACAATAAGTATCGAAACCATGCAAACAGATTGTGCATAATGTTGAAGACCAAGCAGCTAGAGTAGTGTATAAAACAATTTGTGTGATTCCACAAGGAAACATTTTAGGGTTACTTATTACTGGCATTAATTGCGCTAAAATCCAACCATTAACTAAGAATGTACCGAATTATACAATGGTTGTTTAAGTTTATGCAGTCTGTATGGTTATAAATCACTAACTTAAAAACAAGTTTAAAATACCATAGTGATAATAGGAATCATTGAGGGATGAATACCCTACTATTTTATTAAAAGCATTTTGTTTGAACTGACCAAAGTTGGAAATTATCTATGATTTCAAAGCATTGAGTTTTAGATAAAATCTTAATACGGCTGGTGTAACAAAATTTAATTTTTTTTGTAAGGTTCGAAGAAACCTTTTAAACATATAAGAATTTGAATTTCGATTTTTAGTATCTCCAAGGAAGCAGCATTCTAGTAGCTGAGATTTTTATTTTATACGAGAATGTACTCAGACGCAAAACCTAAAATAGTAAAAAACCACTCACTCAAACACGTAAGAAAAGAAGATAAGAGTAAAGAAAGACAGAGAAGAATGAACTACATGATTTGGAAAAAAAGTAAAGCAGCTTTACAGGACTAATATTCAAGAACGAGAAGCATATTTTGAGTAGGATAAACGTAAAGTCTATAAATTCAGAACAGGATATCGCAAAGTTCGGAAATCAATTAGCATCTGTGGAAATCAATTCACCTACCAAGCTAACTAAGAGACGATAAGGGGAATATGACAGACACAAGAGATATACAGAAACCAAATAAGTGCAACAACCTACAACTGTAATTTTTCTCTTCTGTACCTTCCTTTTTTTCGTGTTACACACGCAATGTCCCTTCTGTTCGCGACATTTTTTTTCACTTCAATTTAAAATATAGAACCTTGTTTTACTGGCTTATTGTCAAAGTGTGCTTAACATAATTATGATGTATTTATGTTTTCTGAATAATAAATTAGCATTTAATCTTGTAAGATCTGTTACATAAAATTTGTTAAAAGGAAACCAGATTCATAAATTAAACTGTACACCTAGTTTTTATTGTTCCAGAAACATTTAAGAGGATTCTCAAGGTCGTCTCCAATTAATTTAAAATTGGATTTCAATACCTCGTTTCTGAGAAATGTTAAACTTAAAGGAACACTTTAATTTAATTATTATAATTTTAAAGTACACCAATCTGCACAGAGTGCATCATCCTTCAAATTAACATTAAAAGCTTGTTTATGGCAATGGATAAACTGGATTTCTTTAACAACAAATCATTTCGACACCCAGTTATTACATGGGAAAATTGCTCAACGATCTGATCTTGCACAATACAGGATAACATCTTTGTGCACGGTCAGTAGCGACTCGTAAGTTGCCCGACAGAACATCAAATTTTAAGGAACTCTTTTAAGATATTGTTTAGTTTCATTTTTATGTTTTAGAACCTAAATTGATTGATCTTTCCATACAATAATCGTAAGCAATTTCGAGATGAAACCAAGAAAAATTGCAATCATAACAAATTTTATTAGAACTCAAGTTTTTGCTATCGTTGGCAGATATTTCTCTTTTTTTAGTTGAGTGATCTCTTAGCTACTTTTATTGTTGAGATTCAAAGATTTAGTCCTAAAAACGAGTCGGCCATGAAACCTTTAATGTATCAGAATAGCCTTAGGGTGCAGTATAAATCTTCGCAAGATGTCACAGCACGCTATAATCATCACCAACAACAGTTCAATAATGTAATTCAATTTTAAGTGTATCCGTACGCATGCGCAGTGCCGGACGGCATAAGCAATAAATTACAATACACGTTCCTATTGATCGCGTTTGATAACTCTATAGTAGTGTGTGTGAATATAGCGTACACCGTGGGCAGGAGTGGAGAGAGTAATTTAAATATGACATATTATGGAGCACCATGCTCCGACCTTGAACCTTAAACGCAGAACGAGATTTGTTATTATAATATTTTTCCTTATGGGTCTTTACGGGAACGTAATGCGAATGCGTGTATAATAAATTTTCAAAAGGATATTTTGGAAATGCGATGTATAAAATGCTTGAGGGACATTATCCGTTCTAGTTTGAGGCCGTTTCGCTAAAATGTGCAGACCATGCGAACTTGAAGAAAAAATTCGCTCCAAGTCTTTTCCTTTCCTTGCGTATCACAATGTTACTATGTATAGTAAACCGTAATAAAGATATAAATTATATTAAGGTAGATAGATCCTGATTTATTGTTAAGGATTTATCATGAGTTTAGAAATACTTATTAATGGATGAAGTAATTTATAAAATCACGATTACAGTTTACACACTCATTGTGATTAGATTGTTCTCATAAATATGATGGGATTTGTGTTTTTACTATTATGAAAGATGTGCAACATTGATAAATTAGAACTAATAGTAGGTTATTAAAATAATGGATAGATGCATTTTTCAATTTGTAATTTAGGTCATGCAATTGATATAACATGAAGTAGCCATAAAGAATAAAAAATTTGTATGTATATAGCAAACTTCAGCAAGGTCTTTTCGTGAAATTTCAAAATTAATATAATTATTCTTCATATTTCATGCAACCAACCAAATAAAAGACACGAACACATTATATAGTTACCTCAAGTGAAATTTCAGAGCATAATACCGAAAAATCATGGATTTATAGTATTTAATGCTTAAGTGGAAGCTCTATTGTTTACTATACTACTGTTTGAAAACTATTATGTAAATTAATAAACATTTAGAAAGTTTCGAAACAGGATTACAGTTAAACCTTGAGGGTTTTAAAGACAAAAATCAGTAGACAGTGGAGAAATAATTCATTTTAGGCTTTTCGCTGTTACAGTCTAAGTATATACCTAATATTAAAAGCATCAGTCTAACTTTCTTCAAGACATCAAAAGAAGCAGAAAACGACACTCTGGGAATTCATCTACAGAATTAATTGCAATTTTTCATTAGCGTGTTTGGTGCTACAGACGCTCAGGTTATAATGTTAGTAATGAAGTAAGGAAATTCCACACTTCAATCCTTATCTTGAAGTTTCTCTAGCATAATGTGCCCTCTAGAACTAACTGTTTTTGTGATCCTTAGAGACAATTTATTAGATATAACCTTTCTCAGAAGAAAGCTTTCATATTTTGCTCAGCAAAGAAATTTCAAATCTAAAGCCTGAACTTTTTTAGGTTGCATTGAGGTATCTAACTTTCATTATCATAATTTCCCAAGTTTAATCAAAATAGTCATACAAAGCTACAAGTTTACCATTGTCAATATATCAGTGAAATGTACAACAACTTATCACTTTCTCAGCGTTAAGTACAGATTTATATCGACCGTATCTGATTCAATCTACATAGTGTTCTCATTTATTTCATGCCTATAGTGAAGGTTGCACTTTAACATCTAGCAAAAATTTCATTGAGGTATAATAAACATCTTAAGCATAATGCCTCTCTTTGTAAATAATATTATGCAAATGTGTAGTATAATATGAAACATAACTTAAAGCTATTATTCCAATAAAATTAAAGAAAGAGCAAAACGTGTTTGAGCTACTTGGCCCCATGAGACTACATAGAAAGCTCTTTTTGATGTTTCTTATAGGCACTTGTCCGGAAGGCACTCTAATTTTCTTCGTCCTTATGTTTAAAGAAAAACGATACCCAAGAATGACATCTATCGATATCTACAAGAAAGATCTATAGGAATCTCTCTTGAGTCACCCTCACATATGAACCAACGAGAAATCGGACGCGACGACTTACAATCACGTGGGCACCAACAGGGTTTTTTGCAGGAAAGCTGTTGCACTTACATAGTTAAGAGTCGTGTAGTCAAAAGTTGTAATATGACCCCCTCTCCACTTTTATATTTCTCTTTCCTCTATTAATTTAATTAATTGAAGTTTTGCGTTTGATTTTGTTATTTGAAAATTGACTGCCATATTGGATATCAAATATCTGCCCATCTCTTACCATGGAGTCGCAACAATTCCTCACTTAGCCAGTAGCCTACTCACATTAAAAGCCTAACTGCGCAGAAATATCTAAGAGGATCTATATGGATCTAACTTCAATAACCTCCCCCTGCAGAAATTATCTAAAGAGTGCAATTTACGAGATACCTGTCAAATAGGCGAAAATGCTCAGAATTCAGAATTTTTGAACACAAAGAAGAAGTATCATCTTGTTCTGGTAGAATGTTTCAGATAAAAGATACATCTTTTTTGATTTAAATGAATTCTTCACGCATCATCTGCAGTTTTTTGAACTGTATAGCATTTATCCAGTAACATTCTGTGTTAATCTTTCTTCTAGCCTTCAGTTCGGGAACTTTTTCGTTATTTTCAACCATGGAATCTACCCTACGAATTTAAGGGTGACTTTCGTGGACAACCTGTGTAAACTAAATTCGAATAGACTAATTAATTGGTGATATTGACAATCACGTTTATAAAAAATCGAAAACACTCACAGCCGATAACCTATTCAAGCTATGTAGAGAAATTCTGTTTTAGAGAGTCTTTTCTACAGTTTTATCGTAGATCTTCCACTTATGGGGTTCGTTTTGACTTCGTTTGTTTTGCATAGTATATGTATGAGTTCGGCGACGCTACACAATGCGCAAGCATGGTACTTCTAGAAACAGTCTGCGCATCTTGGATGAAAGTTGCCACACTCTACTCTGAGGCAACAGGCAAAATTAAATCTCTGCGCTCTGTCATCCTATACGAGTTAATGCAGGGGTAAGAAAGTTTGGTTTCAAACTGATTTCTGCGCCCTCAGACAGTCGCCTCACTAGTTTAACGTCTGAAACTGAATCTGCAAAAAATACACGTTTGGACATTGAATCAAAATACTAACAAAGATTGTAAGCCTGTCAGTTTTTGGATAAAAAGAAACAAGTAGAAACCTAGAATCGAAACTTGTCCGGAAAATAAGGCCACAGAATTAAAACAGACTGGGTCGGTTTCTGCTCTGGTCATTAAACTTAAACATTCTCTAATTACCGTGGCAACCGATTTGTCCTTTTTTTTCTTATTAAGGTCAGATATAGCCATACTTCTTTAAATTTTTAAAGAATAGTATTTCAGTAAATTTAATATTTTCACTTATTTGTAAAGTCACACATCGCTTTCTGAAGTTCCTTTCCGCTTTCCATGACTTTATGGCAACATCTGCAATCTTCTTCTAAACAAGCTTAAAATATCTCAAACTTTATGTTTTTTGGCTCGCCTGAAATATTTTCCTTTTCATAGTTCCCAAGATCTTCCAATGCCCCTTGCATGGGGCAGAGTTGGGCATTAATCAATTAGATTTCTTTAATTGCTTGTTGAACACGATCAATCGCATAAAACGATTGACGATTAAATTAATTGTTAATCGCACACAATGACCAACGATTAAACTAATCGTTAACTGTAAAAATTCAACTAATGATTGAAGTAGAAGTGAAAGATCACCTTAGTTGAACTGAATGATTGACTATTGAATCATTTGTTATTCTTCCAAAGTGACCGAGAGTCCGAGAATCATTATTATTCCAGTATTTCTCTTCGTATTATTGCAGGAATTTCTTTCTAAACAAATGCAGGTATGAGTACCTGATTTATAACTATTTTCTTTAAATAGGTTGGTGCCTACTTTAAAATATCTGTACATCAATTGTTCTACCAGACATTGCCACGCATTTAACAATTTTTTTTACCTAGTTCTCAAACACAACCTATTAGGCAATGGAAAAAACACTTAACAATGACCGTCGCTTACAATTTATCTGCGTACAGTTACTCCGAGCGTTAATCATTTCTATCATTAATAAATTGGATCTTATAATTAATTTAGTCGATAGTTATTTTTTTGTAATTACTTAGGGCCAATTGCACCAACGATTTGATTGCCATCAAAATTAATTAAGAACAATTAATATAGTTGATAACTTAATACATTCGATTAGTCTAGTCAGTCAGATTACTTTAATCGTTAATCATTTCATGCAATTACTTTTTAATTGTTAATCTTTTTATGCAATTAATTTAATCATTAATTATTTCATGCGATTAATTTAATTGTTAGTAGTTGCTTACGATCATATTTGACGACTAATTGAATTGTTAATCGTTTCTTACAATTAATAGTCAAGTTAATCGTTAATCGTTTCATGTAATTGACGATTAATTTACTAGTAAATCGTTCGTGGCGATTAACAACTAAATTTTTAATCGTAATCGTTAATCGTTAGTCTGACTCAGATTTGCCCAACACTGGCATGGGGAACGTTGGGTAGGTTTTCTTTCATGGATACAATTTTTTCGTTACTCAAGAACTCTCTAATACTTTTTGAGTAATGGCACGTTGCCAAATCTGGCGAGAATAGAATTTTATGAGGATTATAGTAATTAAGTATAAAGGGAATTAACCTTTCGTTTAGATACTCCTTTACTTTTCCCATTAAAACTACCTGCAGAAGCAGAAACGTATAACTTTGAAATGTGACCATTGTCATCAACGACTTGGCATATCAAATACTTTTTGGAAACTCTACCGTTTTTTGAATTTATGGTTCCTTATGATCTGCTGCATGTACGAATTTCCATCCAGGTTGCTCAGCACAATCTATGGTCACATAATATGTTTCATTACCAATGATGATCGTTTTGCTTAATTCAGACTTTGCACGGTGTTCTTGATTATTTTATATACTTTGGAGCCTTTTTTGAATTCGTGCTATTATTCTCAACTTCTTTATTTAATATCTGATATCGTGTTCTTGGGTATAGTTAATTTTCTTGCCACAGAGTACGTGTAGACCTTGGATTTCTTGACAATTACTTTTTCACTTTAGCTACAATATTAAAGAAGTTTTCACTACAGGCCGACCAGGACTAACCTTATAGTATAACGAGATTTGCTATTTATATTTCTGGCCTAACAAAGAAAAAACAAGTATTTATGATCGAAACTAGTTTTATTGTTTTTCAAAATATTCTCCATTAAGATTGATACACTTTTCCATGCATTTGAACTAATTTTCGAAGCACTTTTTTCACTCTGTTTGAGGCAGTTCCAAAATATGCGTTTTGAAACAAAAAACGGCTTCTTCTGGTGTTGAAAATCGTTGACCACGCAGTTTGTTTTTGATGTACGGGAATAAAAAGAAGTCATTGGGTGCCAAATCAGGGCTGTATGGTGGATGGCCCATCAACTCGACCTTCTGGCTGGTTAAATATTCAATTGTTTGAGCAGCGGTGTGAGAGCTTGCATTGTCATGATGAAGAACGATTCGCCTCTTCTTTGAAGTTTTCCGAATTTCTCCAATGACTTCTGGCAAACAAATGGTTGTGTACCATTCAGAGTTGACCGTCTTACGTTGCTCTAACGCCACTGTTGCCACATGACCGGTAATGCCAAAGAAACAGGCAACCATTTGCTTCGATGTGCTTCTTCCGCGAACAACTTTTGTTGGATTTGGCCCGTCTTGAAAGACCCACACAGTTGATTGCTGTTTTGTTTCGGGGTCATATGCGTAGATCCATGATTCGTCACCTGTGCAGATGTTATACACAGCCTTTGATGCACCTTTTGCAAATTTTTTCATTATTTCAATGCACCAGTCGATGCGAGCCTTCTTTTGAGCATTGGTCAGGTTATGCGGGATCCAACGGGAACAAATTTTTTTTATGGCCAAATGATCATGTAATATCTTGTTGATGCTAGTCATACTAATGCCCAAAGATGCCTCAATCTCACGGTATGTCACATGACGATCTTGTTTAATCAGTTCACGCACAGCATCGATGTTTTCAGGCACAACGACAGATTTTGGACGGCCTTCACGGATTTCGTCCTGGAGTGAACATCGGCCACGTTTGAATTCATTATACCAGTTTTTTACAGTGCTGTAGGATGGAGCTTCATCGCTATATAATGTATTAAGTTCATTGATGCACTCTTGTCGTGATAATCCACGTCGAAAGTTATGAAAAATAATTGCACGAAAGTGTTCACGGGTCAATTCCATTTTTTACTAGGGAATGCACTTTTCAATTAACTGCAAACAACACTAATCTCACTCAAATAACAAAATGTTGTGGTTGAGGTTATGTTCAACAATGTAAAGTTTACACCGGAAATGTCAGCTGACGCCTGGAAACAGTCAGTGTTGCCAAGGCCAGAAATATAAATAGCAACCCTTGTATATCGCCGTATTGCTTCACCAATCAAGTGTTGTACTACAGTTTTACGTCACTTCGGCAATAAGTTTCAAAGTACTAAATAGCATGTTTTGCTTTGCACTGATACGCGTTATTCTGAAATTTGACATAATGCATTTAACTTGCTTTTATCATAACTCATAAGCTAATAAATAAAAGTGCCCATCGAAATCGCCTACTAGATCAAACCTGATTTAAGATTTTCTGGATGCTGTTCCGAACGGACCCTATTGACGAAACTGAATTTTCATTTGTTATGACAAAAAAAGAAACTTGGTAGTCTAGACTTCGGATATAAAAAAGGTTGAAACGTGAACGGGAAACGTATGACATTAGTAACCCTCACTAGATGTCAACCATGCCAGACAAACCAATACTTATTTATTCTCAATTGCGGCGTCCATGAGCGGACTGACCGTGTGTTAATCATTAAGTACCTGGGATTAAATTACACGAGTAAATAATTAGCGAGTTCAGTGGCAGTTGAAAAGAGGGGAATACAGTATACTTGATGTGGTTTGAATTTTGTTGTTCACAGATTTCTTGTATAATTAAAACTGTACAAGCCTTGATGCAGTTGCTTTTTAACAGATATATACATTAGGAATTGTAAACAAAACGCTAATAATTCTGTAAGTTTGATCTATAAACTTGCATGCTGCTTGGTGGTCTATAGCGAAACTAATGAAATTTAGCATTTTAAACACAAAAAGTCAAGAATCGAAGGGAACAAGAACTAAAGTACTCTCGGTGGTCTACTGGCTAGATGTAATTGTCACATTTCGGGAATTAGATTGGTGGTAGGCAAAAAATCTTTGAATAATTAGTTCGACCGCAAAAAGAATATGAAAAAGCTCTTTCCAGAATCCTTGATTGGTAAAAGTCTGTTGTCGAAAAACCGACCGCCAACCCGGTTGACCCTCAGTCTCTGTATAAAAAACGACATAAGAGTGTCACATTAATATGTAATGGAACGAAGCAGCATCAAATATTTGGGCTTTTTTTCTTCAATATGTTCTCATTATGAAAATTCAAAAAATAAGATACAGTATCTCAGTATCACTATGTGAAAGATACTACGGAGGCCAATATGAGTGAAACCAAAAGAACAAGTCTTGATAAACGTAGTTTTGCTATGTCAATATGTAACATTAACTAGTACATTTGTATAATCTGAACAGATATATAAATGCAACGATAAATGTTGCAACTGTTATACTATGTCATGACAGAATAGAGGCAATTTCTGTTTTCGAACTTATATGCGTGTATGACCTCAACACTACAAATCTACAACTTGTATCATCGAACTTACATTTACAGCTTATTGGAAACATTATAAACTTACGATTGTATTTCCAAGAAGTCTACACGTATATAAGCTTCTGTCTTACAAACTAACTAGTTTTAGGCAGTTATCTAGAAACCAAAGTGGTTTCAATTGAAGTTATTAGGGAAATTCACACCGAAACTGAGCAAGGCATTACGGGAACATAACTAACACAACTAACTACATATTAATGGTTTTAAGAGCAATTAGTAAAAAGAAGCTTTACATCAAATAAACTCATGGAACATGTAGTTACATTCAATTATTGTTAATATGTGAAAGTACAAATTACCGTTGTTATAAAGTTAATTATCAAAGTGAGTTCGTTTTTGTTATCACCAACATAAAGAAATTTTGTGGTTTTGTATGAAAAAGATTTTCACGGAAATATCAGTTTAGAAACTAATTAAAGTGGTTTTTTATGAAACATCTGTTTGTGGGTGAACATGTGATTGTGGTTATTCGTATGTTGAGAACTGGTGGTTTTGATAAAAAATAATATTGTATGGGAATAATATGAAGAATTCATTGGGGAAGTAAAAACGGAGCACGTAGTATCGAGGATCGGGCAAAACATTTCGTTTAATTTTTTATCCTTGACATTGAAAAAATCCAAACAAAAAAGAAACGCGTATTTTTTGAGATTTGATCCTCTACCTACCTTGAGAATTCAATTTGAAGTCATTCGATCGCCAGAAAACGTCAAAGAGAAAATTCATCATAAATAATAATATTCGCGTTTTCAACACTTATAAGAATAGATGTTGACGCCTTCTGTGTTAATTCCAAAGATTCCTCGCGGGTATTTTTCTTGAAAAATTATTTTCTCCACCGCTGAATTCCCATTAAACCAAATAAAAAGGTGACGGGCAATAGTTCAACAGGGATCTTCCACAACTCCACGGGTGGTTAACTTTTTCAAGAAAAACATTTTAAACAGAGTATCATCGACGTCTGACCTTGACGCACCTCAAAGGTGCCGAAAACAACGCCACTTCCGCTGCGGTGGCGAGTTGCCAAAGTCGAACGTGAATAAAATAAGATAACTAATGTGTCCGCGGTTCTCGGAACCCGATATTTCGGGTAGGCCACACACGCTCATATCCGTAGCCGCTTCACGCATCCTACTTTTGTCAAATGCATTGTCAGATGTCATCGGTTTGCTTATCTATAGGGTACGAAGTATACAAAGAATAGTAAAACGCTCCTGGAACACATATGTAGTCGATTAGAGATTAGATCTTCCAAATGTTTACACCGACCTGAACGAGTTTTTATCGAAACTACTTACAAATTTGGTCGTAAAGTTTTCAGCTGTCTATTGTTTTTCGTTTAAAAATGTTGGCTTTTTCTTTCGCCGTGCGACCTTGCATCCCGTTTTAAGAATACTTAACCTTGATTAATGCGAAGGTACATGAACTAATTTTTCCTTGATCGATCAATTAAATTTTTTATTGGAAAAAAATTGGAAGTTTTAGCTACTAAATGCTTTCCATTTTAAATTTATTATTTTGGCAGGAGAACAGGAAATTTTATTGTAGCATAAAACACGTGTACCTTTACAGGTGTTGTGTTATATTACATGAATAAGGTAGACCTCGACTAGAAGAAGGTGGATGTACTTATTTATTCGACAGGTTTTAGTTATTATGTTGTCATGTTGGTTTTTAAGTTTTTCATATATGACGTTCCGCTACTTGAATAGAGAAGAACTACATCTAATAATCATCTTTAAGAGACTTTCATCATAATTTATTTGTTCAAACATTTTTTCAATGACTATTTAATGAAGAATCTTAAAAAAATCTCTTGAGATGTAGAGATTTTTAATTCTCATAACCAATTTTGTTAGAAGGCTTTAATGAAGAATGATGTTCAACACAACATAAAATATACGGTTATTTGTAGCATAATATAATTATTTAAAAAACGTTGCGAAACTATGGGTTCACATTGCAATAAGTTGAAATGTCCTTGATGGAGCTAAAACAATTTTTGACTAGTCGAGGATTTGTATAAAACCAATGTGAAGGTAAATTAACTCGAAAGAAATTCCAGTAAGGATTAGTGGAACGTAACATAATGTGACTACTATCTAACTATTATTACAAGACAAAATTAATTCCAGTTTAATGCTCTATGCATGCATGATATGCGCGTATTAAGCAAAACCGCAAGGAAATTCTCCAAAGTTTAACCAAAGTTCATTTACACTAATCAAACTTTAGTCGTAAGGCAAACGGCACGTCCGGAGCGTCCTTGGTATTCGTAAACCAGGATCCTGTCGTTGTCCTGTCATGTCATTCTGTTAGCATAACAGTGGCGTGCCAAATCGTATTTTATTTAAATAAACCAATAAGAAAACCACCACTTTAACAAGCAGAATTTAACATGAGTGGTTTTATAGTGATTTTATGGGCTCAATTTCGAATACTAATGAACTTTTTTGATACACAAGATTGTTTTCCTCATTTGTAACACGATCTGATTCTTTTTAATAATTTTTACTGAAGGTGCTGTTTTTATACACCAAGTAGATTATTCATGTGACTGACTGAAAGTTTTTCTATCTAGTACCATTTGCTATGAAGCTACATTTATATTTAAAACTAATCTTCAAGGTAAGCAAGAGGTTGTGATTCCGTTTCTGAATGTGATCAAAATAGTTTAATGCGATGCAATGAGTTTAGACTGCATATTCATCATCTGTTTCTATACGACGATTGTTCAAATGTAAATTAACTTTGTGGGAATTTAAAAATCAAATGAAATAGTGCTATGGTCTAAAAATGTCCAAAGTGGGTGCAGAAAGACTACTCAAATCCGAATTTAGATCATTCTGTATATAACTCTAGATATATGAGGACCTGTTCACTACTGGAAAGGGTTAAATCCTGACCGATTTTTTTCTGATCTCAAAGATCATTAAAGTCAAGAGTCCACTAAGTATATTTCTAACATTGGTTATACTTCAACATTGTTATAGAAGTCCGAACGGTGATTCAATAAAACAAAATACATCCCTTCATTAAAAATATAATGTTAGTCTTAAATAAAGGCCTTCATAGTCATGCCAGACATACAACATATGCCTTGAGATTCTTAACACCGGCGTGATTCCTGCAGTTCTATTAAAATAAAATTTAATAAGTTCTTAGATAATTAAGGATAAATCACTTATAAGGGTCTTCGTCTTTGATTAATTTAATTATAATTATTATTGCTAATAATTTTACAAATGTATAAATTAATAAACAGCCATTTAGAAAACTATAACGAGTATTCAACCATTACGAATCTGTAAATAATTGAAATTGCAATTTTCCATATCCCCAAAAGCATCAAAGTGCAATCGAAAACAAACACCTAATTTCAAAGATTTCCACTCATACATGTCAAACATGTAGTCTCGATAGGTGTAAACATCAACAACTGAGTTTTCGAGTTTTCACAATTAACAAATATTGCAAACATTCAATTTGTAGACAGATTAATGCATACATTTGATTCGAAGAATCACAGAAAACTAGACAGATCAGAGGTAAGCTTACAAAATCTAACAATCTTTAGATTTAACAAAAGGACAATCACATTATCACAATGTTTCTATAAAGACAAGAAAGAAAGTTTTTATTTGGATCGATCATTTGTGAACTGTTAGAAGATTTGGCGATGTTAGCTGAACAATCGAAATGCAAAGAAGTCATATGAATTACAAAATGCATTGCTGATAAATAATTTACGTTGTTTCAACGTTAGTAAATAGTGTTTTATGTAGATTTCCAGTTAATTCGTGTTGAATGAACGTACCGGTTTTTAATTTCCGTTTCTGTAATTTTGGGGCAGCCTTCAGTAGACCATGTTGCGATATTTTAACGAGTTATCACATTAATGTTATATCAGTTATGAGGATGGCAAAAGTAAGCTCAAGTCGTTGTTTATTTTATTTATTTAAAATCAGCCTATTAGTAAGCTAACATTGAGAAAGAAATCTTTTATTTATTAACAAACTTATTTAGCAAAAAAATTTGACTGCTAATTATTAAAATCCAGAATTAATCACAGTTAACTATGTAACACCTAATATCTTCAGAAAGCATTTAAAACGAACTATTTGATACATCAAAATCAAGTAGGCGCCCCATTAAAAAAATGCACTTACAGAACAGAACAGCACAATAGCAAAAATATTTAAAAATTAAGTAGTTATTTACACACCAAAAGCCGATAGAGAAAGATTGCGCCCGCGGACGAATTTTGAGGTTCGACGCGTTAGCGGATAACCTTTATTGCGCCAAGGGTGTAAACTGTCTTTCAGCCTGAGGTACGTACAGTGTTTTACGCACAACTGAGTCAGAATGTGCTACTGAAATGCTTAAAGTAGTTTTTTGACAATACCTAGTAAAGCTTGTTACTGGGAAATTATTACCTAGCGGCTCTTTATACATAAATAACTATTAGGAATAATACAAGGGCCACTCTGGTTCCAAAGAAATATAAAGAAACTAAGTACAAATTTGACAATTTATTATAAATGTTCAAAGTAGTCTCCCTTGACCTCAATAGATTTACTCAATCTTATTTTCCACTAATCAAAAGCTGCTCGCCATTTATTTTTCGGAATACTATCAAAGTACTGATGAATTGCTGTATCAATCTCGTTTTCTGAAGAAACTTTTTCTCCCGAAGGTGTTTCTTCGGATTAAAGAACAGCCAAAAGTCACATATCACCAAATCAGGTGAATAAGATTAAATAATCAACAGTAGCGCGCGCCAAATGCGAGGATGCATTGTCATGGTACAACAAAAAACCCCTTACATCAAGTCCTTCAAAAACATCACGCAAACGTTTATTGATGCACCAGTTTGTAGTGACTGTGCGCTGTTCTTCTAACTTAATGGCTTTGACTAAACCGGTGCTTCTACAGAAGATAGTAGCGTACATAACTTTTTTCATGCCGCGTTGCTTTTTTGGAGTTGTAGGTGTTGGATCATCTTCATGAATCAATACACGGGATTCCTGTCGAGTTGGAATATCATCAAAGGGTATGTACGTCTTATCACCTCTCACAATTTTGGAAATAATTCAACGACCATTTTCTAACATGTTCAGAGTTTCCCTGCTGATTCTCATACGTTCTGACTTTTAAACTTTCGTTAAATGGTATTGTACCCAGCGACAAACAAACTTCTTTAGCCGCAGTTCTTCATTCAAATTTTTAAAACGGATCTAATCCCCAATGTCCTCTGGATTGTACTGTATGTGCAGTGTGGGTCTTCGGCAATCATGCTGTGGACACGAGTAACATTTTCTGAAGTGAATGCAGCTCGTCAATTAATTATTCGTCGTTGAAATTCAGCAAACCACCGATTCATGGTTGCCCTTGAAGGCTTCTTTTCGTCAAAAGCTAAAGTTAGGCGGTCCATGCATTGTTCTTTATCTAAACCGCACTTAAAATCGTAGTAGATTAATGCACGAAAATTCTCTCTACTCAACTCCATGACAACTAAATAATTTTTTGTTTCTAGCATTGATTGGCATTGCACGACTAAGGCACCTGATTAATAGGCCTCCTTATGATAATATCATTTTATCTAAGTATGCACATATTTCAACGTATCTCACTGGAACCAGGGTGGCCCTCGTAATATAGTTAAATACAGGTCGTCTGCTTTCATTAGCGACGCTTTGCTTTTTGACAGTCCACTGAGCTTAGTGTCAGCTTATACCATGCAGTTATGCTTAAACGTCTTTTGTAACATTCTCTTGTATTGTAATATTTACCCCAGGAAGATTCGATTCTAAAAAAATGGAGTATCATCGTTTTCAGCAAATATCTAGTAAACTGTGGATTTCTTCTGAGAAACAAAAACCATTAAAATTTGTATCTCTTGCAGTCCACGAAGATTCCAACGCAATGGTTGAAAAAATATAAGCTCTCGCCTTCTATGTATACGTCAAATGTAAGAAATTTATGCCCTATCATAATAAAAACCCCATTACGATTCATCTTGGAAAAAGTAGCATTGTTAAAACAATGTGTTCTAAAATATTCATGTGGATTCGGTCCTACTTGAAAGTTTCTTTAGATAGTGATGGTGTTTTTTGGAAATACTATGGTAAAAAGTCATATTGTTTAAAATTTATTTTAATGATCATAGATTGGATTTTAAAAAAATTCAGGAATGAGTATTAGAAAAATTATTTGACGCTGCTTTTCTGATGCTTACATTCCATCTTTGTACTTATTTAGAGCATGCAAAAACTTGATTTCTGATCTAGTTTCGTAGCAAATCATCTTCGTCGCACAATGTTTCAATGTAGTTGTTGGTACTGTAACTACGATACATAACATATAAACATACAAAATATAACTCGAAGAAATATGTAAACTGCTTATTAACAGAGTTATGTCTGGCGAAAATCAAATACCAAAGTATTATTGATTATTCTCAGGACCATAATCCGGTTTCCATAACGATCCCGGTCACAGTCGCCAATAAAACCCAAGCCTTTCTTTCTTGTACGCTATTAAAGTCGGAAATAAATTTTATTTCTGTAAGCTCACATTCAAAACAAGTTTTTCTATTGTACATATTTTGGACATTTTAGTTCATATTTTGCAAAGAATTCCTTCATCATATATGGGAGTATTTCTAGCAGATTTTTTGTATATAAATTCGAGTTTTAATGGCTAACTTCTTTACTGATTCTTGCTCGAGAGGCAATGGCTTTTGGTGCTATCTGTAATAATTCCTGTTTGACATCAGTACCACAAGTTCCCATCCTCTTAACACAACACAAGCTGACATATTTCCAAGGCCAAGTCTCGTCCAAGAACATCGTGAACAGATTAAGTTAATTAAGTTATTGGTTGGAAGTCCGCAGCTCTTGACTGGTGGAACTGTAGATTGACAGTCGCATTGAGCCGCCACCATATAGACTGCATCAAATGAAAATTTCATAACGATCTTCCGATTTTGGTGATGGCCCTTCTGGAATCGGTGAAATCAACTTCAGGTTAACAAGCGGCGGAAGTCGACGAAGAGCAAGCATGACAATAAGAAAGACGACAACACACTCTCCACGGAGATACCCAAGGAGCTCAGGACAGCTCAGGAGAATACAAAAGGTTTTTTTATTGATATTATAGTTTTACATTTTTTCTGAGTACTTAGTTACGCCACTGCTTTGTAATAAGCATTTTCTCCCTATCTAGATTTCTAAATTATATTTGGAAAATAACAAATTTTATAGAAGGAATGTATGTATATGCAATAACCTTCCATTTTGAAATGTTTTTCTCATCCCTCACTAATAGATTGATTGAAATAACTTTTAGAATATCAACTGGAAGCAATCTTGGTATGTACAGTTGTGAACCAGAAATATAATTGGCGTTTTAAAAAACAAGGAACAACTTAAAAATGTTTCTTATTTAATGCCAAATCTTCAAAACAATAATTATAATACAACGTCCTTTTCTTGTCTAAAATTAAACGGATGAGTACTACTTATTTAGACAGAGTGACATCATATCATCATGTCAAATTATTTAGACAAAATGTAAACAATAAATAATGTACTCCATCCTTTGGTAACAAACAACTTGAATAATTAGTTATGAAAATTATATTTTGAGTTGTTCCAAAGTACATACGTCAAAGGAAAGGTAGCCAAATTCTTAGTTTAACGTAACATCCTGGTACAAAATGGAATCTCCCTTGATCTAGACTACTTTCTATTCGAGCTTAACACATTCAAACTAAATTTCCACCAATTCGTCTCTTGATAACGACGCCACTGAAGCATTGCATTAGATAATAAGTAATTACATGTGTAGATATAATATAAAATAATAATATATTTTGATCGTGTTCAATCTTGTCGAACCTTGTCAGTAACAATCTCATAAAAGGTCTTTGTCACGTAAAATGTTAAATAATTAATTTTAGCAGGGACCAAACGTCAAATCGTAGGTGGAAGAGGCACACACACAGCAATTTTCGTGCCTCCGTTTTATTGACCCCAAAAAGTTTTTAACGTCGACTTCCTGACCTCCAAGTTCTTTTTTTTTATAGAGCGCACTGACCATGACTTCTATGAAAAAATTCTGAGAATTTCCGCTTTATATTTTTAAAATTATATTTTCGCGAATTTATTTAACGTAGTGGTTTTTCAATTACGTTTATTAGAACAAGATCATGTCCAAGTGCACGAACAAGTTCGTTTCCCTTTATAGAAAAGGAATATCCTTTATAAGGGTATGCACGATGATACTTTTTTTTTGCAAGACAACTTGTACTATAAGGACTACGTATTATCCCGTATAACTGTTCTACCATCTGTGGGTTTTAAAAGCGCACTTTGACAGCCGCCATTTACCAGCAATTGAGAGCTGCTATTCTGTTCAAGCTAGCGCTATTTATTATTTACCCGATCTAACGTAAGTTGCAAAAGAGACCCGAATCGACTTTCCCAGAACCTTAAAGCCTTTTAGCTATTACACATCTTGAAAAATTGTAGGGGATTTTTTTCTTTGCTAACGCAGGAACACATAGCAAATGTTAGATATTATTTTTAGGCAAGGCTCAAGTTTGGAAAATTTGTAGAAAAACTAGAATTCTAAGGAAAATAAAAAAATTAAAACATTTATTAGTACTTTATATGTACATAAATTGCGCAGTATTTGCTACTTTGTTGCACTTGTATGAATATCAACTACTTCAAAAAAATGTAATCTGTATTATTGTTTTATTGTTTCTAATTAGTTTTAAATTAGTTACATAACTATACATTAGCGATACATTCCACGTAGAAACTGATATACTGTCTATAATTTATGTGAATTTTTTGTTGCCGTCCCACCTATTTATTGATACTAATTTATATGACATATTACTTACTAGCTTGTTAAATACATACCTAGTAGGACATTCAAAAAATTTCAAACCTTTGTGGGCAAAAAGAAAATTTCTAGTTACATGAATTATGATATACTATAAAAATAGTCAAATTTACTACGACGGAGTAACATATTTCATTGAAGTAATTCGAAAGCGAATTCGATAGATTTTGAATATTTACGTTGAAGGAAGTCTTTTTCTGGAGAACAACTGGATTTGAGTAGTTCAGAAGGCTTTTGGTTAACGCTCATCAATATTGGATTAATTCTGCACCATAACATATAAATGGAAAAACCCTCAACTTCTAATAAACAATTTATCATACTTGTATAATTGGAAATATAAAAGCCAAATATTTATTGAAATCAAGCGAAAGTACACAATTGCATAGTTTTTCTGAACTTCCTATTTTACAGCACAAATTTGCAATTAAACCAGAAAATATTAGACAGTTATTTTCCATAAATGACGATGGTAGCAACAATCAGGGCTCATTGGCCAAATGTGACAGCAATCATGGCACACAAAATAAATTCTTCATCTAATTCTAGAATCTGACTTTCCGACATCTACACCATATATTCCAGTAAGTTTAATTATGGTGCTCAGAATCTAATTAGCCTGCGTTGAATTTTGATGGCCATAATTAGGCTTGCTTCTTCTTGATAGAAAATGTTCTTGGTGCATTAGAAATTTCCAAATTAAAAACTATCCTAAAATTCACCCTTGGAGAAGATGTCATTCTAAGAAATGCTCTACGACTCATTCCAATACTCGAGTCCACGATTCCTAAATCCAACAAAAACCATTCAAACTCTTCTTCATCCATCGTTTTCCTAAATGTCGTCGCAAGACCTTTGAAAGGATCTTTAGCAATACGCTAAAGTAACTTCTAACAGAAAAACAAAATTCCGGACCACCAGCTGTTTAACCAAATCCAGGCATAACTCAGACCACGCTTTTTTTACACCAACGCTTCACTTCAACCAAAAATTATACTTTTAGATATTTATCTGCCCACTCACAGTCTACAAGGTTACCTGTTTCCTCACTGACTGCCCCCAAAGTCTGCCCAAACTGTTTCAAATAAAGGAAAAGGTCAGTTACAGGAGAATCCTCGTCCTGGATAGTTTCTACCCTTCAGCAGAAGTTTATGATTGTTATGGGATTACTATGTGACTGACAGGACAGAGTGTACACTTCAGAGGTACTACGCATCCCGTTGCGTAACGAACATAGAAAGCCTCAAGCCTTGATGAAACACCTAGCTAGTATATTTCTTCAAAATACTGAAAGACTACCTACCACTTCGCAAAAAAATCTTACATGTAACAACAATAAATTTATTATTCCTTCTATCAATGAAAATGGCCCAGAAACAAGTTTGGAGATTGCGTGACAGCATCTATTTTGCATGCCAGGTCCTCGGGCTGTCATTCAAAAAGTACCATCTTTTTTTTCGGATCGCCGTTTGTTGCCGGCCAGGGTTTGTTTCCAAGACGAAAGCCAAAGTCATCACTCACCTTTACCCTAGCATGCTTACAAACATTCCAGGCCACTGATGCCATTTAGTAGTGCCAGAAGGAAAAGCAGCAGTGGCAGTTTGCCTAACTTCACGTGTCGTTAACGTAAATATTTGCAGCTCTCTGTTTTTGTTTCTGTTATTATTTTTTTTGTTCACTTATTAAAACTTTGAACTGTAACATTATATTTTAGTGATAGATTTAATGAGTTGCTGAGCTGTTCGACAAAATTATTTACTTTTTTTTTTAAATTAAAAACGAATCTGATAATTTTTTCTCAATTAAATGATGAGTAACTAAATTAATCTTACTTCTTAGTAATGAGTGATTCAACAATTTTGTTTCCTCGGTTTATTCTGGAAAATATAACATATTTGATTTCTTAATACTCAGATTATCTGCCAAAAACAGATTAGATCATTTAGAAAATTATTTCGAAATTCCTTAAAGATTTCTTCAACAGAATACATCCAGTTACTTCATTCCGGTTTGGAAATGACGTAAAGGATTTATGTTCTTGGGTGGAAACGATAATTAGGCTTTATAATTTGATGAACTGTCTAAATATGGCAACCTGATTTTACACACATTTCAAATGCATATGAAACGTATGCGGCATGCCAAATCTTTTATCCTTTTCTTTCATGATCAACCATCAAGGACGAAGATTTTCTAATCATTAATGCTTTTAAATCACCTTAATCTAGGCCAAGAGTTATTGGTATATAATAATTATAAATGTGATTTCATTTATAACAAAATTCGAGATTATTTACATTTTCTTACGTTGCAAAAAAGAGATGAACACTTAAAGTCAATTAATGATACGCTTTTATAAAATTTTGTACCTGTAGGTTAATAATTTTGCAATCTCTTGTAATAACTTCACGTTTAGTTTGCATTATATTCCAGCCATTTGAAAACACAGTCAATTACAAAGTGGTAGCACAGCAAAACAACCAGAAATAGAAATTTTAGTTCAAAACAACTTCCTGATTTGCGCATGTGGACCACCACGGAAAGATTTAGCTTTGCTTGTGATAGCAAAATGAAACTGTGATCTCTAATTGAGCTCTAATAACTCAATTGCAATCCGGTTTAAATCCGGAAATCGACATCTAGCCAATAGCGTTGTAAAGAAAAGGTTAAATTATGAAATTTCAATAATCTTTGACAAATGTAAAAGAAGAGTCAAACGAAACTTCGTATTTTTATATCCACAGTGTAGGATCAATGCCCTAATCTACAAAAGCAGTAAGTAATTAGAAAACATAAAAAATTAATAAAGGTGCTACCACCGCTACTTACGTTGTAATACCTGTTCATTTGCTTTATCCTTGAAGAATGGTCAATTAAATCATTTTTAATGCTAAAAGTAATACAATGTAACATCCAGCAATTTATTTACTCCCATTCCAATTACAAACACTGTAATAACAATATAAAACTATGCCTTTCCACAATTCATACATACATCAGAATTAAATTTTGCTACATAATGACGATTTTCTGGTAGCGATAACGATAATGTCGGAGCATTCCCAGAATGCAGTCGCGTCGTTTAACACGATAATTGAGCTCGCTTAGTAATATGTAGAAGAAAAAAATAAAACTGCACATGTATTCGTATTATTATTATTGTTGTTGAAATGCAGGTGTTGCGCGTTGAAGGATATACACCTTGGTAATACGCTACAAATAAAACAGTTTGTATCACCATTTCGTCAAGAAATTAATTAAATATGTATAAGTCTGTGTCATAAAATGGGCCATAAAAATTTTAAAACGAATTTGCCACTGCTACGTTTTTTTAACCGCTTGGAACTTTATGGAGAGGATTTGACCTTTTTTGGTGACTTTTAATTAATTGTTTATAAAACTTTTAAACGCCGACTTTGTCTGGACTATTCTATTAACATAATGGAATGTAAGAAATACATATAAATAAATTACTTTAAGATGAACTATAAAAGAGAAGAAAACATAAATATTAAAAGGCTTTTAGTATGCTGTTTATGCCGGGTTTTAAAATTTATTAATTTTAAACAAAACAAATAAAAACATTTTAAATGTCCAAATAAAAATTTTTGAATTAATATGCATAGATAGATGACAGGTTAAGTGTTTAATGGCTAATTTGCCACTACGACGTTAACGAAATGATGAAAAAAGGGTCGTTATTTTTCTATGTTGCTACTAAAAGACAAATTCCAGGGAATGATATATTTTTCAAATATTTTTATTACACTACCCGTATGTTACACCTGCAGACTGTTTCTTCTTTTTATAACAGTGGAAAAAGATGATTATCATAATAATCACGTCGCATTTTGTAAAATCTTGTTCACGGAGGTACTCTCAGTCGCTTCGATGACACATAAATGCTAGTAGAAACACTACTACTTTGTCTTCTAGAAAAAGTTAGGTATAGACTAATAAAATGATAAAATTATATTGTCTAGATGTCAAATATGTAATATAATAGTCAAAGTCCCTGAATCGTCTTCTTTTAGTATTCTTCATTATCACAACAACGAAAAATTTGTCAAATTTTGTAAAGTACAGAATCATTTGTTCTCGCTACTACATGTACCACCAGTACCACCAAGAGTTCAGTTCCATTATATCATATTGTTGATGTCTGCATCAAACCAACGCCTTCATAGTAAAATATACCACCCCCATCAGTTTATCTAGCCGGCATCCTCCACCTTGCCTAGCATCATCACTAAAGAGCGGATACTTAGGATAGTAAAATGTCAGAAATAGGATCCTAAAATAGGAAAAATAGAAAAAGATATAGGACAAGAATCCTAAATCAGAAAACTGAAAATCTCAACGTCTGAATAGTTTACACTTTTTGAATATACGTATCTGTTAATCCAAAATTGGTTCTAAATATGTGACAGAAAAGCATTCAAAACAAAATTTCAAATTTTTAGAGGTAAAATTTCTACGCTTCTTTGTTAAAATGGATTTGATCACGAAAAGCTGCGCTCAACATCACAGGATGTACTAGGTGCATACGAGGGTGGTCTGAAAAGTTTCCGACCTCAACGTGAAGATGGCAGCACTCGTAAATAAAAGCTACTGAATTTTGTTGTTCATCTGTTGACAGTTACTCACCAAACTTTCAGCCATTTTGGACGCGCAGTTTTTATGTAACAGTCGTTTGAGTGAGTTGATGTGAGTTTTTTTGTGAAAATGGACAAAATCGAGTATCGAGCTGTCATTAAATATTTGTTTTTGAAAGGCAATACGCCTTCGCAAATAAAACATGAGTTGGATTCTGTGTATGGGGACTCTGCACCATCATTTACCACAGTGAAATTTTGGGCTGCTGAATTTAAACGTGGCCGTAAGAGCTTGGGAGACGATGAACGTTCGGGACGTCCAAAAACTGCAACTACCGACGAAAACATCGCCAAAGTTCACTAAATGGTGCTAGACGACCGCCGAATTAAAGTGAGCGAGATAGCAGAGGTTATGAACATGTCAAAAGAACGTGTTTGTCACATATTAAATCAACATTTAGGCATGAGAAAGCTGTCCGCGCGTTGCGTGCCGCGTTTGCTCACGTTAGACCAAAAACGTGTTCGAATGAATATTTCCAACGCTCTTTTGGCGCAGTTTAGGCGAAATAAATCCGAGTTTTGGCGCCGATTAATTACTGTAGATGAAACTTGGATACACCATTATACGCCCGAAACAAAAATACAGTCCAAACAGTGGACTGTAAAGGGGGAACCGGCTCCAAAAAAAGCAAAAACTGTTTTTTCGGCTGGGAAAGTGATGGCGACTGTTTTTTTGGGATAGTCATGGAGTTATTTTAATCGATTATCTTCAAAAAGGAAAAACCATTACAGGAGCATACTATGCATCATTACTTGACAAGCTGAAGGCAGAACTTGCGAAAAAAACGGCCACGTTTGCAGAAAAAGAAAATCCTGTTTCACCAAGACAACGCACCGTCTCACACTTCAGCGGTTGCCATGGCGAAAATCCACGAATTACGGTTTGAACTGCTTGACCATCCGCCTTACTCACCAGATCTAGCCCCAAGCGACTTCTTTTTGTTCCCTCATCTAAAAATTGCGCTCGGAGGACAAAGATTTTTGTCAAATGAAGAGGCAATCACCTTCGTGAACAATTATTTTGCAGAGAAAGATGCCGAGTACTATTTGGACGGGTTACAGAGATGGGAGCATCGCTGGGAGAAGTGTGTAGAGTTACAAGGAGACTATGTTGAAAAATAAAAAAAAATTTTCAGAAAAAATGTCTTGTATCTTTGTTAGGTCGGAAACTTTTCAGACCACCCTCGTAAGTATGATAATATTTTTTTATATCTAATATATCTCCATAACCCGGATTTGTTCTTGTAACATAAAAAATTTCTTATACGCTGATTTCCCAATATTGCCGGAACACCATTTCAGAGACGCTTCTACTTCTTGAATTATGGTCAGTAAATCTGTAAGAGGTAATACAACTTTCTATAGTTTTCTTATGAGACGCGTTTTTTACGTAGTGATCGGTCGTGGTCAGTCGTCAAGGCTAACCAAATGCGCGACCATTCGTGTTCGATTGAAAAACAATGACGTCATGTCAGTCAAGTTCTGTCAAGATCAGCAACCAACTCTGCGAGATGCCTGGAACTTAGAATTTTAAACTGCACAACATGTAAAAATGTATCCATTAAATAAAAATTCACGTAAAAACTCCTTCAAAATACCTGTTTTATTTTCTTAAGGTGCTTTTACTGCTTGGGAGAATTGGAAAAAAGGAGATTTGGGAATTGCTGTTATTGGCTGTCACATGACAACTTCCCCTCATTTAATGAGATGCAGAATTTCGATATCCACAAAGTTGGTTCAAGTTTAACCTTTCCTTGGGTATTGGGAACTGCACATGCGCCAAACTAACAGCTGTTTGCGAGCGTCCGAGCGATCATTGCACGTAGTGTTGTTTCTCAAATATTTAATTAAATACCCAGAGCACTAAAAACGGTAGAATTTAGAACTAGGATATTTCCCAAGGTCATGTTAACTTCTCATCCCCTCCCTTATTGCAACTCTCCAATTCTCACGAGCAGTAGAAGCACCTTTAAGGTTAGTTAGTTAGTTATCCTAAAATGGGAAGCTAAAATACAGTATTTAGGTTCACCATTCGCATTTTAGGAATTTAGGAAACATAAAAGGGGTGTCAACTAATTTACTTTTTATACAAACGAGTTTATAACTCGGTTTTCGTTCGCGCCCTAAATAATAAATAAAAAGGATCTTTCCTATGAATCCGCTTTTTAATCATCACGATCTATCAAAATTCTACACCCAAACGTCTTTTAGCTACTAACGTCGCAGCTTCATAGCAAAACACCCTATGAATCAATCACAACTTGTTCAATACTCTGCTGCTACAGCCTCCACACCAAAATTTGAAAACGGATACAACCCAACTAATCTGGCTCAACATCTCCACATGTTATGTGAAAACTTACAAAGATGAAGGCTTTTGGATTCCGAGAGGAGGGGGGAGCATTGAGTACGACGCTACAAGAATAAAGTGAAGAAATACGAAGTTTTCTTTTATTGTCTAATCAGTAAGTGTGCTAATTTAACATATTTAGGAAATTAAACAAGAAAAAGACATTTAATATAGACTTTGAAATTATTATTCCAAAGAGCTTCCTATAAGTATTGCTACAGTGGGTCTGTTAATGGCAAACATATTAACTTTTAGAAGGAATTGTACAAATTGTAAAAATGGGACAAAATTCTTTCGTTATCCCAAATATTAATCTCCTGGCAAGTTTCCTATTTGTTGTTGCTTAGAATGCAAGAAATATGAAGCAGTTGAATGATCAGTAAACTTGGTTTTAAAAAATATGATGATCGATACAAACAGGAGAATGTTTACGGAAGGAACTCTTTTTTACTTAGACACAGCAAAATCACATCAACAAATTTTAACACGCAGCCGGTTTATAGACTATAGAAAGCTTATCAGAACAAAAAATGTAAGTTTCTTTATTCAGTTCAGTCACTTGATTTATAATTTAGATGCAGTTTACATTTACACCAGTGTTTCCTAACCAGGCCCGCCCCTAGCCACCTAAACGTCAGTTTATAAGTGTGAGGTTATTAAAATTTAAATTTTAAGAAAAAAGTAGTTATCAATGCCTTGTTGCGTATTCTTTTTTCTTTGGAAAGTTTGTATGAGCAAGTGCATATTTTCTCTTTCCTAGCCGTCATCTTCATCACTTTCATATTATTTCTTTGTAAATTGTGTAAAACAGATTTCGTAGTGGTTGCGCAACCGTTTCTGAATAAATAGGGTTAATCCGAATAACTCTGTCATGTAATTTGTATGATCAAAGAATAATAAAGGATACGCTACAACAAGGCATTAATAACTACTTTTTCCTAAAATTTAAATTGCAATAACCTCAAACTTATAAACTGACTTATAAACTTGTCAAATTCAACGTGGAATTACAGTGCCTCTAGAGGAGAGAAAATCGTTTCTGAGCTTAATTTGCGATCGTCTTTTGCTTGGTGTCGTTACTTTGTCTCACAATCAACTGGCTTTTATAATTGAAACATAATAATAATTGTGAGACAATGCATGCAATAAATGTACACAAAGAAAAAAATATTGGTATAACAAGTAAATTCAACCGAGATTATTCATATTTAGTGTACGACATTGTTACTGGTGACGAAAGTTGGATCTACTCATACGAGCCGGAAATTAAACAACAATCCACTGTTTGAATGTTTCGAGATGAGTCGAAACCCACAAAAGTTGTTTGTTCACGCAGCGTTGCAAAGCAAATTATCGCTTGTTTCTTCCATATTTCTGGACATGTGGCAACCATAGCTTTAGAGGATCGAAGAACTGTGAACACTGATTGGTACACAACAATTTGTTTGCCGGAAGTCATCGGCGAAATCAGTAAAAATAATCCAATCGTCGTACCTTTCTTCACCATGACAATGCAAGTACTTACACAGCTTTACAAACTGTCGACGTTTTAGCCAGTGAAAAAGTGAAATTGATATCGCATTGTCTATATTCATCTGATCTAGCACCAAATTTCTGTTTCCGACAATCAAAAGCGAGATGCGTGGTAAGTGTTATTCTTCACCTGAAGTAGCCGTTGAAGCATTTAGGTATTGATTTATTTCTGATGTACCAGCTTCAAATTGGAAAAAATACTTCGAAAATTGGTTCGAACGTAGGCAAAAGTGTATTGATGCTAAGGGCGAATATTTTGAAAAACAATAAAGTCATTCGCTAAATTGTATTTGTGTTTTTCCTAACCATTTACAGAAATCTTTCTAGCAACCGCCGTACTGATTAATGAGAATGACGAGATCGCTGTATTTGCCTCCCTCCTGAACGTGTCGCCCGTGTGCGGTGCACACCCTGCACACCCGCTTAGAGCATGCCTGTTCCTAACTACACAATGTCAAATATGTCGAGATAGTAAACAGTAGTGGTCAAATACCTAAGTCGTATAGTTCTTATTTTCATCAAAACTGACAAATAAGAATCTTTTGAGCTTCTTTATGATGATCTCGTCTACAAAGAGTGTTTCGGAAACATTTGTACAAAAGTCCAAAGATACATGAAGTCTTAATTATTAAATAGTAAACATATGCACTCAAATGTTTCCAAGATAGAGGACGATTAAGGTGTTTAACCATCCTAAGTTTCTTGAAAGCATCGTGAGTTATAAAACTTATCAAATAATAGATACTAGGCACTTTATGGTATAATATCACAAGAAATTACAGTTTAGCATCTTGAATTTTGCTTGGATGAAAAAATGACTACTATGAGAGCGAAGAAGCTTTGCTTTCAGAATTATTTACAGATATCTTTAGAATACTTGTATATCAATGTAATTTACACGACCACTAAGCTGAATCCAATCGAGATGTAACATATTTATTACAAATCATTGTAGCTAGGATGCAGATAACAACTAACTATCAGTGTATTGGTTCTATTCTGAAATTCAGTCTGCAGACTTACATAAATATAAATAAATATATTAGCAGAATCCACCACTTAACCCCTATCATCCTGCTCCAAAATGAGCAGTGCATCACTATCAGTGTTATCGCAAAATACCACTTCAATTGACAAACCAGATAATGCCATTAGAATTTCATACCGTTCAACAAAAATAACAAATAAGGACTTCTCTTTTGGGTCATCAGTTGAACTGCAAAGTGAAGAATATCCGAAATGGTGGTATTTTCTATAAACGGTATTCTTTAACGTAAAAGCAGTCATGAAATTATCTCAGAAAAACCGGTTTGATATTATTCCCCATTGCTAGACGCCAGATTTTACAAAAACCCAGAACTTAGAACAGTCCGGCATTTATATCAGTAGTACAGTTTGACCATTTAAAAATAATATTACAATACTGACAAGCTAGCTGTTTAATTTAACAGAAGTAGAGTTGATTCGATAGAAATATTCTCAGGAAACTTTACCAGCAACCTGCACCTGTGTGTTGAGTGTTAAGCGTTAAATATTTCTTTGAATTGTGTGTTTTTTGCACTAGGATGTTAATTGGGAATTTACAGATGTAATTACGTTTTTAAATATCAACACTATAATGCCAGACTTTACAAAATTCTCTAAAGTTGCCACTGTCTGATCTTACATCGTTCTCAGTTTGTAGTTTGGCATTGTCCTCCAAAACGATTAACGTCAATGTTAGAGCAAAAACAAAAACACCTGCTAAATAGATCTTGATTTTCAAAACCGTAGGGAATAATTAGAAATACAGGGTGATTCACGTAAAGTGCGCATCTTAAAATCTCTAAATGCAATCCAACATACATATTTCCAAAGCTACTACTAGAAATATCTGCACATTAAAAACCAAGATTTCATCTTAGTAGTTGTTATTTATTTATTTATTTATTTATTGTTTATTTAACCATTAAAAATGTGACAGTTTTCAGTTTAGAACATAACCTTTACATTACATTTAATTATGTATTGTCAGTTTGAGGTAAGACATCTTTGATAGCTGTATTTATATAAATTTAATTGAAGATTAACATGGATCAACGTTATTTATGAATTCATAAATTGGATTGCTTGTCAAAGTTGTTTAAGGAAACGTCTTATGTAAATCATCTTGTACACATAATATCTCTAAGATGGAAAGCCCAAAATAGACATACTTAGTTTTTGAAATATGAGATGTCAAAATTCACGATTTCTTCTTTTTTAATTCCTTTAAGGTATGTAACATGGATACCAAAGAGATTTAAAACGATTAGTAAAATGTACTCTTTGCGCCATTTTCTTGGTGCCTAAAATTCAAGATATTATTACTGTCTATAGTTTTGTCATGTAAATGAACATCCTGATAGAACAAACATGTCATATTGTTTTAGATTGTTTTCAGAAAAAGAATATTTAGTGGGCGTGCCTATAACTTACCTTCAGTCATTGTAACCACAAGAAGCGTGTGCTCAAAAAATTATTACTTACGTGATAAGTTCAAAAAATGTTTGCTTACTTGATAATATAAAAACTTCACTTTTTAAAGCGTCTATTGGTTTGGGTATTGAGGGCTACAAAGGCATCAAATACAGTATTTTATTATTATTTATTACTTCGGGAATTGTTCTGTTTGAACAAAAACACACCAAAAATAGTTGTACAGATAACTTGCTGCCCCACTTACCTATGTAACTAAAAAGAATCGGTTACATTAGTTAGCCTAATTATTGAAAAACAACAGTCCATCTAGGTTACTGAATTAAAGTTCCAATTAATTGTTCAATGAAACGATTAATGTACAAAGCCAGAAAAAACAATTTTTTTTCCAACATCTACTATTAAAATTGTACTTTATCTATTAAACTTTTGCCACTAAAGCATCACTTTAATGTTTAGGGTGAATAAATTTTTTTTTATCATTCGTGATTAAAATAACGAACTTTCTATTTTAAGCAAAATTTTATTTTACATCTATCTTAACAGTAGAATTCAAATAATTATAATAAACTTAACGACTTTTTTGGTTGACTTAATATAAGAATTAACTGTACTATTTAAATACCCTGAGAGAATACCTATTAACTTCTTTTCTATCAAATGTTCTAACATTTGCGGATGATCCTGCTACTGCTTTTTCTGATGCTAACCTCATTAGCCCTGAAGACCCTAATACTGCTTCGTTTGATCCAAAATCAATAAGAATCTTTTTGGAGACAGCTATTTTATTGGCAAGTGATTCATCGATATAGCCTTCTGCTTCACAGGATTATCTCCATCTCTCATGCCTTTTGCGGGTTTGGAGATCAGTTCCGACATTGGCTAGTAAGCTCGCCTAAAACCGGTGAAAGCAATCTCCTCTATACAACTCTGGATCCTGTAATGTCAAGTATTCTGCGATAATTTTAGGAACCTTGGCCAGCATGTTAATTCCACTTGGTTGCACTGGGCATTCTTGATTTCGATAACCAAGAAACAATCTATTGTGGGAAATAGCAGGTGGAGGAAGTTTCAAGTATTTTCTATACACTTCAAGAGGATTGATCCCACTTCTTTCTCTAATTACCATGAAAGAACGACTCCTTTTGGCTTTTGTGTCTGGAACGGTAACTAGAAGAATCAAGCCTCTGTCGTCAATGTGATCTTTACTCTCATAAAAAGGTATTGTTGATCAGGCACCGTTTATATCCTCTTGGTAGAGAATTTTGAATTTCTTCGGTTTATATTCTGCACTCAGCCTTTTCAGCAACGCCAGAAGTTTAGGACACCTGATGAATTAGTAAATATAGGTACCTGAAAAATAATATTTACTGGGTATGAAATATTAACTTTTTTTTATCGATAATGTCGCCTTTAACACTGAGTAGTACAACCATAAATTGGATGCCTTGTTCCTTTTCGCTTTTTCTGAAAAAATATGTTAACAATACGGTCTTGCTGTCTCCTGTAATGTTTTTCAGGGTCCTCCATTGGCAAAATGTGACATATTCTTTTTGCCAGCAGTAAATCGATACCACTTGTGCGGTTATTTCTAAAATGCATTCAGCTCGTTTTCTTCGTTTATTTTCGACATTCTTACATGATTTCAGAAATTCATAAGAATCTTACTATTCAACGGCTGCTTTGCAAACAAACAACTCTTAGCAACTAACAAAAGCTGTATATTAAAATATTGAAATATTTGAGGAAGCAATTGTACTGCAATAAAAAAACAAAAACTTACAAACCAGGAAAATTATGAGAAGATTGAGCTTAAACAAAAGACGGAGAATGAAAGCATGAAATGTTTGAGTACATTTGAGTAAATAAAAACGTTAACTTAAAACTAATTATACTAAATATCCCAAGGCAGCAACAACTCTGAAGATACTGAAGAAGTTACTTCTACCAAAGGAAAGTGTGCAATGGTGTTACGTATTATTTGAACACAAAAATGGATTTTCATCAAGATAAATTTTTAATTTAAATTTAAATTTGCAGTTTTATAATAGCGATTGAGTCAGGTCGACATGACCTTTGAATAAGTGTTTTTGGGGTTTGTTAATTAGATTTTACCTTAGAAATCTGTATGGTATAATTAGAAATATCTTAAAGACAGAACTGATTCACTCAGTTATTTTCCAATCTTACAGATGATATAATAAAGCGAATATTATTTATCTCTTCGCTTCCCTCTGTACGTGTTTGTTGCCAAAATTCTTATGTCTTTCGGTAATATGTGTAGATTTTATTATCGTATGCATAGTTACTATTTTAAATCTTGTAAGGATTAAGTCTTCATGTAACACAACAGAGATTGTTGCTGAAACATGAAATATTTGTCGGCACGTTTAACAACTACTTTCCCCAAGATCCATGATAAATTTCAAGGAAACACTGATGACACTACAAAAGGTTAGTTAACAAAAAATAATTGTTGCCATTATTCATGCTTCGTGTCATCAGACAAAATATAAATGTTAGCATCAAAATACAAACTAGAACATTACAGGTAAGTAACTTAGAAGGGAACCCTCAGAAAGCATATGTGAGCAGATGTTTAGATCATCCTATTTGGGTTAAATTTATAATAAAACATTGTGAATTTATATCGTTCCTAGAACATAAAGACACAATTAAAGTAGAATTCTTAGTAAGTGTAAATATACAGAGAGTTAGTGTCTCAAATAAATATAGCTGCAGGTATCTTGAACCCGCTACGGAGGCCAAAGCGGCCATTTCAGACAGGAACGAGAGAAAAATAGCAAGATTTGTCGCCATTCAGACTCGTTTTCATTGAGTTTACTTGTACGTGTTTACAACCGGCGTTTCACCTCTCAGAGCAGTGACATTCTGTTTATAAATTTAATTGGGTGCGATGTTCGCTTGTTTTTACCTTTAAACGGCGCACTTCGTTTACCTACATAATAAGCCGAACTTCACCTTTCCCAATATTCAAAAATAGCGCTGCAAATCTACGCATTGAGGAAACTCAAATTTAGATACTATTTTAAAATCTCGGCTTTTTTAATTTAAGGATGTAAACAATTATATCAATTCTAGTAAAATCATTTTTCTAAATGCTGAAAGGAAACCACACACATAGTTTGCTAACATAACAATAATTACAAAACTTTAAACATTCCGACAAGGAAACCGCGAAATGATAAAATTATAATAATACTGCGCATCTAGTTGTATGTTGATGTGATAAGAAACATGCGATGTTGTGTTTTGTAGGTTTTACAGAAAAAAAAGAAAACAATAAAAGAAAGAGACGACGCAATATGCATTGTAAGTTAATGAGAGGGAGTTTAAGACTGCCTTGTGTCATGAAAAGATGACCCAAACGTTATCTCTTTGCGGTCTCGATGGTTAAAGTCGACCACTTTGCTTCCTGCCCCTCAATAATATTGCAAGTCACGTGAATCTGATTAAATTCATGGAATTTCGGGTATATTGACTTTAAATGTTATTTGATGTGTGTTTGTGGTTTCTCCAGCTATACAAGTAGGAAAAATGCAATTTCATTGCTCTATAGGTGGCCTGATGTGTGTATGATTTCATTATTAAAATATACCGTGGCGTGAGAAAACTTATGACGGGAATTTTTCCACCTCATTTAAATAGAATTACAAGAATAAGCATAGATAAGTATAAATTGCTCGCTTTTAGTACTACAAAAACGTTTTATTTTTCTTAATTAAATAATGAATTGAAGAATAGTTATCAGATGAATAGTATTAATTTGCTTGAATGTGGTTTAAAACTGTATCCCAGAAAGGCTTTTCTCTTGGTGGTCTCGACCCGACGGCTGCACATAAAATTTCTGACTTTTATATCCCGTCTATTATGTAGATTTCAAACTGTTACAGCTATTCAATAGCTATAAAAGGTAGTAGCTTATTAGTAGTTCGTGTCATACATCTTTAGTAAAACGCAGACACTTCTCATACTAACAAACCTTGAAAAGTTAAAATCTACCTTTTTAGATATCATAACGAATTATATTTATTCATCGATAAGCAAAGCATATTTTTTGTACCGATTAAAGAACTCTTGAAATTGATACGACATAACAATTCTCGACATCCGAATTTGGTTTAAAGACACCTTTCTATTAAGACAGGTAAGTCTTTTGGAAAAAATTGTTTACAAAATAGAGCAGTCTATAAAAAAGCAGACAGAGATGATCTTTCTGATAATTTATTTACGTTCAAAGATCGTCTCATTTATAAAGTGGTTTCGTTTGAATTTGCATCATTTATAAATTCATACATGCAAACTAGAAATAACATTTCTTCACTTTGCATTTAATTACCAATAGAGTATACGTAGTAATTAAGTATCGTACTGAAGAATAGTTCGTTTCTGTAAAAACTAAAGAGCAAACAAATTAAGAAGTTTAGAGCGATACCCAGACAGAAAATAACTATATATCAAAGTTCGTTTGATAATAAGAATACTGGAAATACTTACTATTGACATATTGTACATTCATTGGCTTTGGAGTTATTTAAATAGTACAGCTAGTATGTGATAGACTATCAGTAATAAATTAGTACAACGTAGATCAAAAAGACAACTACATATCTTAATAACTAATGCAGTTACTCTTTGCTGTTCCACGTCTGTTTTGCTAGTTAACAACTTTCTTGAAAGGGAATTGATTATTCTGAGTCCTCTAGAGCTGAAACAATACCTATGACTTCCTTTCTTGGACAATATGGTAATATACGCTTTTGGTCATTTAGATAGCAGTTCTTTACCTCTCATAAATAAATCTAAGATATAGTAATATGATCCAACAGTGATTTAGGAGCTATCCATACTTTTCAATCTTTTCACATTTATGAGTTTGTCGGTTGTTACTAAATTCGCTCCATGTTTTCTAACTTCTTCCTTACGTTTAGATTCCCACAGTACCAAAACCGTCTTTGGATCATTGGATCACTTGTTGCAAACAACTCCTTGAACTCTGCCATCTTTAGATTTAAATTTTGTATGTTTTTTTGATCAAATTAGATTTGATATTCCTAGTGAATTGTTTCAATGTGTATTGGTGGATAACCTCATGTTAAGTCACGATTGTCACCCCTCCCGATTTCTGCAGAATTCTAGACCATCATGTAACATCCATTTCTTAGTATTGTTAAAGTTGCCAATATTATATGAAGTTACGAAAGCGACAGTTGGTGTACTTGGCAACAATTCTCTAGATTTAACAATTTTATAGTGACGGTAAGTCACATTTATAATATGATTACAATGATACACATACAATGAACGCTCGGTTTTGTTGTGTTTCTTACATATTTGCAAAATGCCAAAATCGTTTTGGGATGGCTCTGATAGTTAAGCATCCGACCATCATGGATTCGATCTCTCCCGAGATACCGCGCAAAAGAAATTTGTAGAAGTATACACCATCCTCAGGGGAGAATGTAAAGCACTGGCTCACATGTGACCACGTTGACTAAGTTGATTGTACCTGTGTTAAAAACCATTGGGTTACGGGTTGGAATACCTCTGGATTTAATTAAATTCCACTTGGTGAAATGATCATAGTAAGCTGAAGGAAGAAAATAAACAAACAATGCTTTTCTTTAGACCAGACGACACATAATATCCAAGTCTTATTTTTCTGTAGAAGAAGACATTTCACTTCCTCGGTTCCTATGAAGGTGGTAACTCTTACTTCCCTTCTCTGTATTTCTTTTTTGATTATTATCCTCTTCAGCATTGAAATTATCTAAACTACTTATCTCCCCTTTCACATACATTATCAGTAAAGACCTGAATTTAGGTCGTTATAAGTAGAAACAAAAAAGGCACCTAAAACAACCCCTTCAAATGTAGCAAAACGGTTGTTAAATTTATAAGATCCTAAAGTAGGTAATTTGTTTTTTGAAGAAAACTGTAATGGCGCACGATAAAAAAAGCCAAATTATTAGAGATTGCTAGAGTTTAAGAAGTATTTCAGATCTAATCTTCTATATCTTGCTGATACATGGTAATGTTTTCACTGAAAGATATACTTAATTTTTTTATACCTACGTGTCTCACTTTCTACTTACCTCCCTTGACAAATCAATAAAAATAAATCGTATAAAAAAGTAAGTATCTTAAGCTGTTTCTTAGGAAATGCTCTATAAAACAGCTAAGAGGCATTTTTATTGTGGTATTGAAAATACAAGAGTTATCTCGGCTTAAACTTCTTCATCCCTTAGTTTTTCATGCTTCTCCGCTCATAACTATTTTCTATCAATGCTACGCCAAAAAGTTATAAGTAAAAGTTGTAAAAACTAATTGCACCCTTATTTTCAAGATGACGGTAAAATGACAACGCACGATATCCAAAACAAAAATTGCTACTTATTCAAAATGCACGGATTGACTAGACTAAAAACAGAAATTTAAAAAAATGCAGTAATAAAAATTTTAAAATAACCTATTGTAAGAAATAATGATAAATTACTTTTCTCATTACATTTTTTTCTTAATTTTTATAATAAGTTATATGAAAACATTTGGGGCAGTTATTTCAAATGGTATTGCTTCATTAAAATTTCAATGTAATGCCATGCCAAACCGAGTAGATGGTGTTACCATACTGTCTGTTGCAACCTCAGCAAAAAAAAACACTCTAAGTCATTTCCAAACTGAAACTTGCTTATCTCTTTTCTGGCTTCTTTTGCTTGTTCCTGTTAATATAACGATATCTGATTTAAGTGTTATAACTTCTGTGATGTCCTCATTGTCCTTAGTTTTCCTTTATAAATTCCTATGCACTCACATCCCTCAGACCATGTCTTCTTCTGTAATTATTGATATTTCTATATTATGTACACATCTGTTGTGAGCTAACTACTTATTATTATGGTGCTCGCTCAGTGGGTGGGATAGCTCACTAATATGCAAGCAATCCAAATTTCAAGGTAAGGCAAATTCACAAAAATATTTGCAGGTAATAATTTGGCCATAATATTCTAAGGAATAGGACATTTTCTGAATTCACTTCTGAAAAAAGACAAGACTGCAGAAGGGTTCGCAGATTTTCTTCAGAGAAAGAAACAATTGAAGACGTTGCTGCAAGAACGAAGTAAGTCCACTTTTAGTTTTAAATGACTAATTAACAACGTTACGGTAAATTTGAAAAGTCCGATCGATTGTGCAAGAACGATGTATTTTGGATAAATATTGAGTTGTATAACGTACATTTGTGGACTTAACACCATCGTTGTTTGGTGCAAGGAAGAGGCAAGTTCTTCCTTACCTCGTTCTTGCACCAAACAGATGTGGTGAAACGAAATAGTAAAGCGTGCGGTATCTGACAAAAACAAACAAAAATTTGCCATTTCCAAACAGAGATTGTTATTCGATAAATCTGGATGTGCAAAAATTCAATATAGACTGGTTTTCCGGTGTTTTCTAGGTTTGATATTCGACGCAGGCACGCGTCCTTTCCTATTACACTTCCAGAAGCAGAAAATTAGCTTTACGATGGTCAGTTTGCGCTACAGAAGCTTCAATATGATAATGTAATGACTTTAGCTAGTAAATATGTATCAGAGGATAGTATACCTTACTATCGAAGCTTAAAAGATAACTCACAGAATGACAAAGGCGAAACGAATATGACGGATATGAAGATTGAGCTTTTGATTATTGTGTTTAGATTGCTTTTAAGTTTGTTTTTTAGCAGAACATTACTTTGTTTTCTTTTCTAATATAGCAAAAAAATAATACAAATAAATTACTTCTTTTGCATTGAATTTGTTGTTTTTCTAACGTTTTCGCTAATTTTTGACAACTTTGGTGCAAGAACAAGATAAGTTCAAACTAAAAATGCCAAAATCTGGCATATTCCAACATTTTAGTTTTAGAGTCGATTGTGTGTATTATTTTACAAGCCTGATAAGTATTTTAATTGTTTAAAACGATTTTCTAAATAAATTCTAAGCAAATAAAACGTTTTTCTTAAATTACTCAAAATCATGAGGACCGGACTTACTTCGTTCTTGCAGCAATTGTAAAAATTCGTTGTAAGATTTTGTCGTGATCGGGGATCAAACCCAAACCGTTCGACTAACAGTTTCCATATAGGCTGATCATTTTTGTCTAGAACAACAAATCCTGTTCACACAGACGCTACGCTGATCCAGAACAGTCACGTTTCTTCTGGTCTGCCAAAGGCTTATCATAGTACATACTAAATGACAAAAAGACTTGAATAACTCGTAAGAGAAATTTTTACCACTTCTTTATAATGAATGTCCAAAAGGTCCCATAATCAAGTTATCCTTGAAAGAGAAAACATATATCTGTTATAATTAGACGTATACTTTGACATTTGATTAACGTCAACGGCACTTTACGGTTCATAACATAACAACACACACATGTTTTCAGTTTCAAGGATGATTCACTTCCTGAATTTTTTTAACGCTCGTTATTAAGAATGTCAAGAGGTATCATAGCATGGGTGTCCCAGAAAACACGGAACACTCGTGTTGTCTCGTTGTGCCTTGCAGTTATCACTTTTGTATACCAATACGTAACTCTAATCATGTGTTTTGTCACGCAGTTGAAAAAGATTGTGAAAATCAATTGACTCTGTTAAAAACCTATACATAATGAAGAGCGTCTTTCTCGTTTCTCTCGAGATACTCTATATGTGTAATTGTGTATACAAAGTGTTTATAAAAGTTTCTGAGTTCAGTTGGCTATGGAATCTAATTTTGATGTGCCGCCTTGTTGACTTATTTCAATTACTAATACGTGTTTGTTTTCTGTCGCTTGTCAATTGCAAATATGTCATTGACTTGCATTTAGCAATTTAGTTAATCTTGTGCTGAAATTTGTTGTATTGTTCCACATTGTTTCTCTCTAATTGAGCTTATTGTACGAAAAAGTCTTTTTTAAGACTAAAGTTATTTCTGTGCTGTGTCTGCGTAATTATAGTAAGACTCTTACACACTGTAAACATTAAAAAATTTCTATGAAATTTATTTTCAGCAGCATTGTCAACAAGACACGTTTATCGTTATTTCTTATTACCGGAATGGTGTAGTTCAGGAGGGAAATTGGACATATTCTATTCAAGCTTGCAAAGATGAATTTAGAATCCGATTTCCTGATGTTAATGGTCCGGATAATGCTTCAATTACTCACATTGAAGATGCAGTTAGTCGATTTGCTAGAGTAGGATCTGTTGAGAAGGGTAAATCTGTAGGAAAACCTGCTGTGAATGCTGAAACTGTCGAAGAAGTGAAACAAGTAATCGAAGAAAATCCACTTACTTCACTTCGCAAAATTTTGCTTTATTTATTTATTTATTTATTATTATTATTTAAAAGGTTATTTTTCAATTTTATTTAATTTAATCTTTGCTCTCTTATGTTATTTGTGACTGTATTAGTATTTATGTTGTTAGCTATGTACTGAATGTTTATTTTTGATGTTGTTGATGTGAGCATATGCATAAACTTTATTAATAAATTGCAGACCATATTTTTTTTATTTTGTAATTACTTCTCTTTATTCTTAGCTACCGACATCGAAAAGAATGTGTTCTTTAACACTTTATTTTAGATTAGTTGCACTCCTTCACATTAGTTCTTTAAAAAGAACATAAGATTAGACAACCATCATAACAACGATACAATGCGTGTAACGTGACAAACATTCTAATACATATGCTGTTTTTGAAAAGGCGGCAAATACAGCCGCAAGATTAATTTCACAGCCCGCTGGAGACTCAGGAACTTTTATAAACCCTTTGTAGACTGTAACTGTTAACAAGAATATCCATAAATATACTTATGACCTGACAACAATATAGTTGTAGATTGTCATACCAATGTATCACAACAGTTTATTACACATAAAACTGCGAAAGTCGCAACAAAGCCCGGAGGACCGAGCCGCATTTTTTTAATAATCAATTACCAGAAATAAATAAAATAATAGTTATTTACGTACCAAGGGAGAAAAGTAATTTGTTGCAGTCGAGACTAATATTACTTACTCCCGTGGGACGTACATTTTTTCGCCCATAAACTAAATTCATTTTTGTTTTCAACACGAACTTAATGATTCATTACAGTCCTTGGAACGTTATAAGGGCAAATAAATATATATATAATACTAAGTATTGCATATGCCAAGACATCTTTTCTTCTAACAACATTTTTGGAAAGTTTCACAAATAAAATTCAAAATGAAATGTAAGATATAACCGTCACAAACCAATTCTGAAGTAAACGGAAAACATGGGTCGCTACTAGCTGAAATCAAAGGATCTCAACTTTAACAGTTGAGTTGCTGACAAAGCAAGGTGACTAGACGTTTCCGCTGCGTAAGTAGCTGGAATTGCTCTGCCAGCGTAATTATGCTGAAAGTCAACCTTTGAGTCTGCTGAACGCGCTTAATGACATTTCCAAAAAGAAACAAAAATGAAAGAGAAAACGGTAATGAGAAGGTGATATTGCAGTTGAGAGATAATGTAAATCTGATTTCGTCAACTCATTCTCGATACAGTAGTTTTGATACACTCTCTATCTTTGATATAACACAGCTGGAGTTTAAAACTCACTTTTGATACAAATTGGGTCTCTTCTCATACTGAAGTTTACACACCTAAACTTTGGGCATTGGCTTAGCTTTCTTCAATTTTGTTGTTTATGACACTTTAGCCTACTTTTTTGGTAAGCAGCAAGTCAAATGCATAAAGTTTTCCAATACCAAATACAAATTATAATTCCTTCAGCTTATCTCTAAACTGCTGATGCCTTTTTATGCTCGTAACTTTTTAATCTACAGGGTAATCTACATAGTAAACGTCTCAAGCATATGGTGAATCCGTTTACATCAAGGTCAGCCATTAGCTGGCGCTGGTGTTAATACAGATTTTTACTGTTAGTTAAGCTGTCACAGTTTGAGTAGGTAAGAATTAAGAAAAGCAGAATGTAGTGACAAATACATAGTTATTAATATAAAACAAACAATTGGAAATTCATGAGAGTCGTTATCGGATTTAAAATTTTTTTAAACCGTGTTCGTTTTGAGTGTTATATCCTGTACGGGAGATTTGAACATTCCCTTCTTCGTTATAGCTGATCTAGTAGACACGAGTATCAGAATTTCTTACAGTTTAAGATGGATTTTGAACTACCATAAGTTTTGAAAACATTTCTATCTAGAGAAATATCCTGGGCAAAGTATACCTCTGTGCATGGCTTGTAGTTAATTACCTTTCAATGAAGAAACTGAAAGCAGTTTCTGCCAGGGGCACAAAAGTACGTGATTCCCAAAGCAAATTACATGAATCTCAATTAACAATCTTGATATTTTAATAAATTATATTATAGACTATGAAGGTACTATAGTATGTTTCTATATTATTGAATTCAGAGTAAGCCTTGACATGATATATATATAGTGTCATTTAACGAAACTAAGAAAAAAAATTCCAGAAGAAAAACCTCTGAAAGTGGACTCGCTAAACTAGAGGTTTAAATGTCAAGAACATTTTTTTGAAAACCAAAGGGAACAAAAGTTTGCACATTATTACAGCTTATCCGACTATATGAGACAAAAAACCCCGTTAAGTTCTTTAATACAATAGTGGCTGTGTCTAGAAGTCTTGTAACAAAAAACCAAAAAGATTCAAGGATGTATTATTTAACAGACAATAGATGGCAAAGATATGCAGTCTGCCTCAAATTTCTTTCCGCCACTTTTGCTGTGTCTCATAATGTCATCGAAAAGTGTGTTGAAGGAATGACAGATACGGTAATTTTTGTGAGCTATGATAAAAGGAAGAATAGCAAACTCCACAATGCAACATCTGACTTAGAGGCAGCAAGTTAAGGATCATATCAATTCTTTTCCAAGAATAGAGTCACATTACTGCAGGTGTGATTCAACTAAAAACTATCTAGATGCAGATTTAAATGTCTCCACCATGTACCGATTACATCAAAACTTTTGCGCTTCTAAGACCGGTTTCACAGTTTGTGTGCCAAAGCATTTTTCACGATTTTGAACCAGCTCTTGTCTTTTATCGTGCAGAAAAGAATCAGTGTTCGGTGTATAACGCATTCAAAGAGGCCAAGGAAAAAGATCCTTTAAGAGAAAGGTATGAAAAGCATAAAAGGGGCGAAAAACCATCTATGAATATGAAAGAAGAGGACAAAAAGATGGCATCAGCAGAGCTGGGAAAAACATTTAGAGCCATAACGATCGATCCTCAAGCTATTCTGCCAATGCCATTTGCTGGCAATTCTCAGATATACTACAAGAGCCATCTAAATGTTTACAATTTTACAATTTATGATGGATCTCCCTGAGATGGTTATTGCCACGTCTGGGACAAAACTCATTGTAGCAAAGGTAGTTCTGAGATTGGGTCGTGCCTCCTTAAATATTTACTAAACCTACCCAAAACTGCAAACCACGTATGTAGCGTCCTTTTCAAACACGTGCAGTGGTCAAAACAGAAATAAAAACGTTGCCACAGTTATGCCGCCAATACAATCGACCATCTTCATACCATCGACTTAAAATATATGGTATCAGGACATTCATACCTGGAAGCTGATTCAATGCACTCTGCAAATGAAAAGACTCGGGCACATAAAAAAATCATCACTCGGGAGTGATGTCTATTGGTATGGGCTGCAAGGATAAAATCTAGACCCTATCAAGTTACTCATTTAAAGCACTTAGACGTTTTTAATTTACAGAATCTTGTCAATGACGTTATAGTTTAAATTGCGTTGGAGACAAGGTTGAATGGCTAAAAATCAAGTGGTTGCGTTTTCTGAAAGTAAAATCATTCAGAATTCAATACAAATACGATCTATCATCAGCAACTTTTTTCAAATTGATATCACACAAGCCAGAAGAAGATTCGGTTGCAAACAGAACTGCACTTCTGTTCATCTTACATCTAAATATCCTGGTCGCATTCCGATTTCTGATAAAAAGGAGAACGACCTTGTTTATTTATTCAATAAAAAGACTATTCCCGAAGATTTTTTAAGCAGTTATGACTTTTATTCAAATTTTTCTAACTCCTATTATCAAACAGTCGTGTACAGTTTACCAAAAATAAATCAACCATTCAAGAACACACTTGTTTTAATTGATAACACGTTTCAAACTTTCTTTTTGGAATTATGCGAATTAGCTATTTTTCACTTACGAGGAATAGCCCTCTACCTGCCTCACCCAGAATTTAATGTTTCATATGCTCAAGAGCAGTTATTGCCAAAAGGTTTTAGGGTTCCAGCTTTACGGTGGCCGAGATACGCCAGTTGGAGTTATGAATTTTTGGTCAAATCGGGTGGGTCAAGGAACATAAAAACTAAACTCTCGGGGGTGGTTGGAGCAAATGGGTTGGAACTTGGCGTGTACAGTTACAGGTTTGAGCCACATCTACGGTATTCATTCCGAGTTGATTCTTTCATTCTTGCACTAGTTTGAATTTTTATTTACCCTATTCTCCCAAAATGCCCAAAACTAAAGACACAAGAACAGCTTGGTTATGTACATTTCTGTGTAGTTTATCATAATCGCCTGGTATGAAGGGTTTCAACTTATGTCTTTCATTTCCCAGATACGTCTGAAGTTTGAGATATGATTTTGAATTTTACAAATTTTTTCCCAAAAATACAACTTTGGATGGCGTATCTCGGCTACTGTAAGCTGGAACCCTAAAATCTTTTAGGTAGTAACTACTATCCAGCAGTACCAACCAATGGCATATGAAACATTAAATTCTGGGTGGCGCAGGTAGAGGCCTATTCCTCGTTAGTACCTTTGTGCGCTGTAACGACATTAAATTATTGAATTAGCCAAGCAATATGTCTCTAAATAGAACATCTTGTATACTTCTATAGAATATGGTAGAATTAACTTTTCCGTTAATTAATAGTATTAATAAAGAGTATAGATTTTGCCTAGCTGCAGTTAATTATATATTTTTTAAACAACTTAACATTTTTATGATCAGTACACTTAACCTTGTTACTCAAGATATCACCGACACCACAGATGAATTCACACAAATCTGATCTTGTGGTTAGTACAAAACAATACTGTTCAGGAAATAACGGAGAAAAGGGTAAACTGCGGTTGAGATTAAAAACAATTATCAGTGCATAAACAATTACAAGTTAATCTATATTCGCAGCAATATTTCTATTCAGTTTTTCATCTATTCAAAGCTGTAGGTACATTTATTATTTCATAAATGATCAGAAAAAAATTCAGACATACATTTTTATTTACAAAAGGAGCAAGTTGAATATTGCCATGTATGTATATGAATGTAGTACGTATTACAACATTTTATTCATATAGAGCTGTAGAAAATAATTAATAATGTGAACGCGGTCAATAGTGCAACAAATGTGTATTTAATTCGCTTTTATTTTAATGCCGATATTTCGAAAGAATACTCTTTCACTTTCATGATATTAATGATAGATATAAGAGCGAAAACAAAAGAAAATTAAAACTCGAAAACTAGTATTTCATATCAAACCAGCACTGTGTGTCTGAGATTTCTCAATTTGTTTTAGTTTTATTGATGAATTGTGTATAAATGGAAGGAGATCTTTTTTGTGTTGTGTTTACAGTTCTCATTCCATGTTTCTATTAATATTACTTAACGATCCATTCGTTGAGCAAATAAATATTAATAAACAATAAAAATATCTTAATAATCTTAACGTTTATAGATAGAATAATTATATTACCTTTGCAGTCCTACCAGGGGAAACCTGATCGTATCTCAATAATATGATTTTTTATTCATTTATCATTCTGTTAATGGGCATAATATAATAACATCTATGCTATAATTATGGGCAGTTAGAATTACACGGTTTTTGGCCGCACCTGCGACGACGGACAAGGTGTGGACCAATCAACAGCTGAAGTGGTAAATATAGCAACTACGAAGGTCGTATTAGTCGTAGGAAATTATAGAAAATAGTCACCACTTTCAATTCTATTACCCCAAAAATTATAAAAAAGAAGAAATGTATTTTAACGGATTTATATCAAATAAGGGTCGTAAAGTTTCAATTGTGAGGTATCATTAAAGTCTCTAATCGTTTCAAAATCAACTGTTAATAATAATTAATTATAGGTTTTTACAAAAAAAAATATGAAACATTAAGTTAATGATAATCAAGGTTTTTTTCGTAAAAGATGGTAAAAGTCAATTAATCACGTTTTGTAATTGGAACAATTTAGAGACGATTCAAGAAATAGCGGTTATAATACTCGTTACGTAAAAATTTCTAAATAAATAATCGTTAGATTGGTATACTAAAAATACCCAAATGAATGAAACATTAACTAAACAGAAACTTTTCAAACTGTTGAACAATACTGTAATAATGAGGTCTACAAATTTCTGTTCCAAAACCCGAGATAAAATAGAAGGGAGAAGAGAGAAAGAGAATATCATGAAACAATATATAAAGTTGAAAACTGTTGCATCTTGTATTAAATAAAGTTGGGCGAAGTCAATCCAGGGCGTGATGAAACTCAGCAAGTTTTCAATATTGCCCTCGCGGCTCCATTAGACTACGAACGAAAGGTTTCACAACTTGGTGAAACTTGGAAGAAGCAGAAAATAATTTGATCGCCGACGTAAATCTACGGCATCCTTGGCCTTTGCACTTTCTAATGGCCATTGCACTCGCTCATTATCGACGCTGTTTACTGCGGACTCGAAAACGGCGTAGGTGTCAAACTATTGTTACGCCAATACTTGGCCTGAGTTTTACGATGCTATTTCATAAACTCATTTTGAAATATAATTATTGTATCAGAAAAAAATATACCTTATACGTGTACTATACAATATTGTTGCCGTAGTATCAGGACCGGATACCTTTAAGCAATTTCATAAAAGTATCAATTTTTCTTACAAAAAGGAAACAGACATTCACAGGAAATGTTTATACAGTTACAATAATTCTTATAAATATGTAAGAATGTAAAATAGACTTTCTTATTAATTCTCTGTATCTAGTTTTTTGACGCATTAACCGTTAATCATCCCAGCCAGGAAATTGAACTTCGCTATATTTGGATAAACAAATCTTTACCAAATTTGCGTTGTTTAAAATAAAATAAAAATTTGCGTGCTGGAATAGAATGCTTAAAAACGTGTTAAAACTGGCAATTAGGATATTGTATTTTACAAAAATAAAAAAACTAAAGCATTCAAGCAAAAAGTTACGCATTAACCTGATATTTAAAAAATCCATTAAATACATTAAATTAAAATTCGTCCAAACGACGAGAATCATAAATTAATCAGGAAAAAAGCAGACGAATCAAAACTAGTTTTCGTATCGGTCAGTTGGTTATTGTTCCAAGGTCGTCTGAGAACTTGAAAGTCCCTGGATGGGCTGCTGAAGGAAAGAAATTTTGGGAATTTTTATTATGAGATCGTCTTATGTGTTCAACCAACCGAATCGACTTTATTCTATACTTCCTTCCTTACACCGGTCCGTTGAATTCTTTGATGGGGGCAAAAAATGAATACCCCCAAATTAAAGGTTGCTTGGATTGATAGCCCGCAACCTGCAACAAAACTGTGGGAAGATAATAGGTAAAATAAACTACTCTTTTTCGTTATACAAAAAAAATTTAGATGTAAAAACTTCTGTTTTTTAATCTTTGATCTTGTAAAGGTGCAAAAAATAAGCTCAACTATTCAAACTAATATTTAGGTAACACAGAATGTAATTACCAGTAATTACTTCGATCAGAACAGATAGTTAATCTTTAAATTATTTAAATTAGTTTCAGGTAGAGCAGGTCAAATTTATTAAAATAATTATATTTGAAAATCATCCAGTTTGCTTTTGAAATGAAAAAGTAAAAATGTAATTGATTAATTTAATAAACAAAACCAGATTACTATCATTTGTATTTGGATAAGAAATAAGGATAACCATTGCAATAAAAAACAATCGATCCCCTCAGCAGGTGCCTACCAGCACCAGGTGCAAACTTTTATTCAAGTATATTACTCCTAACTTAACATAGATTTATTTTCATTCAATTTGCTATCAAGACCATTAATTTGTTTATAAACTTTTCATTCCTATTTGTGTGAATTTCAAAAATTTCAAATGACTGCCATAAAATTTTATCAGACTTTGAACTTCTGAAATGGTCAGTGATCTTTGCTTCTACAGCGCATTTTGTTTTTTGGAAGTTGTGGGTAAAGTTGCACTGTAAACATTTTAATGTTGATGTCTTATTATTTTCGTTAAGAAGCTAGAATTTCTAAATGTTTATGTAAGAATACGTTCGCTAATTATCTTAACCCTGCACGTGGATTAAATGAACCGAAAAAGTATAACATTTCAACATTACTCTCCAAAATATAATTCCGGAATTGTATTAAGATGGTCATCACATCGTGTGAACAGGAAGAGGGACATCGCTTCGAGCGTCCAAGTTCTTAACATCGATGTTTCTGAGCAATTTGAGTTATTGAAGTTTACAAACAGTGTAAAGATTGAAAAAAAACTACAATGCTAGAACTTGAAAACTACAGCATGTTCCATTCAACAAATGTGATAAAGAATTAGCATAACTTCAATTTGCTCATTTTACATATCCATCTAAAGCCGCCTAAGTTTATTATGTATCCCACATTTCAGACTATTTTCAGGTAGACCTCGCCGGAATCAGAAGCTGAAAAACGTTTTATATGTAAATGCAAGAAACATTGGAATTTTTTGTACTTAGTAGTTACTAGTTTTTTTAAAATACAAACATGAAAACACGGATACAATAAATGAAGAGGTTTACATTACTCCAAATTGGATTCAGCAGGCTGCCTTGGGTTGTAGAAAACACGTTATGTAAAAAATCAAATAATTGAAACAAGAAGACATGAAGACACAAAAGTCTAAGAAAAGGCAAAACATTGTATAAAAATAAAACATGAAGCTACAACCTTCAATATAGACCTTGTTTAAACTAGAATTGGTCTCACAATCATCACAGAGAGGCGTGAATGTTACTCACAGATCAGTCTGTTGACATTTGTTAAGAACTTTAATAACGTTGTCTAGGTAGATTATTCCCATTAGTTAGACCGTGTGACTCTATTTTTGATAGGACTGATTGCGATTCGAAGTCTCAACTAGTCATTCTGACTTGTGCTCTGTTATTATTGAAATCTTTCAAGTTGAAAATTTGATTTACTTTCCAATCTGAAGATAGTTAATTAATTAGTTTAACATTTGTACTAAATTTAGATATTTTTCTTTTGTTACATTTGTGGCTGACTTCTTCAATTAATATTTGTCATACCATCAGAAAGACGTTTACCATATTATAGAAAAAAAAATAACAGTAGAGGTGGCGCTATGGAGTTTCTCTCTAGACTTGCGGTTGCGCCACAGTGTCACTCTTCTTTTATCACTCTCTTGAAATAGAAACGGATGTGGACGCTTTCGTCCTCCGTTACCCTTACCCAGTGGTAAAAGATGGGACTTTGCATTTGACTAACCTTCTAAGAGACTAAACACGAGCAAGGACCCGTCTACACATTTCGTTGACTCTCTTAAGAGTCCTAAATACAAAGATCGGGCTATGCTCCTTACGGGTTCGAAAAAGATAACTACGAATAGAAATGGAGTCAAGCTTTTCAAAGGGCTACCTACAGTGGTCAGAAGTCGAGTTCAACACTCCATTAACTTTCTAAGACAGCTAAATATCAACACGGGTCAGTTTACGTGCTCCATTGAGCTTCTTAGGAGAGTCGAAAATAAACAAGATGCACATGCCTCTCACGAGCCATCTTTGGTAGTTCATGACCCAGCTTCGTCCTGCACTATCCTTTTTAAGAGAGCTAGATACAAGCGTGGAAAGCAAAAGGTCGAGCTTCACAATTCATCCACCTTCTAAGAGAGCTAAATCCAAATACGTACGGCTCGGTGTCCGTCCCGTTCTGAGTTTAGGAATGCTGAGTACGAGCACGGGTCGGGTTACCCCCTTTCTGGCCACCTGTGGTAACTCATGGTCCGATTTTGCATTTCATTAAGCTTTGAAAAGGGGTTTATTCTGTAAACAGTTAAGAATTAGAAGATCTTCAATAGAATTGGTCATGGTCATAGTATGACCAATCAATATTTCTATGGCGGGTGTAGACGGAGTCATGTTTGCATTTAACTCTTAAGAGGCCATTCTGCAAACAGCCTTCTTGAGAGCACTAAAAATGAAGTCGGGTTAGGCTATGCCCTTACTTAACCTTCCCACGAGAGCAAAATACAAACACACCTCGGTTCAAGGATTCAACAAATTTTTTAGAAAGATTTGAAAGCAAGTTTCTCGCCTTCACCTGGGATACATGCTTAGCTAAGTGCCGAAGTAAATCATTTTGCAACATAAAACTATTTATGATTCTGAATAACTCATAAGTTACAATACATCTTGCTGTCTGCAATTGAATTGCCAATATGCTTAAATATAAGAAAACATACGTATTAATCAATACCAAGGAGGTAACATGTCTGCAAGAAGTGCTTTTTTTTGTTCTGTGAAAACTCGTAGAGAACGAGTTTCCACAAGGACTAAACCCACTGAAAAAGGATATGCAGATGACACAGAAACATTGAATTCAGGAACGATGCACGATGTAGCAAGCTCTAAATATCGTTGCATACAGTGCCTGAAAAAGGATCTATTAGTTGACAAAACTAAAACATTTCCAGCAACAATTTATTAAGAAAAGAAAATACGTTAAGATGAGAGTTCTGTATGTTGATTTGGTAAGTCCCTTAAAGGCAAAGTAGGGGACCAAAATATCTAGGAGAAAATCTAAACAGTAGACGGATTTTTAAATTTCACCTGAGACGAACAAAAAGTGAACTCTTCCTTCCAGGATGATTTACTGAATATACACGATGATAGTTTATACCCGTTATTTGAATTGCTGGAACGATGCCAACAGCGTTTATGTTAGGTATGGAGACACTGCGCTTATATCAAGGGTATTAAGCAGCATACACAAGCTTGGAATCAATCCGGCAGAAGAAACTAGACAAATATACTAGTAACTGGTAGCAGAATACATAGAAAATGTTCTAGCAAATATTTGCTAGCTTTATTCTATCAAAGAAGGATTAAAGAAGAAGACAGAATCTTGCATCGTTGAATCCTCTTCCAAGGGACCACCGGAAAAGAGCTCGAATAACTTAAGATATGTGGACTGAGGTACAAAACATCTGCCAGTATTAATTTGTCTTCACCAAAGGAAATACTTAGGTACATCAAAGCGGTAGCAGCTAAGGCCAAGGTTAAGTTCTCTGAGTGGTCAACACAGTAGAATTAATAGGGGTAACTTGGCTTGACGTTGCAGGAAATCAGAAAACCGATCACCTGACAAAGGAATAAACAAAAGATGTTTTTAGAGGAACGGAAGGTAAGGAAGTAGAAGTTTGAAACTTTGCACCAGGAGCATTAGGAATAGTGACCAAGACAATCTAAGACGTTCATCTAGTTTTTCAAAAAAAGCGACAAACGGCCTACTCCAAACAAATCAAACTACTGACACAATAGGGATAGTAACAAGACACTGTCAAATAAACAAGCACCTCCTACACCCACTTTTTTATATTCCAGAATGTCAGAATTGAAGATCTTTTTTTGACTAAAATTAGTTGGCTAAAGGTCGTACTTCTTTTGTTCTTATTTTAAAATCGATCGTTATACTAGATTCCCCTTAATCCATTGGCATTTGCCGTAACAATTCCTGATCTAACTTCAAACACTGTCTTCTTCCAAGTGAATGCAATTTACGAATGCTCAAATCCAGAAAATTCTAGATAGGAGCTCTTGATCGTATAGAATTGTCTGTTCTGTCAGACTGTTTTAGACATAAAAATTTATTTCTATCAGGGATTACTTAATTCAAATCGAATTTTCCCTTTTCTAATTTTTGGAATTTTATGACATTATTCAGTAACGTCCCGTGTTGGTAGTTTCTACTAACCTTTAATTCAGAAACTGGAAACCAACATACCACCATAGCTACAGACTCTGCTCTGACTCGGGGGTCCCAAGTCGTCTACAAGCTTCAGCATTACTTGCATGTTATCATAATTTGGCAGTTCCAGGTGGGTAGTTGTGGGTCGTCTGCTTTATGGACTCTCGATTTATTCATTCATCACCAAATTACCATTACACTGATTGAAGAAGAGATTGATACCTTCAACAACCCGGGCACCTTCGGCAACTTTAACCAATAAACCTTTTAGTTTAGAAATCTTCTTTCTTGTTTTTGGGCATGGAACCTACACCTTTTGAATTTAGTAAGGACTTTCCTGAACACTATATAAATTATGTCTTTTCAAACTGGATTATTTGACAAACCCTGTATTTTTAGGAAATCAGCGATATCCAAGTTAGAATCGAATTTGACGTAGAATTCAGAACAATCCTGTCCTGTCGAGCCTGAAACTTGGTTTTCAAAACTCTTGCTTTTTTACTGGCAGTGCTCGATTTGCATTCATTATTATAAGATCTGGGAGAGAACAATAATAATAAAATAAACCTTAAAGGTATGAATCTGGTAGCTTGATGCCAACCATGACAACTAAACAACTATTCGTCTGTTTCTTATTACATCTTGTATCCAGGAGGGTTACACCTTCCTCACGGTGCTTATGGCCAAAGATATAATTCCCATTTGACTTAGAAATCGTAGGAAACAGTAAATACAAATCTGTGATTAGTGCTAAAAAATATCTAAAAGGAAATTTATGACAAGTTTAAAATGGATAATAAGTTTATGGATTTGTAAAGTTAAATACTGACTTACAAGTAAAGCCCAACGTTCTATTTCACAAACATAAACTGTACTTACTACATCGCCCAGAGCTGATGAAAGATTTTTCCTACAGGGAAAGATGAGATGCACTAACAACAATACACATGTAATAATTGTGCCGGCGATGACACCAAGACTGCGAATTCGGCAATTTACCGTATATTGTTTCAACAAAGCTATTCATTCTACCAAAGTACAGTTGGTTTATCATCCCTATGATCACTTTTGTCGTTGAATAAACAGGTGCGTTACTACAGCGTACAATTATATTATTAAGATTAAATCTAGATAGACATTATATTAACGAATTTATTTATTGAACCAAGACGAGGTTTGTTGAATTTATAAAACAATACGGAAATACAATTTTTGTAATTATTAAGTCGCCATTACTCGACAAGAGATTTCAGGAAAGAGCATTTAAGTATTGATAAACCTATCAACAGCGAATGCCGAATCAATGTTTCTTGTAAACTGCATACATGAAAAATTTATTATAACAACCTAATTTCACTCAATAAATTTAATTCATTAATATCATGAACAGTATTTTTCATCGAACGTTACATATGTTTTCGGTTTAGTAAGAAAAATAATATAAAATCAATAAATTTGACGAACAGAAATTGTTTCAAATCTCGAAAAACACTAACCTTCAAATTGGGAGGTTATGCGCTCTACGAGTAAGTACGTTTCACTACTAAGAAAACAGCTGATCTGCATGCTTCTCTAAATAGCGAAGAAATTGAGTACTCCTATTATTTAGTCTACATACATTCCATTATGCGTCTGTCAGTTTCTGCTTTCAAAATGATTATTTTTGTCTACGCTGGTCCTCTTTATACATTATTTATTTATCCAAACTAAAAAAAGTTATTGTAATACGTCATTTGAGTTAAGTAATGATATTTGCCGAACATTTCTTCCGCACAGTTGCTCGCAGTATAACTGACAATGAGAATATCAAACTATTTTTTCCTCTTCTAAAGTTAAGTAAACTGTGATATTTTAGAATCATTCTGTTTTTGTTTTCCGTTTGTTTTTGTTGTTGTTTTCTTATGACAGTTTTAAATAAACTCGAAATGGAAACGGGCCATTAAAAAGTACAAGACATATACAATTTCTAAGTCTTTGTCTCAAGTTTTATGATCGGGAAGCATTTTATTTTATGTACCTAACTACTCGAGTAGTAAGTGGAAACAGCAACACACAGCAACCGTAAAATTATTAAAACTTTTAAAAGGAGTCTTTTATGTACAACAATAAAATCGCTGTCTTTTGTTCGGAAAGTCTGACAAACTTAAAATCCATATAAATGATTGATACCCGCAAACCATTAACCTGAGCGACTGAAATCCTGTTATCTTTCCAGAAATAATAAAACCGAATATATATAATTACGTTGTTCACTTCACTTTAGTTTAAAAATAAAACTCTTTTATTTATTTAACTGATAATACGACTTTATTTCAAATTAAAAAATGAAGAAACAACTGTTTTGCTCTTTAACAGTATGAGCAGCTTACGCCTAGGTCAACTGAAAATGATAGAGAGCGATAATAATGGAAGTTTGAAATTTATAGCATGTTTGAAGGAAACAGAAAGTAAAAACAATTAAAAACAAATAAATGTGAAAAATAGGAATATTTCCTTTACAATGGAAAGTAACAAAAATAAAGTAATTAACACTAACTATTGTTGTTGTCATAAATGCTCATGACATAATTATATAGTATATGAGCTTTTAAATTTTCAAACCTCGTATAATATCTATATAATATATTATATTTCGTGAGCACTAAAGCTTTATAATAATAACTCAAAACAGGATACATGGAGGAAATTTGTTCGTTTTTGTGTGGAGAGTCTTCCTTGTGTGTGCTTGTGGATCGCATACAATATAATACGAAAGGACAATGTCGGTTTAAGGTTTAATGCAGACACAAAATTTCCTCGTAAAAATAAAACGGAAAAAACCTTTTCCTTATCTTTTACCTATTGACCAACGATTTTTTTATGACTTGAAGGATGTGATTACTATAATAACAGAATTTCATAAAAAAGGTTGTCACGTACAAACTTAAAATTGATAAGAAACGTCAAAATGTTTAGACAAATCGTTAAAACATTTGCTACAAATTTTGGGTGCAGATAAAGATAAAAGCTCGTGGCGCCATAATTTTAGGGTCGCTAAAATTTACAATGTACTTTGTATTTCTTGTTTATTACTTTTTTTGTTAGGTCTTAAATCTTAGAGTAATATTAAACGAGGGCTGCGTTATCAGCACTTAATTGAGAAGCTTTCAAAATAAGCCACAAAATGTGTGTTAAAAAGTAATTTTTCCCGAAAGAGAAAAAAAGGCAAAACCTTCTTCCATTAAAATAAATAATTTAGAGGCCATTCATATTTAAAGCATATTTAAAAAGGAATATTTTATTCAGAAACGTAGAAGCAAGCAGCATCATCCAGCAGCTTTTAAGAGAGTTCGCGGACGAAATTTTTTGTTCCCTTTTTGCATTTTTAACGAAGCAGTTTAGCAGCGCCCGGCGTATCAAAGCTACACGAGTGCACCAGTATTTATAAAACTGCAATAACTGGTTTTATTCCTAGGCTTTGATTTTTTTTATATACGGCGGCTGCAGTTTCTGTCGGAGTTGAACAGCGAAAACGTGATTTTGGCAGACGTTTCTGATGGCTTTTTGAGGTTTAATTGCATTTTCGCGTGCTCAAATTGTTTTATTACGGTGGCTTTTCGCCAATTATTAACTTAAGTATCACTTAAAAGTGTTATTTTTAAATTTATCTCCAGATTTTGAAGTGTGATGACTTTTTAATGATGCGAGCTCGTTACAAAAAATAAAAGTTTTTACTGCAAGAATAATACAACTCGGTCTTTAGCTAAAAAATAATTGCTCTATCAAAGGATTTACTTTACATACACAATCGTAAATTCTTATCACGAGATTTTTTTAGTAAAAATTATGAGAAAGAACCACATCAGGAAACGTTTTAATGTATCTCTTTTTCATAAACTAAATTTCTCTGTTATATTTAACTTAGGAAGAAAGTTTTTCGAGTTGAGATTCATCGTTATTACATTTATAACGACCTTATAAATTTCACAAACATTAACAATGCAATAATATTTTGCTTAAAAACCAAAATTATGCGTTTCATGGCTACATCGTCACATCACAAAACCATGAATGTTTGTTCAAGAAAAATTATTTAATTAGCTCAAAACATCCTGTATTTTTGCAGGGAAATTCCGTTCACGCCACACTCTATTATGAGATAACCTAAAAAATTGTAGAAGTATTGGAACACTATGTGGTAGTTAAGCAATAACTTATTACAATATAAAAATAATTCATAATACTTTTGTAGAATTTCATCCCTGGTTACACTAGGTGGAAGCTTACGTATGCTACTAAAATCTGCAGGTATTCCTATATCAGTAATCTAGGTTCATACATAGAATTTCGAGAATATTTCGATGACTTCAATACAAGAAGAAGAAGGACATATTTGGAGTTATCCTAGTCAGGTCTCTTTACTTTTAGCTAACCTGTTATCCTATTACTTGACTCGATAACCTAGTACGCACGAGTTCTAACTGAAAACTGAAATCATCTGTTAGATTTGGAAAGATACCTGCAATATAAACAAATTTTCCATGAATTCGATTAGTAACATAATATAACATAATCCATTCCAAGTTGTTTTATTGGGAATGATATCACTTTTAGTTTTGTTAAGATGACACAATTGTGAACACTTGATAGGAATTTTCAACATCTTACAGTTGATGAATTGCAGAAATGCAGAAGTTGCAAAACACATTTATAAATTAGCATGATCTTTATCTAGAAGCTCACTAAAAGCCTAAATGCTGAAGTGGAGCAATTCACGCCAAAAGGATACATTACTATAATCCATTTTTTGCCTTAAGCTAAATTAGAGCGTTAGATTGCGAGTATCATAATTAAATTTGCCCCTTCTTGATAATAAAATTATAGACAGTAACTGTAATGGGTTCCAACACTAGAACACTAAAATTGTTATGGTTTACAGGCATATTTTCTCTAAATTGATGGAAACAGCAGAAGGGCAGGAAACAGAAGTAAATCTTGACGCAGTTTAGGGCTAGCTATTCAGGTTGCTAAACCGGAAGCAGTTAAGACGAAAGAGAGAAAACAGGAATCTGCAAGTATACACGCAACAACATCGCTTTCTACTGAGCCTAATACTGATACAAGAGACGACAGGGACAGTTCAGGAGTAGCAAAAGCAAAAGAAGACATTGCTAGACCATCAAAGAAGGTTAGAAAGAACAGGGTATTCTAGTAGTCTTCTGTGCTAATCCCACTATGCTTCACTGTACAATGAGAGCGGCAACTTTCTGAACCTACAAAAAATTCTGAAAATATGACCTCGTTCGACTACAAAATTCTCCTTTTTCCACTATCTTTATGTATGACTAGTTGTTTAATTAAAATTTTCTGGTTTTTTCTTCCCTGACAAGATTAAACATGTTGGATAACTAAAATGAAATTACAAAAAAAATTCGGACTTCTAAGAAAAAGGAATCCATCTTATACAACTAAATAAAAAATCTCAAAATGTACAGTAATTTTGGTTTTTCCCCCTAAAGCTCTAGAAAATTAGTCTGCAGTCTTTCCATTAAAAATAAGATAACATCACCTCAAAATTCAAAAACAAGCACGATTTATCAATATCCGCTTTATGGGCTCCCTGATTTTGTCGATTTCATTAATTTTTTCCAGTTTTGTCCTGTGGCCAAGACTAATTTAAGAAAAATGATCAAGATCCCAGCCCTGATAGAGGAAAATGAATAAATATAAATAAACCCAAAGCAACAGGTTTCTGCACAGTAAAAGTCATTTCTAGACTTCATTGTGATTGCGTTCAATGGATCAGTTGTATCCTCTACTGTTAGAAAAAAATAAACAATCTTGCAGCTTTGGAACCCTCTGAAGCTAACTAAATGTTATCGAAGCGAAGACGCAAACTTTGATATAACTAATATTAGCTTAGATCACTGCGAAGGGGCGCAAGTGTTTATAATTAAAAATGGTTAAGATTAAATTGACTTAGTTCTCATAGAAGAATTTTCTGGACGCATTGTGCAGTACACAACTTGCACAACTGTTTGTGGTAGCTTGCGGTTTTCCGTAGTCATTTGTATGCACACAATTAGATGCAAAGTGAAACAAAAACAGGACGAACAGAATGGTTGATAGCAACGAAATTATTGTTTTTCCAATATTAATTAAAGCAATAAATATCAGTTGGTCTGAATGGCCTAACCATGATGACATCTGCAACAATACGCTTTGAACCGCTTGAATGAACGTGTTGTACCAATACAAAACTACGCAAGAGCAAACGAGAGGAAATAATATTTTTTAGAACTTAGAAAGTTGCTTTGATAAATTTTTAGTCAGCCATACGAGATTGTTCATTTGACCAATTAGATTGTAAGGTTAGCCAATCAAGCTGTCATTTTTGTATTGAATTGTATTTGACTAGTCAGATACGTAAAAACATTGTTAAAATGCTACTCCGATTCCCATTCTAACCCTTGTCTTTATCTCATTCTCACTTCTCCAGCTCGTTATTAGTTCTGTACCCAAATACCTACCCACTTGCTCAAATTTTTCCCCGTCTATCTTTACTATCATATCTTCCTCCCCTTCAATATTCACTACCTTTATTTTCTTTGCATTTATCCTCAGTCCAAACTCATTACTCATATTCTGCAGGTATTGGAGTATGCTTTCCAGCTTCTTCGTGATTTCGGCAAGCAATATCATATCGTCCGCAAACCTTATAATTACTATTTTTCTTCCCCCCACTTCCACTCCTTTTTCCTTTTTCAGCAACGCCTCAACCATATATTCTACCTATATGTTAAACATCTTGGGCGACAATGGGACTCCTCTTCTGATGTTGAACCAACCCGTACTTCTATCTAACCTGATGACCGCTTCCTGATTTAAATAAAACTTGCTATGAGCCTTTGGTCTCTCCAATCCACTCCTTTTTCTTTTAATATTCTCATCAGCTTTTCCCAGCGCACATAGTTCAAAGCCTTTTCGAGATCAACAAAACAGATGCTCAATCTTCTTCCCTTCTGAAGATATCTTTCTCCAATTATACGTACTATACATATTGCATCTCTTATGCCCATTCCCTTTTTAAATCCATACTACTCTTCTGTTACGTTCTCTTTCATCTTTCTAGTTAGCCTTTCTTCTAGCACCCTTAACAGTATCTGAGCTGCATGTGTGGTCAGACTTATCGTGCGGTGTTCTTTGCATTTCTTTGTATCCTTCTTCTTTCTGACCGTAGAAGATCTTTTGGCCATTGTCCACTTTTGTAAATTACATTGCAGAGAGATGTGACTTCCTCCAAACCTCCTCCCTACAAGCACTTTACTAACAGTGGGTGACATGATTTCTATGGGTTTCATTACCTATGTGATCACCACAAATAAGGAAAAGGAGACCACATTAATTCTTGTTTGTTTATTTCTTCCCGGTAAAAACTGCACTGCAAGTAATGTAACAGTAAACTACGTGACCCAACCATTTTCATGAAACGATTTGCGGCACGTGCTTCACGGTCTTGCTTAACCTAACTCTTCTGGCTCAAATTTAGGCCCATTCACGTAAATATTATTTTTCCTTGCCTATTAACACTGATTCCCGTCATGCACCGATGTCTATTACTCAGTCAGATGAAGAAATTTTACTGCATTATAATTGCAGTTGAATTTATACATAAACAACAGTAGTCATAAATCACCCCTTTATACCAGTGGCATTACTAAAACAGCTGAACTATTAACTGAACTCGGATTGGTATATTATCTTATTCCAGAAGATATCGTGCAATAAGCATGCACAGAGCGAAACCATTTCGGACGTGAATTCGAGCCTGGAGTCGAGAAGAGATTTATTCAAATTTTGTGACTTTACAGTTGGTGCCTAGATTAATGAAAATAAATATCAAATTATAATTTGGAGGACACGTTTCAAATTATAACACATCTTACATCAGTCTATGGAATACCGCAAAACCGGCCAGCTCCTGAGTTTATCATCAAACTAACTATATCGTAATAATTTATAACAATTATATAAGGTGTTTCTAGATGATTGCAAAATATTTTAGTAGATTTCTTGGCGTATTTCAAGAGAAAAGGTTCCCTTAAAGATAGGTCCAAAAACGTCTCTTGTGGGAAATATAGTTTCTAGAAAGGAAATCTTGAAATGTCGTACTTGTCATTCCACTAGATGTATGTGACAAAAAAATAGAATTCTTTTTCGAAAAGAAAATAGTAACATAATAGTTGGCAAGAAGACCTTTATTTCGAACCAAAAGAATTAGCAGTATTAAGAAAATAGAACGCTTTGAGGTTAACTTCCTAAGAGGTACATCTTCCACAGGAGGCATTTTTAAACTTGTTTATATGAACTGCTTGTCTTGAAATAAGGAATCGTCCTTTAAAATACTTAGCATCATTGAGCAACATCCTGTATTATTTTTCATATAACGTAACCTAATAGGATAAATTTCTAGTACCTAGACAAGTATTTTCTCAAATAGAACTTGTGATCGATCTTAATTGGGAGTTATTGGCCTTCGGAGTTTCGGGTGTATCGTCATTGTTTGTTGCAATATTCTTATTAATGAAAGGCGTAGGAAATTGTGTTTTGGATGTATTTAGCTTATCACAAACGTGGTCAAGTCTTTTTAAATCGAAGATGATTCTATGCAAAGGTTCTTGTACTTTTTGAATGCGATTTTTACAAGTTACCGTTAACAAGTTCCGTATACTATATCACGAAGTTTTATTTACGACAAGACAAGGGACTCAAATATGGCGTTCTTTTGAGATTTAAGTGCAAAAGGAAACCTGCTGTAACAATGAAGATATACACTGATTGTTCTACAGAGTTGCGATCAGGTATCGAGAAAATTAAAAAAAATAATACAATTTTGTGGCATTAGCGTAGATATAACGATTGTATCGAAGTAGAGATCACTGAAGTATTCCCATTCTTGTTTTGAAAACTTTTGCTGACACATTAAATTACAGCTGCCAAGGAAGAGAGCTTGTCTGGCGAATATTTGTTATTAATTTTTAGTTATCTTCACGATTTGTGTCAGACAGTGTTGTTGTTGTTATTAATATCAATAATATAGTTAATAATAATGGAATATTTTGATCGCGAATATGCTGATATGGATTATACAGATACTGCAGCTGAAGAATACCATCGGCGATAGATTGAACGCAGGGGTTCAGTTCTATGGCCAGCTCGTTCACCGGACTTCGGTCCACTAGACTTTTATCTATGGGGTTGCTTGAAAAAAGAATCTACTTTATTCCAATCGAAGGTCAAGAACATTTACTAAATCGACTTCATCAAGCAGAATCTGCAGAAATTAGTCAACGGCCATTGCGCAATGCACAGAATTCGTTTGTCGATGTGAAGCATGCATATTTGTTTTTTTATTGTTTTCTGTTAACTAGTTGTTTTTTAAGATCTAGTATACACAGTTTTTTCTCAATAGCTCAGCAATCCTTGAAACTCGGATATACATACACCATAATTTATTATTCCAAATCACCTGTTTAATGAGCCCCTAGAGTTATGTCCACACCTTTTGAATCACCCTTATTTTATTGATTTATCTAGAAGTATTTCTGACGTATAGCTTTTAATGTAATATTTGCTTTGGGGGTATCGTCAATAGATACCACAACAGCCTGCTGTCGCTACAGTTCCAATTGGCAATTAGAAATATATAAATCGGCCACAGAGTTTATCTTGTCCTGTCGTTAAATTAGGGGTTTTGAAGAACAAAGTACTGAATGAAGTTAAAACGGCATATATATAAAAGACAACGAACAGTGCAATGTGGGAAGAGAAACAACATGATAACTTTCAATAAAACAGCGATGGAAAGAAATAAAAAGAAAGTAAAAAACGTAAACAAGAAAAACGTACTAAAAATGGAACTGTGAAACTTTATTGGAATAATGCTGTCTCTTCAACAAAACCTAATAAGAACCGAACTGACGAAAATACATCTAGACAGCTGCTTCAATCTTGTTTGATCTCATCACTAAAGAGTATCGTCCTGCATTTGCAGGATATACCAACTTATAGCAATAATAACGCATTTTATTCAGTTTACAATCATATGATTGTAAAAAACGGAAAATCCTAAAAAGATCGAATCACGCCATTATTCGTCAGGCACTTAATTCTGACGAAAGAAAGTATTTAAATAGGTTTAAGAGTCAGAGAATGAAAAAAACCAATAATCTCCAAGAAAGTTAATTTATTCTTTCTGCGGAGCATGTTATAAAATGAATAAAATTAATATGCAACTTTCAAAATGGGCAGGATGAGTTCGAATTACAACTAGGAAAAAGCAGATAATTTCTCTACCACCAAGAAGGGACTATTACGTATGCAACATAATATGCTTGTTGCAACTACTAAATCAAGGTTACGCGAGATCCATCACGTGTAATTGGTGAATAATGTAATTTTATTCAGAAATATAAGAACACGTGCATGATTAAGTGATTACTAGTTTGTTAAATATTCCATACCTGCCCTCAAACAGTAATTTTTTCTATAAACTTATTGGAAACCGTTTAGTATTTTATGTCACGGTATGCAAAATACGTATCGGAGAGGTTATTTTATGGATCATTAAAAAGCATATTTGCGTAGAATAAAAAAAAAGGTAATAGTGGAATGTGGCTTAGTTAGCCGATATAAAGTCAAACGAGAAAAATACGACGGTCTATATACAGGTGTTCAACCCTACGTTGAGTGTGTCACAAGAATGCGCCATCATCAAACCAGCTGATGACGAAGGATGAAGAGACGCTTTACATCTGATCTTTATTATCCAGGAGATGTGATAGAATGATTGTCATTTATAACTGAACCGTTCTTCTTTTTTAAGTCATAAAGAACCGAATAGCTTTGTCGAGATTTGAACTTATTAAGGTCCCTATTCAAAGTAGATCGTAAAAACCCCTATGCTCTTTAAATCAATTTTTCGTTTGACTCGAATTTATGCATCTACTTTTTATGTACGTCTGATGCTCTGGAAGAAACGCAAGATTAAATTACATTCTTTAGAAACTCGTAACGACAAACACATAAAAAGTCTCGATGCCTTGAATTGGCTTTTGAAAAATTAGACAAATTAATTATCAACAAAATAAATGTTAATTAATTTTTATAAAAAAGACCCTTTTAAAGATGTTATTCTCTTTCCCATCTAAAAATTCTTGTTGTATTTAGTGGAAGAACCACTTTATGGACAGACGATCCATCAAGGTAGCCGCTGAGTCTGTCTGGAACGCGAACGAAAAATTATCATTTAAATGTTACAAAAACACGGATGAGAATCAAGATTCAACAGGCTTCTGTGAAAAGATCAGTCTGGGTACCCTGAAACTTCTTTCCTACGCAGAAAGGGTTTCTTTTATCTCTTTACGCTAAATAATAACAACTTGAAACGTAAGGGCATCTAGAAGTTCAGGAATTTTTTGTTTTAACATTTTAAATGTAGAAAATTCCGTGTCTATACTACAAACTCATTCGTCGATTTAATTATTTTCATGCTGTATCCTTGAAAATGCAACATCCACAAAGGAGTAATTAAGGATCCAGACACATCAAGAAGGAATCGAGAAGGAATGCAATGAGGCAGCCATTTTCTTCTTCACATTCAGGGAAAATATCTACGAGAGAGTTAGTATAGGTAATGGGCCAGCGAATTTCAAGGCAAAATAGAACAATTTAAAGTTTGAAGTCTTGAATGCTCTTGCTTATAAGACGAGGCGAGCGCGCGTTGTGTAAAATTAAGTGAGCGAGCAATGACAGCCTGACAAAAGGGATTGAAAGGATTAAAGCTTTGTTTAAACGTTCCGCGGTTTCATACACTTGTCAAACTTTACCAAGACTTTCACGGAAAGAGCTTTCTTTGAACGCGTTGTTCTGGAAATTAATTTGTTTTTGGAGATTACCGACTTCACTGATGAGGAATTTTTTACTCCTGAGGATCCTAGAGAAACTTTAGGGAATACCATTCAATAAAGTTTTTCTGAAGAAAAAATGCAAATTTATAACTTTTTATTTATGTCAATAAGAGTAGTTTACTTGAAATGGTGTACTTATATAGTTACTCAAATGGAGCTACTGTATGACATGTTCTTTTATAAGCGCTCACTTTTTTCTCATTTTTTATTACCTTTATTTCAGTCCATCGTATACATAATAATATAATAAGGCAATAAGTCATTTTTAGCTCAATTTTTGTTTATACCATACATTTCCAACTACATAGTTCAATTTCAAGTAGTTAGTAGTAGTTAAGTAAGTTAGTAATTTAAAAAAAATGTAACAAACGCTTCAAGACCCTTTGGATCTGTACAGTTGTTTAGATGAAAGAAAATGTTCATGATGCCTTAAGTACCTAATCTAACCATAAGTTCCGTTTTAAATTAAATCCATATAAAATAAAACAAATGAGACCAAAATACGAAAATTGTTTAGTAAATAAACTGTGTAAGATTATGGAAACGTGGACACACAATTTACTCAAAATGGCATTCTGTTGTTTTTACACAGATTTATAATCATCAAGACCAATAATTTGTACGACTTCCATGTCAATATTAAACCAGAAATAATCTTGACTTCTCCAAATCTCGGTGGCTTGTATAGTGTAGGCTTTCATTTCTAAACATTACCAAACTTTGTAATCCAAAAGATTCAGGTTTGGTGAGGACCAATCTTCATGTTTAGTAAGATCAATACTTTGATGACAAAGCCCTTCTTGTAAAGACTTTGCCTTATAAGCCGGTGCTGAATCTTTTTGAAACACTCAGATTTTTACAACTCTTTCTAGAATGTCTTCTTTATACATCTTAGTTTTAGACATTTTGCTCATTTAGATGTTCTTCAGTTATAAAAGCTTTCTTCTATGTAAAAAGAACTCTGTGGTGCTTATAACTAATTTATTTCTTCTTTTTCTAAACGTGGAGTAAGCAGCCGATCTTTCTTCCTGCAATAAACGCGCAGTTTGACGTCTTGATTAATCATTTGTTTCAAGCTTTCTCTGGATCTCAACAACTTTTATGACTGTTGGTGTTCGCATAGAGCAAAATCTTTCAGCTCGGGGTTTGTTAGTAATTGAGGAGACTTCCAGTGTATGGTTTAATAGTGCGATAAACAAGTCTTTGTGTAATGATTAGGTTTTGCCACAATTTAAGAATTATTGTTAATGTGTGCATGCAACAATGACAGGACTACAAACAACACACCTTCATTTGTTTTCCCCGTTTGCTTAGATCGTGTAAATAATCAATAAAGTTCTGGGACAGAAATTACGGCCAGAATAGGTACCTATTGTGGTTCAAAAAATATTAGGTACTAGTAAAATCTTGTATTTAGGAAAAGCCAAAAATCAAAGGTAACAAGCAAAACTGCATAACAAAATATTTTTAAAAAATATTTGTCTGCGTAAACGCCAATCAAAGCCTAGCAAATAGTTGTCCTCTTTAACTTCCTACTCGTTGCCAAGTTAATACAACTAGTAAAATGTTGCGGAAATATCAGTTAAGTAGGTTCCATGTTCAAATGTGAACGAATCGAGTGTAGTTGGTGATAGGCTGCATATGGAACTAATACGCCCAAATACGAATCTGTCTTTACAATCGTCAGCTACCCTATAAAACACTAACAACTATGGTAAGCTATAGTATAGGTCTCTTACTTGTATCTTTTGTATGTCATTCTCAAGTTTGAAAAATACAGCGGTGTAACACATTACGTGCATGAAAATTGTTAATTCCGTTTCGACATTCTGCAGCTGACATCCTGACGATGTCTAGTAGTACTACGCAGAGCCGACTTTAGAGCTTAATGCGTCCTCAGGCAAACTCAAATTCTTGCGCCTTCCCCTCAAATTTGAGATAAGCATGAGAGCACTCGTCTTTAGCACTCTAAAGATGAATGAAGAGCGAAGTCCGATATTGGGCCGCTACAGGTAACCTGTTGGAAGACGCATCTCAACCAATGTTTGTATTTACTTTTCTTAAGAGGATCAATGGAGGGCAAAGCCTGACCTTAGCCCACCAAAGGTGGCTCGTCTAGTGTTGTAGTCTGACGCCTGTCCATATTTAGCTTTTTTTTTACAATGGTTAACAAATGGGGCAACTCGACCCGCAGGTGGCCACACCAGTTTCTACTTCGAGAGAGTTAAAAGTAAAACAGCGCTTTAATGCCATATGGTCAGACCAGACCATATGCCTGACACAAGGGCGGAGCTGAACACAGCAATGTTGTTTCAGACATAGACGTTTGGAAATTCTATGTATGATTGATACATACTAAAGAAAACCCATGCGCTGCGCCATCCATTAATCATTAATCACGCAAACGGTCGCCTTCGGCAGCTTCAGGTTGGTCTTCGACTTTCATTAACTCTTTTAAGAAAAGTAAATGCGAATGCCGGTCAGACTGCGCCCTCGAATCAGCCACCTGTGGCAACCCAAAATAGGACTCTGCCCTCTAAGAGGTAACTTACGGTGACTCAAGGTACCTTCTTCAGAGACATTTATACAGGTCAGGATGCTCCATATCTGTGTGCCCCGAGGCAGATGTCTCACTGGCTTAACATATCAGATTGGCCTTGGTACTATGATGCTTATTTAAAAAGTGACTATGACTGTTATTGTAAGGAATGTTATATTACAGCAATCCTTGTCTATTGATAGTATTATTATGGTTCTTTTCGAATTTTGAACGACTATTTAACAGACCTCTTTTGTCATTGCCACCTTCCAATATTCGAGTGATAGGTCTTTACATTGTTTTGCTTATCTACATATCTATAACTCACACCACACCGATCAAAAAAAAAACGTTAAAACACGTAAATTTCAATTGGGATGAGGACACTTTTTGATGTACAACTTATATCCTAAACTTCAATCCCCTAGGCTTCAACTCCTTCAAAAACTCAAATAGGAAGAGAGTTCAGATGGTACATCATTGGAAAGATCTTTAATTACTTATGTTTCTTCGTTTGGTTTTTTTAAATTTGGTCTATTTCTTTAAAAGATACATAATGTTAAGTCTAAAGCATACATGTCTGCATAAGTTTCAAACTTGGTGGTTATTAAACCAGTCCATTAACCAGTAACAAACGATGTCTAAAGAAATTGCATCAATTTTCATATACAATGGTAAATAATATGCTCGAAAGGTCGCACATTCTGAAGAATTTATTGAGTGATCTGACGGCATTCTCTAATACGTTGAGGTAAATCTTTTAAGGAAGCCGGTTGTGTCACAGAAATTTTACTTTTTTAGGAACCGCGCAAAGACAAATCCAACAGTGACAAATCGGGGAACTGAGATGGACAGTAAATAGGGTCTGTCCTTCTAAACCAACGACTCGAAAAAATCTGATTCAAATACTTGCACATAAGGCAAAGAATTAGAATGCTAATTGATATTCGAGGTAGGTGCTCGCCATTTTCGATAATATCAGTTATAACTGGCTCAATAAGATCTTGGAGCATTCTCAGCTTATCCGCAGTCAAATTACAAGGTAAAAAGAGGGACCAAACTGACAAATATCAAAAATGCCAGACCGAAATTTAAATATTTGTAGTTATTGGATATAGACTTCATGAAGTATCTTCCCAGAGCAATAATTATGGCGATTCACCATACCATTTGCGAAAACAGAGCATTCGTAGAAATGTACATACATAGTACAAGGTGTCCCAAAGTATAGTCCATACTTCGGGGAGGTGATAGAATATAAAAAATAAATGCCTCTTTGTTGAATTAAGCTACAGCAAACAAACGCCTAGTCTTCAGGATACATGATGTTTAAATTTCACTGAAATCCTTGCTTTTGTTGTATTTTGAAGGTATCTTGAGACGTCCAAAGAAAATTTGGATTATTTGTCACCCGTCCACTTATGAACTCCCAAAACTGCAAACGACTGCCTTCATTAAGTTCCTGTAGCAACTTAATTTTATAAGGATGAAACTTGTATTTTAGCATTAACACCGGACAACAGCAACCAGTTGCCTAGTACTCAATGTACGATACACAGCAACATGGCCCAGAATCGCACTTCTATAATATCATTTTGTACCGGGTTTTTAGCATTTTGCTTTTTATTGACCAGGGGTTCTATTTTATTCAGTTTATTACGTTTTTGGTGGACCTTCCTGTATAGTCATTTTGATTTCTGTCGTTTTGCAATACATGGTTTGATCTGTTTCAGTTACTCCAAACGGCCTGTTTAATGTACACATTAATGTGAATTTTATGACGTAAGTATATAAATGTAAATACAAAACTGCAGAAGAAATTTGTTAAGTACTGATAAGAAAAGACTTTCGGAACATCACAAGATAAAACTGTTTATCTAAAACGATTTATTTGTCTCTATACCACATACATTTACTTTTATAATAAACTTAATAGCTCATTTCCAATTTTACAAAACAGTTCCACACGGCTTTTATTGCACATGAAATCGTCTGAATAAATAACATGTACAAATGCATAGAAACCGTACTTCGATAAAAAGTAGTTTAATAACAGTCATCGTGTAGTTGCTCCAGTACTTTTATCAGATTAGTTTATTTAGTAAATTGTGCAACTGGGCATGGTTATGACATGACTAATCCCTTATCTTTATCTGCAAAAACCTCAAATGTCATAAAAATATTTACAGCTAGTGCTTGGGTGGAAGTTTGGGTTTGCTATCGCGTATAAAATGGCCTCTTCAGATTTAAAAGTTTAATTTTAATGTCGTTATATATCGAGAGCCACCATAATAAAGTGCACTTATCAAAAATTAAAAACCCTCGTCGCTGTCGTCTGGTTACCGTACTGTTACTAAACCAGGATTGCATTTTTGCTAGAAGTTAATAAAAATCTCGTAAAACTCATGTTATCTTATGCTACAAAGTTAGTCTAACTTGTAATATCGTTCACTTTTTAGTGGTCTTTTTAAAAATTAGTAAATTATCCTGATAAAACTAAAACCCTTTTCGCTATAATTTTTATTTTTATGGTTCCCAAGATTGTATTCTTATATATAAACTTTGCAATTACGTTTTTATTGAAAAACTTATTTTTTACTTTCTAGTTAAAATACAGCCACCTGAAAAGGTATAATAAAAAATGAATAATTTCATATTAAAAAGGTGTTGGTAATAGTTAATAGATCATCATTTAGCAGGTGTAAACCCAAAAAAATGCAAGCACACCTTACGGTTACTAATTCCTAATATTAATAATACCCACAAAAAGGGGAACAAAAAGTTACGGACCAATTCTTTTCACGTCCCTCTGTTTTATAAAAGCAAACGTGTCCTTCTCAAAAGCCAAACAAAATAAAAACCCTCATCGTCCCAAAAATCTGTGTAGCTTCCAAAACCCGTAAAATCATCCAAAACACCTGTTTTAAGTATTATATAGAAGGAGGGCAAATTGAAACTGCACACCATATTACAGGTTTACAGGTTTATACCGACCCCTAATTACGATTCATGGGCACATCTGCTGTTCTCTTTTTTTTCAACGCATATTTTGGTAAACCGAAAATTTCAGGTCATAATTCAATACCGCCTAGTTGGCTCACCGATTGGTAAAGATCGAGGGACACCACATCTAAAGGTCTTCATATAATGACTGTTAACCTTAACAACAATATAGTAGTCCAAAGTGATTTTGAAGGGTGAGATAGTGTTATCAGTGAAATACACTTGTTTGGTCCATCTTTTTCGTCCGCACCCACAGGGAATATACTCCACTACTACGCCAGATCTGCCTTCTATATGCGTATTATATTGGACCAAAAAAGCTGAAGGGATGATTTAATAAGAAGTGGTTTGAATATTTTGTAAGGCCCACACCGGCAAACAAAAGGCTAGGTCCAGGTAACATTTTAAAGACAGGGATATTTCTGCTTCATTTTTTTGTGATGTACACTGTCAACAAAATGATGTTTCTTTTTTGTTGAAATACGTTCAAACTTTTGAAATGTAGAATTTATGTTTATATTTATGATACGGAGAAAAATTTAAAAAGCTATCTTAATAATCTTGGATTTATTTTGTTTATTTCAAAAATAAAATATAAATCTACTGCAAAGCAATAAATATCAATAAATAAGCGAAAGGTATAATACCAGTTTTTTGATGCGTTTTTTAATCGTGAGAGTGAGATTTTTGTTGTATAAATTTTCGGTAAACTTACGTACATCTAAATATTATTGCCGTTAATCATGTTTTTTACTTCTAGAGTAATTTGTGATTACACTTCGAAGTATAATGAAGCACAACACTTTATTTTTAATTTTTGATTTAGTCTATGAAATGGTTGATGAATATAAAAGCAGATGAAGGTAAGAAGAATAACACAAGACAGTCACTAACTACAACTAAATATCTTTTAAATGATTACAAACTCGAAAAACGGAAGTACGATTGTAAAACAACGCACTAATATTTATGAAAACATGACATGAAGATGTTTGTAAATCAGTAGGTGTCTTGGAAACATACTGGATAATGCATAAATTATTTAACAATGCTGACAGGGTTTTTATTTACTGGAGAATAGAACAAATCTCTCTCTGTCAAACGTAAACTCCATTACGGTTTTCGTTGTTTATTTACATTTTCAAAATTTTCTTACTTGCTTGTTTGTTCACACTTCTCGAATCTTGCAGAGCCCAAAGTCCCGAAGCATCTCTGTAATCGAACTTGATGAAAGGCACTTCGGAAGAGAAGCTTTCTGGAAAAGCTTCACTATTCAAACCCAATAAAGTATAGTTTCTACCAAATCTGTACAAGTCTAGTACCCTTTACATAAGACGAAATCCTGATTTCCTTCCAACTTTTTATATACTAATTGGTACATTTCTGATCTTAACTGAACTTGATAAAAGTTTTTATCAAGACTCTTTTGCTCAAAGCCATGCAAAGTAAACTATCTACAGCATCTGTGAAGACACTTTTTCTCTGATGATTCAAGGAAGAAGCTTTTCCTTGAAAACCCATTTTTTGAAGTAGGAGTTTTTTTCGTCGTTTCCGGTAGGTTCAGACGTCGGTTGTGGTTCCTCCGTGCCATTGTTCCTTCTACCCTTCGAAGCTTCTCCGTTCCCGTTGAGTTCTGGGACAGGCCCAACTGCAGGACTATAATCGCAAAGTGTCTGGAGATTCGCTTATTAATCTGCCGCTAACGAAGTCCACATCCACAGGCGATGTGTGCAGGTGTGAGCTTAAGAAGAAATCTATTGCTTTGTCGTAACACCACCAACAAAAACAATAAAAATGTTTCTCTATACCATGAACCTGCTCTGTCAATACACGCTTCTGTCGTGGATGTCATGTTCAGGGCATCTTTCACCAAATCAGTACTCATTTACATCTTTACCTTTGCTCTGCTTTCTCCAATGTCAGCTTCATGAGGCCCACACCTATTATCTCAATTAGCATCCAGATTTCCGAAACGTCTTTACCACACACTTTGATCATACCATCAACAACGCAACGGCTTCACCACTACAACCGAACGGTTCTGGTAATCCGCTGTAGCCACCCAGACCATTTTAAAGATAATCTAAAATATACGGTTCATTCCATTTTTTTGATGGTATATCACCAAGTGATTATTCTTGTTGTAGTTTCTTAAGAAACCTGTAGAAGTTACAAAGGATAGGCAGATTTATTAATACTGAAAGTTTAGTAAAATCCGAAAAGTTCGATCAACCAATGTATCAGATTGCCCCGAAAAATTCAATAGGCCTTAGAAACCCATTAGGTTCAAATGCGCTGAAAAGTTTGATTGTTTTGAAATTTCTTACCGATTCAAAAAATCTACGAAGGTGCGTTTTGTATGCATGGTTTGTTTAAAGCATGCTCAAAAAGTAATCTTTTCAAATTATTGTTAGTTTTCCAAAGTTTTGATCTTCACACTATAGAAAATATGGTCAACTCATTAAAATTCAGGAGAGTGTTTTCATAACTACATAAGATGCATTTAGTCTTAGTACATAAAGACATACATTCTAAATAGTTGTCTCCTGTATTTTCTTTAAGGTGGACAGTTCTATGAATGCACATGATAGGCTGTGTTTTGTTACAAAACCTGTTTTGTTCTTTGTAGGAAAGCTAAGGGTTGTTTTAGTTCTGTAGGTAATTGTCAATTTTATCTGTGTTCTTGTTCAAGAGCTTTAACCTAGAAAAGTCTTCATTCATAGAGTAAACACAGCAAACTCATTGTAGGGAAAACTCGGGTGTAAGTGATTAAACTGAAATACTCTACAAAGAGGAGAAGAATTCAAAAGTGTAACAAACCCATCTACTTAATATTTGGCGCTGCATTTTAATATGTTAACTATTTTTCTGAGTATTATTGATTGTTTGCTCCTGCTATTTATTTACTTATATTTTGAATCCTCTTGATTGAAGTATTGAAACCTATGAGGTTGAACTTCTCCTTAGATCGAACGTCTGATCAAGTTGAGCGGTTTCTGTCGGAACCGTTTATTTAGCTTTTTTGAATGTTAATTGGTCTATTGCCACGCTCTCTTGCGATACTTTGCATGCAAGATAATAAACCAAGCCGCTCTTCTCAGGGCGAATACATGAGGCTGGAAGTAGAGTCAGCTTCTGCAACTACAACAACTACAACTGGAGCTGCAAGTGTTCAAAATAATCAGGTTTCACTATACAAATGTGATTTGGCAGTTCAAACAGTCTAACTATTAGCAGGAATAACGTTCATGCTCATCATTTAGATCAAGTTCTCGAATTCTTGTTTCCGACTTACGATAATTCCATGAAAGAGAAAATTTCTGATACGTAGCTTGTCTGGAAACAGATTCTTGTCGATTTTTAACAAAGAAATTTCGTTTCGACTCGATCCTAACAAATACATCCAGTTTTGAGTTAATCCTTCTCGTTTCAATATCTTGAAGAAAATACTTTGCCCTTTTGACAGGAAGAAGCAAACGCATCTTTGAACATAACATCTATTTAGAACCTTTGGGGAGTATACATTCAACTCCGTCTCATTGCTAACTATCTGAAGAAGTAAGGATCAATTTTCTTTAAGATTTGATTTTGGTCATAGAAATTTGTATCAGAAGAGAAGATGTGTTTTATCCGTTCGTACTTTCATATACATTCAAGAACGAAAACAGGATATAACTCGAGGGTTAAAAAAGTTAATTTGAAAGAAATAAAAAGAAGGATCGCTACAGTTCAGCCAGTAGAAACCATAGTAGTATGGCAGTTTCTAGATACTATAGACAGGTACTAGAATTGAATTAAAACTTAAATCATGGAAATGTAACTGTTAAATACAATACGAGAAGGCGATATAACTAGAACAATCTTAAAAATACCACAAAACTGTGAAAAGTACTAACGGAAGTGATTAAAGTGGTTGAATCACTTGGCACAGCCAGAGAGGAACAACACCATAGACAGAACTTATTCTTGAGTTTTATTTGATGACAGATGTCAAATGATATTCTCTTTCATTGTTACTTACCATTCATCTTCCCTTTTTACTTGCATTATTAAGGCAAAAGAAACTGTAGACTTGTAATAAACTACCTACCTTTCGCTCATTAGAATACAGACTTGGAGCTTTAATTTCAAACTGAAATTAAAACATGCTGTAAACTTAGTTTCATTTGGTGTAAATACCATGCAAGATGTTTAAAGACATAGCTAGAAAAAAGCTAAAAATCAATCAGGTAAATAAGTAATTGTAAATACTAACTATTTTTTGTTCACTGTGTGTTTCAGAAAATGAAAATTATTTATTGTGCTATAACAACCGAAATGATCTAATGCAGTATCACAAACATTAAAAATTATCTTCCTTTAATACAATAAAATTCCGAATTTTATTACGTCAAGAATAAAAACCACTGGAACATTAAGAAAAATCTTAATTACCCTGAATGATATTTAACTTTTCGACCACAAAACTCCATCAATGAATCATGACCTAATCTCGAACATAAAACTTTACTTCCCTTCTCCCTAATAAGATGATTTTGCAATAAAAAAACTTATTTTCCTTTTTATTTTCCATCCCTTAATTTTAACAAATCCTGATTAAATATCTAATTATGGCTACATAACGAATCGAACCATAAAAACTGACGATGGTAAGCTGATTTTTAATCCGGATTCTCTTTTAAGAAGGGAATTTGTGCCCTCTTTCCTAATATTAAATAATTGCGTTGATGGGGTGTTCAGGCGTCACGCTGGGATCTATAAGAGAGTGAAGGGGAAGTTGTGGCGTAGTAGACTCAGCATCAAACAGCACAGCAGGGCCTATATAGAATGGTATTGTGTGGGCGAAACTAGACAGACTACACTTTTAAAAATAGGGATGATAAAAAATAACTTCTCCGAGAAGCTCCTAAAAAAACCTCCATATGCATTAATATATTGTGTACTACTTGAGATTTAAGAAGACATTTAGAAAAGCCAAATGGGACTGATATACAAAGACGACGGAAAAAGCTTTTTTAAGCACAACCCCTTTTGGATTTTTAAATGTTTTCCTGCATACTAGAGATAGGGGTGTGTCAAAATTTGTGTTGATTTAACAATTTTAGTAACGGAATTTACTAGAGACATGTCTATTTAAGCGCTGTTTATTTACATTTTAGCGTATATTCATAATCCTTTTGCTTTAACGATTACTGTTTATGACGATAATAAAGCCATATTTGAAGCGCTACAACATCATTTGCAAAATATACATGGCAATTACTATAAAACGTTGTAGTTACAAAGAAAAGTAGCTTTTCCTTTCTCTCTTTCTTGTTCCTATAAATAAAACGCTTATATGTTATTTTACCATAGAAACCTGTATTTTGAGAAACTAAAAGTTAAGGATTGCTCTGCCTACATAAGAACAACGTTTCTTTCATCGGAAGTATACGGTACATTCAACTATTTCTGTAAAATGTTTTTTAAATAAAAACAGGGAATAAAAATGTGAGAAAACCTCAGAAAACCTTTCTTTTACTTTTCATTTTTCTTGTACTAATTTTAGAAAATAAAGAATTGTGATAACAGATAAAGTGCATGTTATGAAAGCAAACGCTGAATATTAAACTCAGTTTGAGAAAAAAAATCTTAAAAACGATGTTGAAAACATTGCAATTTATTGTCCAAGAACTCTAACACCCAAGGTCGTAGGCAAGGAAGACTTTTAGGAGTTTCTCGTCTGATAACTGTTTCAAACCGTTTTTCATTTCCACAGTTTTTCTATTATTTTTTTAATAAGAATCGAGATTCTTTTAAATATTTAATCATTTACCAAACAAAATCTCCTTGTTTAGAGGAAACTGGTGTTTATGCCAGTTTTGTGCTTTTTATCGAGTTTGACAATAAATCTCGAATCATAATGTTATCAAAAAAAATTGGCCTTTTTTCTAAAATTGCTCCTGTACCAGTCCTGTAACTGCTAGTAGTGTCAAAGACTTGACTACAGATGCCAGAAGGAGATCAAGGTTACTTTCCAGCTGATATAGATGCCGCAGCTAATTATAGTTTAGAATTTCTGCTAATGTTGAAGTGCCGCCGAAGTGTCCACAACTTGCTTGTTATCATTTTCATTGATTTCTCACGTTATATTCAAAAATGTAACGTCGCCTGATAGGATAGGGGTGGAGTTTATTAGGCTAAAACGAGTTTGCTAGAACAGTTGGAAATAAAATCTCAGATCACGTTTTACCTCTAGTCACATGTATACAGATCCTTTCTTCAATCTTTGCACCAAAACCCATAGAGTTAAAGATTCTTTATATTTATATAATATGTGTTATAATATATTTATTTGTTTGTTGATTTTATTAGAATTGGATTGACATTTTGTAGTATTAACATTTTCGAAATTGTCATTGTTTGAAATAGGTAAGCACACATCTTGTGACTGAACTTTATTATTATTAATAATCTTTGGGATTATGGGATCAAAATCAGGATTATACTCAGGAGGTGAATTTGCTGATGGTCTCAAGTGTATTCAGTTTCTTCTAAAGGATTGGTTCTTACTGCTCCATTCTTTTCCTTGTCGAATTAATACACTTTGACCAACTTCTAGATCAGACAAATTTTTAGCATGTCGGTCATGATGTAACTTGGTCTTCTCTTGATATAATTGTTTTTTATGCTGTATATCCTTTTCTACCTTAGGTGGTAGCTGTTCTTCCGTGGTAGGTAGCTTTGTTCGAATATTTCTACTCTGCATTGCTTGCTCTGGCAATTTACCTCTGGCTTTTTTCGATATGCCTTCAACATTTCGTAGATATCTGTGCGCATTTGTGCAGCTTTTTTAAGCATTTTTTTTGCTATTTGTACTGTCCGTTTAACCAAACCGTTTGATTTAGGATATCTTGGATTTGATGTTGTTATTTTGAAGTCCCAACTCTTGGCAAATTCATGGAATAATATTCTATTATAAGGCATGTTATCAGACGCGATTTCTTCAGGAATGCCATTACGTGAAAATATTTCTTTTAATTTGATTATGATTTCTTGCATTTTAATAATTTCTAACCAGTTTGAATAATAATCAATCACAACAAGAAAATTAATGTTATTAAATTTGCAACCATCTGTTGCTACTGTTTGCCATGGTCTGCTAGGTATTTCATTTCTTTACAATTCTGCTTTTGATACTTTTCACATATCCAGCATCTAGATACAGTATCTTCAATCTTTTGTGTAATAACAGGCCAATACATTATTGATCTTGCTCTGATTTTACGTTTCTCGATTCCTTGGTGTCCTTCATGTATTTGCCTTAAAATTTCTTCACGCATAGTAAAAGGTACTAATAATTTCTTCCCAACGAATAATAAACCATTATCTACACTTAATTCAGATTGAAATGTCCAGTAGGCTTTGCTAAATCTGAAATTTAATGTTTGTATTTAGGCCGCCCTTCATTATAATATTTTGCAATGTCTTGAAGTGTCTCATCTGCAGCTGTTGCCAACTGAATTTCTCGTCTTCTTTCAGGAGTAATTGCTAGATGCTTCGAAATACTATATAGGACTGATTCTAATTCTACGTCATATTCCACTTTGTCGTTTAGATAACCTCTTGAGAATGTATCTGCCATGTGCATTTTACTACATTCAAGTCAAATTTTATTAGCTTTAGCATCATTCTTTGCAATCTACTTGCAATGTTGTGAATCGCTTTATTTACAGTAGATTCCAATGGTTTGTGGTCAGTTTGGATTGTAACTATCTTTCCATAAACAAAAAGATGAAACTTTACTAATCGAAAAACAATCGACAAGAGTTCTTTTTCTATTTGCGCAAATTTCTTTTCAGATTCTATTAATGCACGAGACGTATATACTATCGGCTGGAAATCTTGCATTAGGAATGCGTCTAAACCATCTTTCCAGGCATCCATTTGTAGGACTACAGGAGCTTTTGGATCAAAATATCTTAAAACAGGTGCATTTGATAATGCAACTTTGAGTTTTCCAAATGGTGTTTGCTGGACATCACCCCATTTAAATCCGACATCATGTTTAATGATTTCTCGTAATGGTGCACTAATTTCTGAAAAATTAGGAATAAACTAGAATATTTAATTTAACATACCCAGAAATCTTTTAACATCCCCTTTACTGCATGGTGTTTCCATATTAATCATACTCATAAGTTTATCTAGATCAGACATAAGTTCATATTTGCTTATAATGTGACCCATGTACTTAACTTCTCGTATCTTAAATTGTAATTCTATCATGCTATTCTTCATCTTAGCCTGCTTTTAATAAGTCATCAAAAACAACTTGAACTCCTTCTATTCCTCCAAAAATCTTCAAGGATCTCTTTCAAAATACCACTTTATACCAAAGGGCATCCTCAGAAATTTATATCTGCCAAATGGTGTGTTAAAAACAGAGATCTGAACTACTATCATCGATTTTAATCTGCCAGAATCCAGCACTCATATCTATTACTGTAGAAACTCTCTTACCATTTAAGTTTGCAGCTATATCTTGAGCTGTTCCTTCTCTATTGCTCTATTTAGATCCTCGGGATCTAAACATATTCTTAGTTCTCCTGATTTCTTCTCGACTATTACCATGCTGTTGGCCCAGTCTGCTGGATAAACAAATTTTGCTATAACACCTTGTACTTCTAATTTACTTAATGTTTCTTTGAGTTTAGGTTGCACGGAAATGGAAACTTTACGGGGAGGGTCAACTACTGGTTGTACACTCTTATCAATTTTAATGTGGTGCTCATTTGCTATTTGGAAGTACATATTTATATTTATTTATTATTTCAGTTTTTGTTGAAAACTGTTGCTCAATGGTATCAACTCGCTGAATTAAATTTAATTTTGTGCATCCAAGCAATCCTAGGAATGGCTGTGTATGTATATCAGTTACAATGAAATCTAGTTTCCTAACAATATTGTTGTTGATTATTATTAATTAATTAATCTTTTAATTACCAAAAGATACTAATACATCATCTGATTTAATCAATTTATCTGATAATTGTAACTCATTCAAAAGATTAATGGAGATGACATTAACTTCTGCTCCAGTATCTAGTTTAAATTTTACATTTTACATTTCTGTTACCTATTTTGATATCACTAAACCAAACATTCTCGTTTTTTATTGTTGATGCATAAAATTCATCCATTCATATGCATATCACTATGACGTGCCCGTAGCAAATGGGAAGGACTCGATTTGGTTCTAAAATCAGTTTATTCAAAACTGTTTATATGCAATCTTTGAATGGCTTTGTTTCAAAATCGCAAAAGAGCTTTCAACCTGTATGTTGTAAGCATCCTGTTTATCAGAGATTTATATAATTTTACAAAGTTTTATAGAACGAAACTGGTATTGATTGATATCAACGCCATAAAAGACTGTTATTAATATCAGCACTTAAAAACGTGGAAAGACAAACCAATCTATTTTGAAAATTTGAAGCTTCGACAGAGTATCTGGCAATAACGATAGGAAATCCCTACCTCTTTTGGACATGTTGCTACTATTAATTGGGTTATTGAGTTTTGCGTCTGACACATAATTACTACGTTTAGCAAGAAAACGTATTTAAATTTTGTGTCAGATGTGAATGTTGCAACTTGAGTATTTGAACGAGTCAAGATAGAAACAGAAATCGAGGCCCACCTCATGCAGTTGAATTTTGATGAACCCTCAGATGGATGAATTAAAGCTGTGGATCCTCAAATGTTACATATGTATACATACTGCTTTCAGCTGTATAATTCTTCTTGATAATAAACTTCCAATTGTGAGAATTGACGCTAGTCTAGAAAAGTCTATCGGGTAGTTGGACCCTTAAGCTGATTAAGCAAACCATATTAGGTTTTAAAGCCTTTACTCGATTGATATATATGGCTTTTATCTAACTGTGACAAGGCGGTTGAAAATCAAAATGAGTGTGAGAACTATAAAAAAAAATCATGTTAGACGAACTATTTAAATAATTTTTTTAGATGTATTGCGTTGTTTATTATTATTACAAACAAAAAAGAAAAAAATATAGACTATGAAAAACCAATCACACTTCGTTTGATAAAAATACGGATTCGTTCATACATACAGGTGTTTCCTTCTGATTAACTATTAATATTCGATCAATATTTTAATAAACATAAAGGTCTAGCACTTGTGCGTGCGCTGTAAGCAAATAGAAATAATTAAATATGTCTAATGTAAGCCACTAACACTAATATCTGTTGAATATTTAAACGATAATAGGAATTTAAGTGATTCACTAACCCTTTTGTTCAGTTAGACTCGAAGAAATTTGTATTTAAATCCATAACAACTAACGCTTGTAAATTCATTATAATTGGATAAACAATTATTTATAATGCGTGTAACTGTTTTTCAATTAAAAATACATTTGCATACAATGCTTTTATGGATTTGTTGTTTATATTGGACGTTTGTGAACTTGAATATCACATTTTAGTGGTTTTTATTTAATTATAATGCATTAAAAATACTAATCGAAATGTAATTCAATTTCATGCAAATATAGGATTATCATAGAACGATAATGTTGTTTAATATTATAATCTGGAATAATTTTCAATTTAATATAGCTATATACTAACAGAAAATTCATACATGCAATTTCCGGATTGACCTGCAAAAATGTTTACCTATCGTGACATTCAAATTATTTACCCAATAGTCACTAACCAACAACAACAGCGTTTTGTAAAGACTCAAAACTACAATAGACCACAGATGGATGCACATTAGGAGTTTTCAAAAATTCTTTTGTTTAACTTGGTATTAGCAATATAATTATGTTTATCATTGTCACTCAACGTTTTGGATTTTATGAAAATCTGAATGCAATATTTTCCTTCTCCTGATGCCCAAAAATTCGTTGATGTGTCAAGTTCTCACTTGTGTGGTATTTGTAGTTTAGCTTCGGGTCGAACCAAGTCTTACCTATAAAATATCTTCGGCTGTATTGAAACATCGAATTTGGTTCAGACGTCTCTGACTTTCCGAAATAATCCTGTATACATCTTTCGGGACAACTTAACTTTTTTGGGTAGACCAGCCCTTACAAGCAACAGGTAAAGTTCATTACTCCCATATCTTCTCTACAGATAGATACTGTGCTTTTCGCTTTGGTGTCTGACAACTTCTAATTACTACAGCACGTAAATATTTATGGTGGGCATGAAACCAGAACTCTACACTACTCCTCTTTTTTGTTATTAGTGATTGTATGAGCCTTGTACGAGTGTCAGATCTAACTCTGTCTACTGATCAATAACTACTACACAAGCCTTGCTCACACTTTCTTAGACTACTCCCAGCTGTTGGAATCTTCATGACAATTTGCTGAGTGTTAAATCCATTGATCTACTGGAAGATTTCTCACCGGCTTCATTCTGTCCTGATTATGAAATTTGATGATTAATTCAGGAGAAGCAGGATCTGCTTTTGGTATGTTATTGCTGGTTAGAACTCTTTATTACAGATTATCCAGGGTAAAACAAGAGTACAGTAGCTTTCTGCGTCTTAAATAAAGCTGGATTCTCTTCAGTTTAAGTAACAGTTGCTCGTTGACCTATTGCAGTATCTATTTCTAGAAAACATTCCTCTATCCGGCCCTGGATATGTAGCTTCTAGGGATGTAAATTCCTACGAAGAATTAGATAACCGCAAATATTCCTTGTATCTGTTAAATTCTGCTTCAGACTAGCTGTCTTACTTTTTCTCTAAAAGTATGTAGTAGCGCTGGTATCTTATTTTTAACACTATCACATTATCTCTGAAAATTTGATCGTGCCTTCCTTGAACTGATACTTATTACTTTATTAGTTATTGCCTACTTTAGCAGTAGAGGTTTCGTGGAAAGCATTTCATGGATTTACACATTTTTACCACTTTCAGTAGATTTCCTTTACAGCACCTACTGTATGTTGGTTGAAAAAGTGTGGCGTTAATTCTGAAAAGTTTCTCCACCATATTCATCTTTATAGAATTAAGAAGATTTAATCAAAGCATAATTATTTATGTGCTGAAAGACTGCGATTACAACCACACAGAGTATACTAAGGTATAGATACCATAGACACCATATTAGCAGTTCTTGCTTCATTATCTTCTTGGCTCAGAAAGAATGAACCGCACAAGTTTAAGATATAGTTTGTTCTTAATTCTACATTTTCTTGATAGCTGAGCTGTAAACACAACTAAATTTGTTTTACTTGAGACATTAAAATTGAGATTCGCATAAGCGTAACTTCTGTGGATTTAAAAATGCTATCGCCAACTCTTGTCCTTGATGCCTTAAAAAATGTCTTGTTTGAAGACGAGCATTTTACTTCAGCAGCGATTTTAACGACCTTGTCAGCCGAATGGCAAGATCGATTACAGGAAATAAAATTATTTTATCAATCTAGCAAAATATTTTCCCAATGTGTTGTGTAGTAGTAGGTGACCCTTCATTGGGATACAGATTAAAAAGCTTAACGTCCTTTTATTGTTATTCTTTTGAAGTCTCTGTCGATACATCTCCGAAAGTAACAGAATTTACTGTTGATGGAGTGTTAATTTAACCTACTTATTTATAATTCTACTAAATATCTGTCACCTTGGGTAATTCTAGCTATCCAGCATAAATTAGTACCTATTCGAGATTTCTAAATATCAGTTTGCTTCAAATATAATTGGAACTCTATGCATACGTAACCAAGTAGCAATGATAAAGTTACTAAAGATGCTTCTTCTTTGACCGCCGACCAATAGGAAAAGTTTAAAATCTTAAAGGCCTGGAGAAATTTTCCTTAGTAAGTTATTCGATTGATATTGGCGTGCTAGCCCTGTTAAACAAAAATACTTTTCGATTTCTCCTACTATTTAAACTCTCTTTAACAAGAAGCTTGACCGGATGCCTGACTTAAGTACAATGCAACTCAGCCCTTCAGTCTAAAGCAGCTCTATTCTGTTACCAAGGCTAATGACGGACATAGACTATCCATTTCTGTATATTTTTCTATATCTGGCTTTGTGAAGAGTAAACGTAAAAAATGCAAAATTGGTTGCAGATTGTGAGGCTCGAACGCACAACTCTAAGATTAAGAGTTTCCTGTCCAACCGTTTAAGCTGACCACAGCCTTACGGACTACAAACATTGGTGTAGCCATTTGTAAAAGTCTGGGGATGTAGCAGCGTGTTCATTCAAGTTTGGGTTCCTTAATAAACACTATCCTGAAGTCATGTAACACAAAAAAGGCTTTTGGTAAAAACTTAAACGGCGTGATTGTACAAAAAGGTTTTGGGCTTTTCCTGCGTTCATTTTAAAATGATTTACCCTCAATATCTCATAAGTAAATGAAGGTATTCAAATAAGAAAGAACACGTCAATCTACCTATAAACGTATTGCAAGGGGTGGTGTGCCATTTAAGGTTCTGAGGTTATGTGTGCGAGAGCAAACACAGCTACCACTAATTATGTATTGTAATGTCTACCTTCATAAATAAATTGACGTGTTTTTCCTTATTTTGATGTCTTCATTTGTTTACAAGATATTTAGAGTTAATCGCTGTATGTAAACTTTGTCGCATTTCTGGTTCCCTTGTATAGTTCTAAGAATTGGTATTTAAGATTCATACATCTTATATCCTTTGACATAATGTCACCTATTTTATTTATGCCATCATATACTATGACTGAGCGGCGTAGTCGAGTGGTAAAAGCCTGAGTTTACATTCGGGAAGTTTTCAGTTTGATTCTCATTAGAATTTTTTGTTCTGTAGTGAGGTAGGAAGAGTAATTTCCACGGAATTAATTACCTCTTATTCTATTCCCACTTTTTTCTTTCCTAGAATTCCCATTTATGGCTGAGGAAGAGTTTCCAAGCTCCAAAAGCGAGAAGTGGAACACCTTGATTTCTCTTTTTTTACTTAAAATGGTCTTTTTATATGTCAGGCATATTAATTGTAATATCATCTATCTCACATAAAGTTTTACAATAAAACTCCTTAAAAGCGCGTTGCGAGACATTATGAGCTGCTATTTAAAGGAAATAGTTATTGTTGTCAAAAAATGAAAAGTAGATACCCATTTTATATTGTACTTGAATTTCGTTAGACCTAAGCTAAGCTTATTGAAAAAATCTGTTGATAAGACCGTCTTTCACTCAAGAAATAAAGATAAGAAACTTTTTTTAAAGACACCTTCTACAACTTCCTGAAATCTAATACATACAGAGCAAATTCACACATTCGAGCTATTCAGTGATATCACAATCAAGTAGGAATTCTATTTATGAAATACTACATCTACAGTTTACTACCTTTATGTGAAAAGAGAAAGCAGGTGAGAATTGTTTTTATATTAAGCTTAACTTCTCAGGTACCCTTTCTTTATCACCTTCTTCCACTCTTAAGGCCGCTTTGCACGGTAATAAATTTGATATTAGATTTGATAATAACATTAGCACCAAATTTATGTGATTCTGTAGAATGGGAAATGTCAGAAGTGTTATGAAAACTTAGACGATAAAAGCAGGTTGTAATTTTCATTGAAGATTTTATACTGTTCTTGAATCAGCAATTAATGACAATTACTAGTCGATCTCTTCTGAAATGAACTGAATTGGTTACAGAAATTTTAACACCTGAGGTGCCGGCGTGGGTATAAGTTGTCCACCGAACCAGAGAGAAAAATAGGTACCTAATATCAGCGGTGGACAACACATGGCACTTTACTCGTTTAAAGCCGTGGTGCACCGTACCAGTCATCCATAACCACTTGAAAAAGTAGTACGAGATTTATGTATGTATGCACGCAGGCTGGGGACCGGTACTATACAGTTGGTCTTTCTTTTCATCTTTTGTAATGGTAGATATTTCTAAAATGCATAATAATAATAATAATAATAACGTTTTTATTTACGAATAAGCCTTAGTAAAATACAAAAACACAAAAGAACAGGAATAGAGAAATTTACCAACTAGTAACTATAAACTTCAAAAACTACAAAAATGGAAATAAACTGTAGAAATAAAATTTAATCCAAACAAAATCATTTACTTGAGTTTACAATTAGAAATCTCAAGAAAACACTCCATACAAAAATGTCTTTGACAAGCATTGCATGGAAGTTTAGTCTTGGGTATCTTTCTTTTAGATTCTAGCCTTTCTACTAATTGTCCAGTCGTATTAGGAGAAAATAACTCCTTACCTGGAAATAATATGATTGGACTACAAGTATACATGCCAAGTTTCGTTCTCCTTCTCTTGTTTTCATTCTACACTTTTTTTTCTCTCGAACTGAAGACTATACTTTGTCCAATTGGAAAAACTAATTTTTGGCAGTTATTGTACACAGAACTACTATGAAAATTAACATCCCAAACAAGGATTCAATATCTCACAAAAGGCCCTACCTTATCCACCCCTTTTGCTCTCCAATAAAGTCAAAATCAACTTTGGTTAGTTCAGAACAGTGGTAGGGTATCCCCAAAAACAGTCCCCTTATTTAGATTCCTTGATTTCAAGCATCAAGGTTCAGAGGGCTTTCTCGACTTGCGTCTCTTTTCTTCTATCAAGGAAGAACCTTCAAGATCGGGTGAGTAGTTCTTGAGTTCTAGTAAATGGCTATGCTTGAAAAATGTCTTTTTTGATCCTTTGACACGCTCGTTCTCCAAAACTAAGTGATGAATAATGAAGACCTACCTGCTGATTAGTGTAAAGTCAGTCTTCAAGTGATAGGTTGGTACAGGCTTGATGGACAACAGTTGTCTACCGTGGCCTTTGTAGAAGAAACATACATGGTCAATCGTGAATACCAAAAGGTAACAATCATAATTCGGGAAATAAAGGAAATATGTTTTCTTTATAAATGTCGCGTTCATTTAGTGAAAAAAATTTGCGGCCATTAGAACCGGTTTACATTCAAATCTATTTACACTTTAGGTGTTAAAGAAAATAGGTACGTTTTTGACACACCTCTAGCTAGTCGTGGATGATTTTGATAAATAGAAACATCAATATACTCAACTTCAAGATACTAAACGATATTTTTACCAATTTCACGATCCTAGTACTGAACCTTGGACATTGAATGCGCTGTATACATTATAAAACTATAGCGTGCGGTTTTATTACATCCTGAAACAAATAGATTGGTTAATGATAAAAGCATATATTAACTAAATAAATATGTTCAATGCAAACTGCACTTTAATTTTTTCTTTTAATCCATAACAAGCAACACTCATAAATCATTATAATTGGATAAACAATTATTTATATGCGTAGAACCGTTTTTCATTTAAAAAGGCATTTGCATACAATACTTTTATGATTTGTTGTTTATATAGACATTTGGGAACGCGTTTACAATATTAATAGAAGTGCAACGCTTTTTCTGTAAAATCAACGCGAATTTATAACCCATAAAAATTAACGATACCGGAATTATAATTTGTTTTAACGATTTTACAAAACAATAGAATAAAAATGTATCTGCAAAAGGAAGAATTTCGCATAATACAGTGTATTATTCAGGTTCAAGCATTGCATGTGGCATTTGTTTCCGGTCATAGTTTACTACGATACGATAAACGAAACGATTTGCAAAAATGATTATCTCGGTTTATTAAGGGGAACCGATCTACAACAGCACTACAAACAACATATCTTTCTTATACCACGGATCTTGTCTTTTTTTTAAACAGTTGTAACTAATTATCATCGCTTCAAAATTCCAAGAAGTTTGCGGCAAAAGCGTTTATTTGCTTAACAAAAAGCTAAACTGTCGGTAATAATTTCTTCTTGAAGATAGTAATCATTTACTCTAATTACTAGAACGTATCTCTTCTTGTGTAGTGCTAATTAATAGAGATTCATTTTGTGTCTTCTTTTAATCGATATTGCTACTCTTTTCTTACAACTTTAAAATTATTATCAAACTCATCTTTTATTTTAATTCGAAGGAATGTTAATCATTAAGTATTTTATTTTAAATTTCTTAATCTAGAACACCGTAAATTCGGATGAAAAATATACGAAACTATAATTAAAGATAATAATATAAGAATTTATTGTTATACACATTTAACACGATATAGTCCAACTGTGTTGATGTCATAATGAATTCGTGTAGACCTTTATTATATTTTTGAATTCTACTAAAAGTAATTAAGTTCGAAAGTAATGACTTTAATTACACAATTTTCTTCATTTATTTTAAAATCATGTCGAACACTAATTTACTACAAGGTACTTAATTCAAAGCGACTAATTCTCGTAATTAAGTGTCTTCACGGAGTAACTATTCGTGAACTAAGTTCGGATCTTGTTGAAACCCTTGGTGTGATTTCCACCAGCATCACAAATGACTTTTCGATAGTATTTCCCTCGTAATGCATTTCGCAATTGGCGAAATTCAACTTTGATGACTTTAAGATCGTTTCCTTAGGTAGAGCTTCGCTTAGACTGTAGAATTTACTAATTTCACTAAAAGAACTAAATAATTTTTCAATAATATTTCACAATCTCCTATCAAATTTATGCTGTGTATAACAAAATGTTTCAAATAAAAAAATGGATTTTTCTGGACAGTTTATAACTGAAAGAGAATATATATTATATGGTTTTGTTTCTTTTGAATGCACGATTCTGAAAACAACAAGATAACAACAACAAAAACAATTTACCTAAAATTACATCTAGAGACAACTGAGTAATTCTGATAAAGATGTCTACATCCAACTTTAGCTGAATTATTCACTTCTGTATGCTTGCAAGTTGCAGGGTTATCGCTGAAACTATTCTAAGTTAATCTGTGTTCTTGGTACACTTTACGAGTGTAATTTGCTTGTAAAAGCGACGACATAAGTTCAGGCTATAAATTAAACTTGAAAAAATCCAATTGCAGGTGATGCTTATGACTTTACTTCTAATAAATGCTGTGATAGAAGTGCTCTATAATATGCTAATTAATATGTTATTAAAGTTAACTATTTAACTTATTTTGAAAAGCAAAACGAAAAATGTTTATTGAATCGTACTACTTACAGTATTTTGCTAATAGCATAACACATCTAACGAAAGCAGGAAGGTCCAACTAATTATGATTCTTCACACAATAGCACAGATTACAAATTCATGGATGTTCCGCCTATAAGAGTCTATATACGTAGGTAATCAATTTAAAATAAAACAAGAAATGGTACAGTTGGAAGCCTAATAGGAAAACCAGCAGAAGCAGATGAATCTCAGTCATTAGCTGTAAAAACAAAAAAAAATTCAAAAAATTTGTTTACTTAGAATTCCCAAAAAATAAAAGCATCAACTTCAGTTCTGAGCAGATTACTCAAGTATCAGGATTTATATGGTATAAAATTAGGACTAGACTAGCTCTTGTACAACATTTGGGCAATTACTTTAGCTTTTTATTTAGATTCTCTTACCATCTCTATGTTCTACCTTTCAAAATAACATCATTGGTAGCTTTTATGATTCTCAAAACAGTTTTTCCTTCTGGTAATGTTTTAACAATTAAGAGAGTCGCTGGCATATATAACAAATTAGAGCAACTATATCAAAACTTATGCAGTGGATTCTGAAGGTGGTGTGTGTGAGAAAAGATCTGTCAATTAACCCGACGAAAATATCTCTAGTACCATTTATCAAGAAAAGGTAAACGTTCCGATTGAGATAACTGTATCTATTTGTGTAGAGGGCCAAGTAGATAGTAAACTAGACAAACAAAGAATAACAGACGGAGCTACAAGGGATTAGAGCCTTTTCTCTAGGATGATGTACTGAATACGCATGCTGATGTTACAGCCTTTGTAAGATAGATTGGGACTTAAAAGTATTATTGCGACGATGCCAATAATGCCCAAGATAAACCCCGCAGAAGCTGAAACGCACGAAGAGCAACCTGACATTTTCAGTAAGCTAGATAGGACAATATCTTTGTATTTTCCTAGTAAAAGAGGATTGAAAACATGAAGAAAGTCCTCAGCTGAATGGATTAGCTTTGTATACCGCTCCAAACAGCTACGGGAACAAAAACTAGTATATATGAAATGGATGAACCGGGGCCGAAAACAATGTTTAGTTTTGATCTACGTTTCAAGTTAAAGTATATCAATCTGTGGTACAAAACCAACGCTAACAGAATCTTTATAGTTACTTACTGAAATAATTTCGGGTCTTGGGTTGGGCTGGATAACACAGCAGAATTAATATGAGCACCTGGACATATTAATATGTCGAAAAACTAGAAAATTGGGTGGGATGAGAAAAACTTTATAAGGTAATAAAGCAACACTGAGAAAAGACTTAAAGACATAGACAGTTTTTCCTAAAACGATAATGGCAGAATGAGTGAGTGAGCTTCTGATAGAGATAGACAGAGCATTGTTAACTGAATAAACGTCTCTTCATTATGGAAATTGTACAAGAACCAACATATGGAAGTGAAGAAAAAAAACTCCATTTCATATATCTCACTATCTTACGAAAGCAAACATGGGATAACCTTAGGGGTATCGAGCATGCCTTAAAACTGGACCAGCAGGTTCCGGGATATGAGAAGACAAAAACAAGAATTATTAATATCGATACAAGCAAGTGCGTAGAATATATGTTAATCAACCTAAATAGATTAATGCTGGAAGACTTAGGCACTGGTGTGTTGAGGACGACAAAAGAAGAAATTTTGGGATCTAATTGTCAAGACGCTGTTTCTTCTGAAAAAAACAAAAGGAAAACATGAACTGAAATGAGACTCTTGACAGACTGACTACAGAAGTAGAAAATGCTATAGAAACCCTGGAAATACAAAAACAGAGTAGCACTGGCAACATTCCAACAGACAGAGCAACCAATAACATAACGCGGAAGTAACTACTAACATTAGTGATCTGTTTAATAAAGGACACGCAGAAAAGTCAAATGGATACTTGAGCAAAAAGGAAAATTTATCACACCATCTCACGTGTCATATGCAAATACAATCTTCTACATGGATTAGCAAATCAATCTTTTATATGCTGATGAATACCCGAATGCAGTGAAACCTTTTCTATCCTGAACATTCGCGGTTCCAGTTTTATTCGTTCAACGTACACAGGTGTTCATCAAAGCAGTAGTCTGCACGTAGTTTAACATTTTGGGCTGCATATTCTAAGCTGGTTATGACACTGCGGCATTGTCGAGGCCAATTTATGATAAACCTACTAAGTAATCAATATCAGTACGCGTATGTTAGGCGTATTATTCATCTAAACCTCTGACTGGTTTACAGACGCTGCTGTTTGCGTGTGCCGTTTGCTCCATTTTTATATAGACAAGCCTCACTCCGCAGTTTGCTTTAATTCAATTCAAACTGCAGGTACAAAAATAGGTGTTTAACATATATAGTGTAAATAGTTAAATTTAGTATAGATTGGTGCTAGTTTTTCAGTTCAGTGTACAAGGTATAGAGGTGCAGGTTACTTCTAATGTAAAATAAACGGTTTCGACAAAAACTGTTCAACTTGGTCAGGTCGTATATTACAAGACGGTGCCCAACTTTACAAACTCCACTGTATCTACAAGAATATATCCTTAAAATGAGACAGCTAATAGAATAAACAAATTTTAATTAAAAACACAGTTATTTACTTCTATCGGATGGAAGCAACCATGGGCTGCCATCAAAGAAATGGAAACGTCTTATATCTTTTATTCAAAACCTTTACTATAAGAACTCATTATCTGTACGGATAGGTACACATGTACTAAAAGGCAATCAAGCCATAGAAAGGTGTCCACCAAGGATGAAACCTCTAGTTTCTCAAAAACCATTTAAGGGCAAAATTCTAATGACAACTGCACTTGGTTAAAAGTGAAAGATTTTATGAAAAATTGAAAGCTCTGAAGTCTTTGTCTTTGGAGTTTAATTTAAAGTAGCCGTTTCGGTCTGAAAATCAAGAAACAGGAGACCAAGATCATGGTAGTCGATGATTTAAATTTAATTTATGTCATTAATGAAACGCTAATAATAGAAGCACGGATACGGGAAGAAGACTTGTGAAACACGCAGAAGAACAAGACTAGTGTTAGCAAAGCAGTGAAAATTAAACTTAGCTAAAGTTCAAAGCATACGTATGAATATCTCAGTGGTTGCGTGGCAATTTCTCTTTCAATGGCCTTTCATAGCTGGTATTTTGAGCGGCGGATGTTTATTTGAATGAAAACTTATTATGATTTGCTTTCAGTAACAAATCTCTTCATTAAAGAAATCTGTATCAATAGATTTGGAGCTGGTGTATAGTTTTATCTTCTAGTTTTCTAGATTACTATTTTAATTGACTTCAATCTAGTTCACGCTCTAAACTCAACAAAAGCGACACCTAAACAGCCAGGGTAGTTTGGTATGATTAACCCAACAATAACTTCAATAAACAAGCACTCATTGGCCATTTAAAGCAGTTTAACTGTAAGAAAGTTTTGAGAAATACAGATGAGTACTTTTGCTCAACGAATTGTAATAAGATTGCTTAGAAGAAATTTTTACAGTTTTTGTATTATGATATTTGGAAAACAGACAAATCTCAACTATTAGGTTACTATCATTTAAGTATTTGCTCTGACAGCCAGAAGATAACTTTTCTCTTGAAGAAAATAACTATTTCAAAAGTCTGAGAAATCAAATTTTGACCTTTCATAAGAGGAGAAAGTTGCTCTTTTTATATAATTGAGACTTGATCATCCCTTGGTATTTTTTATCAGTTGTTAGAATTTCTTTATGCTAAATTTAGCATTGGGGGAAATTTGAAACTGTCTAACTAGTGTATTTGAAACTAAATTGGCTTACTGTACTCGATATAGCTAAATAACTATCAATCTTTCATAAGTCGGTGCTTGATTTCTTTGAAAATACTAATAGTGAGAATTAGTGTAAATGTACCGCTAAAATGCTTAAAAATTCTCAAGGATAATAAATTGAAAAACAGTTGAATAGAGCAACACGTAACGAATGGTCAATTATATGGGGAGAATTTCTCGTTATATGTAAACTCTCACACTCGTAAGAATGTGGTACAATTACAGTGAATTACACTCGAGTCCTTATTTACATTTTATCAAGAAAATAATTGAGCAACTCGTCGACATTTTATAGACATTTGATTTATAGCAACCCCCATTTTAAAATTTAAATACAATCGAGGCAAATAAATTTCTTTCATCTATAAACCGATATTCTCCTGACGTTAAAATACAACGTGTGTCTGTCCCTTATCTAGCGTCTTCATCTGAGCTTTACACAAGTAGACGCCGGGCGACCTGTGACGACGTAGCCGACTGGCATACATTATATTATCCTCCTGTGCTGGTCGTATCTCGATCTCTTTGGACTGGTTTTTTCGTTGAACAGAAGAGAAAACAACGAGCATAGGCGTGTTTTTGCTTGTTGTACAAGTTTTTGAATTCACCTGTCAAAGACATGTCTTTTGCAAATCTATTTGCTTTAGAACAGACAATCTAGACACGAACAATTTTTTGCTAATCATGATGGAACAAGATCTAGGAAAGGTTGAAGATTTTACTATTGTTTTCTTGGAAGATAGTTTCGTTCATATGTATGCATATTAACCTACAAGCTATGCTACAACAAGAAATCATTTCAAACTCCTAATTACATAAATTGTAAAAGAACCATGAACACGTTAGGATTTTATAAAAAATTATTCCTTATAAGGTCATTAAATTCTTCGATAATAAATTCTTAAAATATATTTAGCAAATCTTCTTCGAGCTATTTAAAAAAATTTCTCTAGTGATTAATTTGTTGCTAATAAATTTAGTTGAATAACCTCTTAATTACCTAACGACTATGAAATACTGGTACAACAAAAACTCCATTTTAAGATTCGTTATTTATCGGTTAACCTTCAATAAGGTTAATACTCACCTTACAATCGATATTAATTTATAAGAATTACCTTTTGTTAGCCATATTAATCAAGTTCGATTCGAAAAGCGATTTTTTATACATGATCGATATAAAGTTGAATACAAATTCATATAGAGTGATTTAGAAATAATATATCATAGCGAATTTAAAGGAGTAGAACGAACTAGCACATAAATTTGCTTACAAAAAAGTAGTTTATGGAGACGTATAGCTATAAGCACTATTTTGTATGATCGCTGTTGAGAATACAAAAGTAACTGTATTTTCGTTTTTTTAAATGCACTGACAAAAATTTAGCTTCAGTAGATGATTTACTGATTAACTTTCTAATAAATAAAATTAAAATGTAACAGCGTCATTGGTTTTTTCTCAAGGTATTTAAAAGCACGTATATTAACCATTACTGTGTTAGAAAAATTGTTTCAAAACAGCTTTCGATTTAACGTTGGTTTAATACCAAAAGTTTTTATACCGATAACAGTACTCCGAAACCATCTTTCAGATATGTGTACGCCTATCACTACTGGAAAGTTTCGCAGAAATTCGTCAACTTCATCTCGACTGTATCACCGAAACACACTTACAAAAGCAATAGTGACTACTAAGGCGTTTTCCATTATCACCACTGCTGTTTTGGTATCTATGCTCTTATATACCATACGTCTTCATAATCCTAAACGATTTGCGTCAGTTCCTTCAATATCAAAAACTAACCATGGATATAACTCGTGATCGTCTATTTACATTTCGAACATCATAATCTAAACCTCTTTTATGTGGAAACCTAACAATCAGTCCCCGATGTCCAGTCTCTTGGTCACTGTTGCCAAGAATCTTTCTTCATTCTCTACAGTTAATTTTCCGACTAGGTACTCAAGCGTTCCTTATTTTATAACTATATAATTTTTTCTTGAGCAATACCAAGAGAAGTTTAAAGAAGAAGGAATGTGTAAGTACGCTCTCATAGAGAAGAATCCAAAACGTCATTTTATATTCTCTACAGGTTCCTTGTTTCTCTCTTTAGTGTACTGTACTGCAATGGTTGGAATTATCATTTACATTTCCAACAAGAAAGAAGCTTGCCATCTGCTCAACACAGATCTTGATGAAACTGGTAGACCTCATTCCAGTAACAACCCCACAGAAAATTTAACCTTGATATTGCATGCCGTAGCAATCAGTCATTAGGCCTTTGTAATGTCATTTCAAAATACTGCATACTCATCCGATTTCTGGCTTATACGGGAATTAGGCCTCTTTTTCAGCTTTTTCCCGTTACAGAATTTTTGATTTGTATTCTATCATAGTGACAGATTTTGGCGGTGTCACCGTGTTGAGTTCTTCTTTGAACTTTTGACATTTGAAACTGATTCGGCTTTTGTTATTTCATTTAGGTTCTCTTTGGCACAGTGTTGATTGTCGTCTCGCTTTGTGATCTGAGGCCATTAATGTTTTAAGATCTTTTTTTTCAGTTCTGAACCTTGACGTTTCGATATTTTTAGGTGTCCGTTATTCGAGATTTGTTACCTCTTAATCTTAATCCATTTTCGATATTTTAGTATCGTATCCTTTTGAGTTGATATTTGTCCCTTAGGGAACTATTTTGTCGAATGTTACGACATATTCTATCGTTTGATTAGTACCTAAGTGTGTAAGTTCATTCTTTTTTATTTTGACTAAAGGTTTCTCCTTCGACGCATGAATTGTCGGATTAATCTAGAGAATCCAAAGGCATCTAGCATGTCTAGGACTTAAAGTCTAATCCTAATTTGACTTTCTTCATCACCACAATGAGTATTCTGTTAAACAGAATCTATTTAGTTGCCTTTGGCCTTTGTTAAAGTCTAAACATCTTATGAGTTTTTGGGTCCATTTAGTGACGTATCGTTCAGAGTTGTGATTGATGTGTGATTAGCCTTCTGAGTTGTGGGAATCCCATAATGCGATGATTGCGTGATTCGTTAAATGTCCTCTCCAGATGAAGTGCTTGTTGCATGTGAGTTTATCGACTTTGCCTTGGTATCGTTGCTGAACCATCGACTCTAGCGTACTAGTAGATTTCGTCTTTTGTGAGTGGTTGGTTGGACGTTTTGGTGGGACCTCATGGAGTTTTTGCATCTTCGCTCCTAAGGATAATTAGGAAGTCGCTTACATCTTTGCTCCCCGGGTTCTCTGAACCCTATTTCTCTTCCTTTTAGTACATTTTGGGCAGGTTGGTGGATAACATCTTTCTGTAGGGTGCACTCGAAGTGAAGTCAATACTTTATTGTGGTCACTTATTTCAACATTTTTACTAACAACGAATGTGACATTTGTACATAGTTTTTTGTTTCGTTTATTTTAGTGTAGGTTAAGCATTGTGTTGGTCCTTTAGGAGGACTTTTGTTTGTGTTTTCTCTTTTTGTATTACCTTTTTGTCCAGTATCTGTTGGAGTACCGTGACCATGTGGTCGTCTCGGGCTTTAGGCCCTTTACCGTGATCTTCGTGATCGTTTGGGTTTTAGACCCCTTTGGCCGTGGTAGCCGATAATAATTAACCCGGTATAGTACGAAGTTCTTTCGTGCCGAATCGTTATTGTTCCGCCGATGTCTGCATCGAGTTGTTATCACAACTTTTTTTTGTTTTATAGCAGCTTTAGTCCAGGTTTTGTGCTTGTCTTATTTTTGGAAAGGACTTTTGTTTGGTGTTTACCATTATGATCTTTATTTTAGTGGTCACCGTTTGTGAGATTACCGATTATGACGTTTCTTCCTCTTCTAGTTAAGTCTTTCACTCTTCTTTAATTCCCGCTGTTGTTCCTCTCCTGGTGTGCGCTCTCAAGTATTGATTGGCAGGTTGGTCGGAGATCTTGGGAATGACATCGGTTGTATGATGTCGTTTTTAGACACCAACATCATTTATGCGCTTGTGGAAACTTGTTGTTGGCAAGCCCACACGTTTCTTCTTCTTTTACTCTTCTCCCATATTAACCTTTGCATTTTCTTTTTCGTTAGTTTCAATTTTGGTAGTATCTGGGAAGATTGTTTCGCCGTACTTGTTAGGGGATCGACCTTTGGGACGGTTGATCCTGCTCTTTTCCCAGAGAGGACCCCCCATGTGTGAGAGGGATCCTGAGCCTGATCGTGAGTGGGCAAGTTCGTTTTTTATGTTTTGTGGTTGGTTGTCGGAGGGTGATCATCTTCGGATGGGTCACGCCTTGTTTCGTATTGACGTTGTTGGGGTTAGGTTAACCCGTTGGCTTCACCAGCATCTTTACCGGTTTCATAATTTTAATCCCATGTGGGTTACCTACCCTCTCTTTCGTCTCTTGATCCGTAGTGGAGCTAGGGTTTAGGTCGTGGCGGCCGATAACGAGCCCGGTCTAGTATAAAATTTTCCCTTCTTTTTCTTTTTGGTCTTTACTAGATGGTTACTTTTTTGATTTACCTTATTTTACTTTTTTGTACTCGAGTGGTTTTTCATTTGATCTTTTTGAAGAGGTCTTCGTTTCGTTCTTGTTGCTGTTTTCGTTTCGGTTTCTGTTTTGTTTCTGCTTTTGTCTTTTTATTTGATATAATTGAGGACTGGTTGTAGAGATTTTTGAGGTCCGTTTGGATTTTGGTTTTGTTTTTGTTTGGTTTCACTTTCTTTTGGTGTAATTAACGTTTGGTTCGATTGTCTCCTTATGCTGATTGATGTTTCTTTCATTATGGTTAGTTATCTTTTGGTAACGCTTCTCATTGTTGAGTAGCACTTTGAAGTTTCATCGTTACGGTCTTAGGTTTTCCAACTTAAAGATTTTTTTAAAGAAACTCCCTTTTGGTAGAGGGGGTGTAACGTCATTTCAAAATACTGCATACTCATCCGATTTCTGGCTTATACGGGAATTAGGCATCTTTTTCAGCTTTTTCCCGTTACACCTTCACGTATCAAAGAGATAATGATAAGAACATCAATTAATTTAGTTATCCTGATTTTAAAGAAACCAACCAAGAACCGAAAGTAACTAGAAGGGACATATCAGAAAATATGGGACAGAATAGGGCAAATAGTTAGTAAAAAGAAAAGTAGTGATGGATTGTGGTGACAAAGAAATTAACCTCATACTGTGCTTCTAATTTTCTATTCACTGCTTCGTGGATTTTCTTATTTTAAAGATGTTTCCAAGCAGTGTCAGCTTCAGAGATTATATCAGTGTGTCTCCATAGTTATAGTGTCACAAGAATCAGTAGGACTTCGGTTGCATATTGGAAAGACAAATGCATACATAGTTTAGATACGCTGACCCATAGGGCAGACCTGAATGGTGTATTTATGAAATAATAAAAAGTAAATGAACGTTCTGTATAGGATTTAAATGAAAACCTTGATGGAGTAAAGCATCTCTTATCGGTTCGGAGCATTGTTTTCCAAAGAAAACTACGTAAATTTTTTCTTCCAACTGGAAATTGCTTTTTAAGAAATAAGATAGTTTTTCCAGTCACTTTCAATCATTTCCGTATTAAATATTTAAATCAACTCTGAATTCTACATTTTTTACTCTTCATTAAGGAAGCTCTAATGAAACTGCAAAAAACCTCTTTAGTAAGGTAATATCAACAGACGCCTTATCCAAAAGAAGTTTCTCTTTCATTTCTTACTTTAAATTTGGTAATCAGCAAAAACTAAGAATATTTTCTTATTTTTGTTCCCTCTCGCCAAAGAAACATATTTTCTTCAAGAATAAAATTAATCTATTACTGTTATTAAGTACCTATATGTAAAGCAATTTTTACACTAAGAACTCAGGTTTGAATTTGGTCACACAAAGCCATATCTTCAAATGTCTGGGTTTCCGATCTGTACCTATGATTTTTTCGCTCTCGGGATTTACAGTTACAGTTACATTTTTGTTTAACTTTTTGTACTGAAAGGCAATAAATGATTCCTAATTCCTATTTGTGTTTTTAATACAAATACTAGCTGAGTACTACTCTCTACTTGGCACAAAATGTGCCAGAAGAACATTTAGAGTATCAACATCTACTAATATAAAAGGAGGCCGGATTAGTTATGGGTTCCTGAGGTTACAAACCAATATTAAATATGTATCTCGCTACCTTAAAAGTGAATAAAAGACGGCTGCACTCAAATTGCACACGAATAATAATAGCTAATTCGACAGATTCAGAACGATATTGTCTATGTATACCGAGTGTTTCAACTAATACGAATAGGTGTAGTTTAGTTTTCAATATTCCTATAGTCAAAGGCATTCTGGGAAGATAGGTCATAGACTGCTATTTGGTTTTTGTTTTCTCTACTCCAGACAATCATCTTTAATAGTACAAAATTGACCATAATTGTGCGACGCTGACTTTAACATCTAAGGTTATGTAATTCTAAGTCTAAACTACAACGTTGCAATACCAAAAAAGGTTATTAACATTTGAAACGAATGACATCAGAATATAGATAATGTAAAATGAGTAATTGTTACATACTTTCAATTACACTATCAAATGCCAACAATAATTAGGAATCCCTCTGCAAAGCAACCAATGGCGAGACGCAACGGTGAATATAATTCTTTTGAAATCTAGCAGCATTACATTTACGTTATAAACATAACCTAAAATAGCTGTAATGTGAAGGTGAAGGGATACTTGGCATTGACTGGAAGCAAGGCAGAATTCAAAATAATAAAATCCCCATACATACTAAGAATTGTAACTAGGTAATGAAAAATGTCACATTGGATGGAAAAGTAAATAATAATCTAGGGCCTATTTTCCCAGAATGCTCTTGGTTATAGGCTAATAACATCTGCTGGTGCTGATTTTGGAAAATCTACAAACTTGGATTTGTTAGGAGATTTTACATAAAAGAGTGTTTGGTTCATTTTCCGTTAGACACATGCATATCTTAAGATTTAAAAATGGCATTACATACAAATTTCCATCATTTAGTCTTTGATACTCTTTAAATGCATCATGGATGCTAGTAGGGATCTGATATAAGCAGGACAGATCAGACCAAACACTCATAATCACATTTGAATCACTTTTAGGTTTTGCTGCTGTTGTTGATGGCAAATTATTTTCAAACCATACATTGATTTTCTATAAACCTATTTCCGTTGCTATTTACAGTCTCAAAAAAAGTTAGTTTCTAGAAGAAAATAGCATCAGGGTATTATTTGACAGTAATGGAAAGTACAGACTGTTTTTAAAAAAGGCAGATTTTGTCTTTTACAACTATTGACTAAAGGAAACTGATTTATTATCTAGATATACAACCTATCTTTTAACTTGGAATAATCTTGATATTCAAAGTACTAGCAAGTCTGCTTTGTTTATGTCTTTACTACTATTTAGTTATTTTGGCCAAACATGTAGTATCCAGCCAACACACAAGACAAGTTTAATTCTATCAAAGCCAATCCCAACCTCTAGTAGGCAAACAGAAGGTCATAGTGAATTGCTCTAATACCAATCAGCAGTTTTCAGTAACAACTGAAAAGCACATACTGACTTAATAGCTATCAATGCAACCAGCAAATCTTTATCCAAAAAAGATCAAGTTGAAAGTGAGTCTGTGCTGAATTTTGATTGTTTTGTTTTTTTGGAGATAATTCAATGGGCGAGCGTCTTAAAACCAGACAGAGCTAATTGAAAACTGACTAAGGAATGGAGAATATTATGGATTAATGACATACAAAAGTACCAAGGGAAGAACGTAACTAAATAAAGTATTCAGACAACTATATATTGAGGCGCCAAGTTAAGGGAAACAGAACAAGGTATTAGCAAATAGCAAAATTTGCAGTAAAAAAAGAATATGAGACATTTTGTGGTGACTGTAGAAAAGTATAGAATGTTTAAGAACTTTATACAGTGCCAAAACTACTTATGGAATAAAATCAGTAATTTCAAAACGAATGATATTTTCGAAAAACGCTAAAACACCTCAACTTCTATTTTATATTTCGATGTTTTTAAGGTGCTGTGTTTGTTTGTGACGTCATCACCTTTCGAGTTATGACGTTTTTAGGTTTTAAGGATCTTCCAAGTAGTTTTTCGTTTCTGTGTAATCAAGGTCTCTGCTCACGAGAAAACGCACGAACTATACTAAGCTATACTATCCAAAAATAAATAAAATATAGCATTCTGTTTAAGAAAACTCACGAGGAGCCTATATTATTATAGTTAGAAAGCGAAAGAAGTCTTTTCAGATATTTGGGATTATCAGGTTATTTGTCAAGGTCCATAATGATAATATGTGCTGTGAAAGATAGGTCATCCTATTAGCAACGATTAGCAGCCATTTATGATCTAAAGAACTAGGGTTAGATTGACGTAAGCAATGTTATTTTTATTATTTTATAGCAAGCTTCCAAAAGTTAGCAGAATATCTAAGCTAATTTTACATGCTTTAAATCTTCAATTTAATATAGAAATTACATCAAACCGCAACAACATGCTTTAAAAACGTTCTACAAATACTAACTTAAGGACATATTCTGACTATGTACTTACAGCAATGAATGAACCACTACAAGTAGTTGCAGTGTACGTACACACTGATTTTGGTAAATCAATCGACATTGAACATATTCTTATCCAGAAACTACAAACTTAGGGTGTGTCAGGCAATCTGCGGCGCTGAATTATTTTGTGCCTTTCTAACAGTTTACAGCTGGTAGACAACAAAAGATTTTGCTTGAAGCCTTATGGTGCACATTTGGGAGTTTTTCAGAGCTATCATCTTGGACGTTTTCTCTTCAACATTTTCTTAAACAACATTACAACAACCTAATACTTACACAACCTTAGGATATGCTTTTGTTATTCGGTCTCCTCAATAGAGTATCTATATTAACCAAATAGAAGAAGTTCAAAATAAAGCATTCAGCATGACTCAAATCAAGCTCTTAACTTCACTCCACAGACAACCAGGCGCAAAACTCTCGACCTACTTATTGTTTTCAAAGTGATCAAAAATCTTATTGACTCTTCTCAATTATTATTCTTCATTTATTTTCTTCGTGTTTGTAATTGGGTAACCCGTTGGGTTCTGAAATAAATAAATAAATAAAAAATTATGTTGAGAATCAAAAAAATTCTAGAAATTGATTGTTGTAACGGTAGTTTTGAATGTGATTTTGTACACGTTTTGAAGGTGCGTATTTTTCGAAATTGGTTGCCATAACGTTGGCTATTTGTTAACAATATGCTCAAATACTAGCACCAAAAAATAACACCATGGTAGCAAAGACAGAAGTCTGGACTAGACAGTCAACGTAATGATAAAATAAGACTCTTCCAAAGTGTCTCAATTATTCTTTTCTTAGTATAACGTAAGCAAGCTGGAAGAAATGAAAAATAAACTAGAGCAGTTTTTAGACGAATGATATGCCATATATTGGGTAATTTAAAAAACACACAATACGCATTCCTCTTCAAAGATCAATGTTTGGAACAAACGTGATTTTTTACGTCTAAGATGTCCAAAGAAGTTTCGGCTTTTCAAGTAAGTTGGGCTGCTTTACAAAACTTTACTTAAGCTATTTTCCACCTGCCCTGTTTTAAAGTCTACTTTAAGGAAGATGAAGGAGAAGATATACAAACTTTTAAAACACATTTTCTATCAACAAATACCATTTTTTTTGGAAAAAGGCAAATCTGGAAAGATCGGTTCCCCAGAAATATTGTTGTTGCTGCCAATAGTTTCTACGTTCTTAGAAATTTTTCTTTCTTGAGCAGCTGGCTGTCCAAACCTTTATCGACGCTGTTCGAGACTCTGAAACCCAACAGGCTTTGAGACTTGCGCGTCATGTAAAATTGGAAAGTGCTTTGGCGCACGCGCTTGAGTTTGAAGCAGCCAAGAGAACATCCCATGGTCATGTCCGCGTGCGAAGTGCCGAGGCAGAAGATATGAAGGAAACGATTAAACGAATGATGAAGCAAATGTTTGAAGAGCAGCGATCGAAGAAGGTAAGACTACAGTGCTGGAGATGCGGTGAACAAGGTCATCTTAGAAGAAATTGCACCAAGAGTGGTGCAGTTAGGAATAACCAGGATCAGGAAAACTAGTATGGGTCGATGCGAAGGGGCGAACGTCGACCTCCTTAAATCATGCCCCGGAGATTACTATCCAAATGGCTTCGTTACGGTATCAACCAGACAGCTTTTACATCGATGGCAGTATTTTCGGGAAGACGTGTTCGTTATTGATCGACACGGGAGCAACAAGGACAATAATCCGTCCTGATATTGTTGAAGATAGAAACCTACAGCCATCAAGAGTCCGGTTGAAGACCGCTGCGAGTGAGCATATCGATGTTCGTGGGGAACTGATGGTGGAAATAGGAATTGGTTTCAAGAGTTGTACGCGTCGGATGTTGGTAGCGGATATAGCTGACAAAGTTATCCTGGGAATGGATTTGTTGAAAAAGTTTGGGTTTACATTAGATATGAAGAATGGAATCCTTCAAGTAGATAACGAAGAAGTACCTATGCATCAAAAAGACGACGAGTCGCTTCAAGTAATGCTTGTCGATGACGTTACCCTGCCGGCGCAAAGTGAGAAGGTTGTTATGGCCCAAATGAATGGAAATCTCCAGGCAGGTTGTATGGGTGCCTTAGAACCGGATTATGCCAACAAAGACATTCGATTAATGAATGTTAACAATTTCCCAATGTCATTGAAGAAAAACACCCAAATCGGTTCTTGTGTGCCGGTGTCCTCTTTAGTACGGTGCACAAAGACAAGTGGAGTTCTTTCGTCTTCCGGAAGCTCGGTAAACGTAGAAGCAATGATCACAGCTTCTTGTAAAAATATAACTCCAAGCCAAAAGACTAGGGTGCAGGAGTTAATTGGTCGTTACAAAGATGTATTTGCTCCTGATAAAGGACTGGCGGGTAAATCCAGTGTGGTGACCCATAAGATCAATACGGGAGATGTTCAACCGATACGACAACGTCCAAGAAGGTTACCAAGGGCGAAACGAGAAGAAGCGGAAAAGATTATCGAAGATATGGCTAGCCAAGGTGTCATCGAACCTTCAAACAGCCCTTGGGCATCACCCGTCGTCTTGGTAAAGAAGAAAGATGGTAGTACACGATTTTGTGTCGACTATAGGCAATTAAATAGTGTCACCAAGAAAGACAATTATCCTTTACCCAGAATGGATGACACTTTGGACACTCCGTCTGGTTCCAAGTGGTTTTCCACCCTGGATATGAAGAGTGGGTATTGGCAGGTTGGGATGGAACCACAACATCGAGAAAAGACTGCCTTTACTATTGGTTCTGGTCTGTAGCAGTTTACAGTTATGCCATTTGGTCTGTGTAACGCTCCAGCAACGTTTGAACGATTGATGGAGTTGATCCTGAGAGGTTTGTCTTGGAAGACCTGTTTAGTTTACCTCGACGATATTATTGTGATTGGTCGAACGTTTGAGGAACACGTGAAAAGCTTGGAAGATGTGTTTCTGAGATTACGTGGAGCAAATCTGCAGTTGAGTCCGAAGAAGTACAATCTGTTCCAGAAAGAGGTCAGATATCTTGGTCACTTGGTATCCGAAGATGGAGTAGCGGCTGATCCTGATAAGATTCGTGCGGTCCAAGAATGGCCCCACCTAAAAGATAAACACGAGCTTCGAAGCTTTCTGGGTTTGTGTACTTACTACCGGCGATTCTTCCGTGGATTTGCAGATATTGCGAAGCCTTTGACAAGACTGACAGAGGAAGACAGAGATTTTCAATGGGACGCCGACTGTGAACGAGCCTTTAACGATCTTAAACGAACTTTAGTGACAGCTCCGATCTTAAGCTATCCCAGACCGAACGAGCGATTTGTGCTGGACACGGATGCTAGCAATGTCGGAACAGGCGCCGTCCTGTGCCAAGTTCAAGATGGGCAAGAGAAGGTCATCGGCTATTTTAGCAAGGTTATGTCCAAGTCGGAGCGTAACTACTGTGTGACCCGTCGAGAATTGCTTGCAGTCGTCAAGGCCATTGAGCATTTTCATAAGTACCTCTATGGCCGAAACTTCCTATTGAGAACCAATCATTCTGCACTCAAATGGCTGCTGAAGTTTAAAAATCCTGAAGGTCAAGTAGCAAGATGGCTCGAAAGGCTCCAAGAATATGATTTCGAGACCGAACATCGAGCGGGGCGTAGCCATCGCAACGCTGACGCTTTATCTAGAAGACCATGCCCCAATAATTGCAAACACTGCTCACGAATCAAAAATAAGCATGGTGAACATCAAGTACGACGTACCACAGTCGTTGATGATTATTGGGAGCTCGCGGAAATTCAGCAAGACCAGGAAAGCGATCTTGACTTACGATTGGTGTTGGACTGGAAGACAGCGCATCGTAGACCGTCGTGGGAAGAAATAGCCCGATACGGCTCGATTGTGAAAGCGTACTGGGCACAGTGGGACTCGCTGAAGGTTAAAGATGGTCTTCTAAAGAGAGTGTTAGAAAACGAAGAAGGAACCGAAATAAGAATGCAGTTAGTGGTTCCCAAGAACAGGGTTCCTGAAGTGTTGCGACAGTTGCATGATGGGCCATCGGGAGGCCATCTGGGAGTTAAGAAAACAGTGGCGAAGATTCGAGAACGGTTTTATTGGATGAACTGCAAGAAAGACGTCAGAGAATGGTGCAGACGGTGCGGAGTTTGTGCAACCGGTAATGGGTCACTTGGTAGGAAGAAGGCCCCGGTGCGACAGTATAACGTCGGTAGTACATTTGAAAGAATCGCCATAGACATTGCGGGTCCATTCCCAGAGACGGACGCAGGAAATAAATATATTTTGGTGGCCATGGATTATTTTAGTAAATGGACAGAGGCATACGCTCTACCAAACCAAGAAGCGGCTACGGTTGCTGACGTGCTGGTAAAAGAACTCTTTAGCCGTTTTGGTGTCCCACTGGAATTGCATTCCGACCAGGGCAGGAACTTTGAGTCGGCACTATTCCAAAAGTTGTGCCAATCATTGGGTATCAGAAAAACGAGAACTACACTGTTGCACCCGCAGTCGGATGGAATGGTGGAAAGAATGAATAGAACGATGGGGAAGTACTTGCCGAAGTGGTGTCCGAGCATCAGCGCGATTGGGACCAATACCTGCATCTGTTTCTAATGGCAAACCGCTCGGCTGTACAAGAAACAACTGGCCAAACCCCAGCTGCGGTGTTGTTCGGGCGCGAGATTCGGTTACCTTACCAAGGGGAAAAATGATGGTTGTGCACACCAACCGGTTGGCCCCGTATGCAGGCGGAAATGAGGTCGATATAGAAGAACCAGAGGCCGAAATACAACCCGCAGCGGTTGTAGCGATTGAAGATCAGAGACCCTCGTTTACTGACTTTATGACTTTTTACTCAAATGGTAGGAAAGCTCGTTTTGGTGTTGTTCATGAACAACAAAGAAACCTGTTTGTAGTTCCGGAAGAATACTCTCTAGCTCACTGCGTGGCGAAAGATTTGAAGATGTCCCGCGGTATAGCTGTCGACTTCAAGTTCAAGTTTGGTTGCACGAGAGAAGTATCTTTACAACACTCCGAGGTAGGCAAAACCTGCTATCTACAAGACCAGGGACGATTTCTTTATTATCTGGTCACGAAACCCGTTCATGTGAGAAGCCACAGTATGAGGCTTTATGGAAGGCTCTTCACAACTTGAAGATACAGCTCCAAGCGCACGGGGTGAAGAAATTAGCTATGCCGAAAATTGGATGTGGTCTAGACCAGCTGGATTGGCGTACCGTGCGAAATATGTTGGAAGTAATATTTCAGAACGCCGGTGTGGAAGTATTGGTTTGCAGTTATAATCCCGCAACATTCTCCCAGAAGTGTCAGAAAACAGTGGATTGTTTCTTTTTCAAAAACTCGAGGTGTACTAGGGGTTCGGCATGCAAGTACCGTCATGATCCAGGAGCCATGGCCGGAACAAGCAGCAAAATGCGTGGAACATCATTTTCGGCACTGTCACGAGACGCAACAGTGTAAATAAATTCTGGAAATATATTGTAATAAACTAAGTAAAAATAAATATTAAAAATAAATACACGTTGTTGTCAAAACGTAACAATACAAAGGTAGTATACTCCAATATCTTTTCCGGAACAAGCATTCATTTTGTGAAATGTGAATTGATACTTTTGATGAGCTAGTTTAGTCAATTATGTGAGTTATGTACAATGAAGGGACTGATTATCCCGGAAATATCACTGAGAATGTGTTCATGTTTGCTACAATTTGTCTCTGGAACTTCTAGGATATCTAGTCTGAACAGTAGAGTGTAATAAAGGGTGATTTAGCCCCCATTTTTCTTTTGTTAAAATACTGAGATTACTATTTGTATAAATATTAGTATAAAAGTAGGTTAATCCTTTTTCTAAATTGGACAAATCTAAAAAGTTTAAACTATGTGTTTTCCTACTTGCTGCCAGAAACATTTTACGTGTGTTCCGGTACGTATCGAAAGAGTCTTTTCATGCAGAACCGCAAAATCACTCAGTTTTTCTCTCAACTTTGGGGTTGAATTTCACCCTTCTAAACCGCTTTTGCCACCGATAGGAAAATTACGTGTCTCCATATCTCTAACTTTTTACAAAATATCGAAATTTTATAAAAATTAACGAGGAAACCTGATCGTGTCTCCTTGTAGCTTTCTTTCTCAAATGTCTCAATTTTCATAGTTCCGATCTGGTATGATCTGATTATCCTGACTTAAATAGTCGAGAAAATGCTGACTAATTGAACCAATTATTTGAAATGTTATTTTTTCAGTTAACTAAATTAAATTTAATTAAGTGAAGACAGTATAAAAAAAGACTAAAGGTCAAGTTTAAAATCCGCAATATAATAAATATATGAAGTGTTAGAAGGAACGTTGATTATACCAGTTATAGCGAGTAAAGACCTTCTTCAAGGATAAATTTCTTGTTTTAAATATTGCAAAAATCTGATTAGGACGTCCCGCGTAGTTGTCTTGGACATTGACCTAGTAGTAATATTGATAATCTTTCTGGGAACTTTTTAAATTTTACTTATTATTTTCGGCTCATTATTCAAAAATAGTATTAGTGTGGTGTCCGTTTTATTTTTGGTATTACCACGTAAAGTCGGTGTCACCGCACCGGTGTAGAGGACCTCATCAGGGTTATGGCGACCCCAGGCTCTCTCTACGTACCGGAGAGAAGAGAGTAACGATCTCGCTATAAATACATTCACACACATGTTCGTGTACTTGCACCACTAGGTAATTTTATTTTCACGATTTATGGTTTTCACATTTGTGTTGCTAATTCGGATATTTAATTCGCATAGCTTACACTGACTGAGAATATTTTAGTTTATTGCATACGAGGACGCGCTTATTTACATTTGCAGTTAAAACTCGTCGAAAGCAACATTATTGTAAATCTTAACGTACAACGTTTTATGGTTAATAAACTAATATTAACTGAATATTTCAAAATGGAAATGAAATTTTGTTTATGAACTTTAGGTTTTATATGCAAAAATGAAACCGAATTTATTTAAAAGCTTCCCAAGTCCAGAGACCTCGACACCGCCTACTTGCATTACTATATTTGTTAAGCTGATGTAATTGTGAAAGAAAAAAAACGTTCCAATGAATGGTATAATTCTAACGGTTCTATTCATCAGATAAAAAAATATTCAGGAAGTAATTCAAGTTCAATCTCGTATAAAATTAAACTTTCAAAAAAAAATCTTTTTTGCTAAAAGCTTATTTTATAATTTTATTATAAAGTCTAGCAAAAACCAGCAATTAGCTCTAAGTAATTGCTCCAGTTGGGAGGAAATAGTCTGAACAATTAGAACTAGTACTTGGAGAAAACTTAAATCTGCGAATTGTTGGCGCGCCAATTTTGAAGCTGCCTGCAACTTCTACAATTACATCCAAAGTACATCAGGCTTTTAGCTAATGTGCTTTTGGTCAAAGCGAATTTCTTCCACGTTTCTCCATATCCTTCTCCCTCGAATACTAAGGATTATTTAATTGCGGGTTGCACAGACGTGTACAAATTTGGATGTGGCGTATTTAATAATAGTGAACCCTGATCCAAGCCCCTAGATTTTAATAAACATAAAACACATTTAAGTTCATTTCTATTAAATTTAATAAGGGCATTTAGCGCTCGTATGCGCTTCCTATGCAATGTACTAGTGTTAGTTTTAAGCTTAACCTAGAGGGAAATTAAGCTGCACTAGCTTTTAATTCTGGACTAACTACCGATTTCAGCAACAGTGAATGACCATTTAGTTTTATTTACTTATTTAGTTTTCACTATCTCTAAGGAGAGTTTGTGTTTTTAAATTCAATAAAAGCAGAAGACATAAAAACACTCTCAATAATGCGGTTGTGCGGTCAGAAAGAAAGAAGTATAGAAAAGATGGGCGTTTTTTGTACAGTTGCCAGATCTGTTTCGCTGCACATTGCACCCTGCAGGATATTAAAAATGTCACTGACTTCAAAGAGACCGCTTGTTTTTAATATCGGTTGGCAAATTGTTTGAAGCGGATTCTTGGAAAGGAAAACGTATGAACCCCGCGATTTCCCCATTTTGTAGCGGACTGTAAATAAATCGTTATTCGTGGTCTGGTTAGCTCTCTATTGATATACAACATGCATTAGATTCTTTTAAAGAAAAACATCAAAGAGTTATATTGACAAAAATATGAGAAGATTAGAGGAACACTCTCTTATCAAAGAGAAAATCTGAATGGTGTCCTTTTTGAGTGAGGAGAAGCTTTTGGTAATTTGATACATCTGAGGACTGCAAACTGTCAGATACTAATTGACTTGTGATTACCATAACAAACACATGTTGGTTTTTGTTAATTTGACAATTTTCGACAAAATAACTCATGTTTGAAGAATTCTACCTGCTTTTAAACTGATAATGTACGAAACCAAGTGAATTGAAGCTTTCGTTTGTAGAAACAGAAAGCAGTAATTAAATCTACAGTTTAAATTATTGTTTGTTTACAGTGTTCTTCACCTCTTTATAATTCTACCATGTGGTCGTAAATGATGTTAGTTATTATAATAATTGTAGGTATATTTGAAAACCGTACAAAGAGTATAATAGAAGTTCTTATTTTAGATCTTTGTATTGCTACTAAATATACATAAATACACATAAACGTAACTGGATTTGAGTTTTCACTATACGATTTTCAGAAACGATAGAAAACAGATTTTTAAATTAGAAATAGGTTTTCTAAGTATGTATTTAAAATTTATAACTGTACTACATGCCTGCTGGTTATACTTATTTATTTTATATTATTTTACAAATAATATTTTATGATATTAAGTTATGAATAACCAAACGATATTCCATAATCAATTAAACTATAATATGTTCTTGAAAATAAAATTAAACAAGTACATATACTTAATTTAGAAGGAGGTCATTTAAGATACACGGTTTTGAAACCAACTCTCGATAAAACCAACCAAAATAGAAAGAACAAAAGGTTGAGAAATACTAAGAGATACTGCACATGGTAGCTTTAACAGACAGAAAGTCAATTCAGGAAAAATAAGAGATCCCAATAGAATCTGAAAGTATTAGATCTTCGACTGGCAAATTCTAGAAAAGATAGAAAAAACAATTGGGAGTAAGTTGTTGTAATTAGACTTTACATATTTAAACAAAATTTATTCGGTTAAGCGGAGAAATCTTGAAAATGAAATGAAACAAGCATAATATATAGTACTAAATTTAGAAGGATGTCATTTGAGATATGCGGTTTTGAAACCAGCTCTTGATAAAACCAACCAAAATGGAAAGAACAAAAAGTTGAGAAATACTAGGAAACATTGCACATGGCACCTTTAACCGACAAAAAGTCAATTCAGAAAAAATAAGAGATCCCGATAGAATCTGGAAATATTAGATCTCGGATTGGCAAATTCTAGAAAAAATAGAAAAGACAATTTGGAATAAGTTGTTATAATTAGCATTTATTTAAACAAAATTTATTCGGTTTAGCAGAGAAATAAGCAGCAATCAGACACTAATGCAATATAAAACACAATAATAATTTCCAGTTTCAAAGTACATAGTACTTACCTATTACAATTTGAAATTAAATCTGCGTTCTTGTATACATAAAGGCAAATACGTTTGGAGATAATATGAAGTAGATATATAGGGTGATCTTGAAATAGATAAATAAGCTACTAAGATTCAGAAACGGATCCAAGAAAAAATGAGACTTTTGATTTTCTTCAATGTGCCAGTAGGATTAAAACGACTAGGATGCATCCTGTATATACGTGCTAGTTATTGTTGTTTAGATAAATAATCAACTACACAATATTATTCGCAATTGTGGCCCGGAACAATATTTATAGTTTCAGTCCAATTTTTGATGTATTTAAGGAAAAATATCCCGTGATCCAAATACAATTTTATCACAACGTGCTATGAGAGACGAAAACATTCATAAAAGCATATCTGATATTGAAGCGGTCCCTATTTAGATATTTTAACTGATTAGTATCAAATTGCATCTTCCAATTTCTATTTGAATAATTCTTTCCCTAAACTATTTTGATGAAATTTTGTTCGGATCACTTTATATGTTTGCCAGTGGCAACCTACAGCACCATGCATCTTGAAGGCTAGCACCTCTTGATTTACCATCCATACCATTGAGGATGGTAACGAATGTTATTAATGTTACCACCGAAGAAGTTTGAATTACGTATGTTATATCAGTGTTAAGAGCCGTAGTTAAGGTAATAATATTAGTAGCGTTGTTTATAATAATAAATAAAAGTATAAAATAATTAACTTTATTTATTAGCACGTTATAAACAGGTTAACATGTTGTTGCAACTGTCGAAGAACTGTACTGTTAAATCTTGTGCGAACTATAATGATGATCCTGTAAATAACGACAGGCTTATATATATCAGTTCCTCTGCATAACAAACGTGGTGTAATTCTCGGCGTTTTCCATAAAAGTAGATAATGCTTAAGTATTCTAAGGAAATATCGCAGTAGGTTGTTGAAGAGGAATTAGACAAAAGCAAATTTCCTTACCTTTTAACGAGAATTTACAATGTGTAAACGTTTAGAAGATTTCTTAAGAAATATTAAAGTACATTTGAAAGAGATTAACTGACAAACGGCAAAACCTTTTTTCCGCAAAGGTCTAGAGCGTGACGTCACATTCCCAAAAGACAATGTTCTTAAAATTGTGTTGAAAGGCGCGGGACGCTACACTACCAATTTTCAAGACCAAATACACATCATTCTGCTTTTAACAAGTGAAAGAGTATGTAAAAGTTAAGCTCTAGAATATAGATAATAGTAGAAGTTACCAGCAGCAAAAAGTGGTACTATGTAAGTATTCCTATTGTGAAAACTCTTTAAGATTGTTATTGCAGTGAAATTGATGCTTTCCAAGATTTAAGCAAAAACCAAAATTTGAATACTTTCTAATGCGTGCTCCTCTTTTACGCTTTGGGAGCAAAGGCGTGAGCAGGGCTTCTACGCTCGTGGAAAAATTTTTTTTTTCCTAACTAATTTTCTTAGTGTCATCTAGCTCGCGATATTCTTCAACAGTATTTACTGGAAACTAGGCATTTGTTTAAAGACAAGGCGTGGTGTAGCTAACGTTTCCGCAACCCCCACGGTGCTTGAATGCGTAGCGGTTCCGAGAGCTCCTAGCACAAAAAACCAATAATTGGAGATATCTAGTTTCAGCTTGTAGAATAAGCGAAACTTTTTTATAATTTACTGTTTTTATGAAAGTCATATCAAGCTGAGACAGGTCACTCAGGATAAATGCAGTCGCCACCATCATCTTAATTGTTAATTCCCGTAAAGAAGTAGTGGTTTTAGAGCTTATTTGTAACTCCTTTTTGGCCCGATATATCTAATTGAACTTTTTGGTTAGAAGTCTGCAACTTTCCTCTGATAAGGCGAGCGGGTAATTGAAAAATGGTGATCGTGTAGAGTTGGACAAAATTGAGCGCCATCACAAGGATCCAGGTAAATAAAATTTTGAGTCCTGAGGTGCATCATAAATTGTCTTCTGGTTTTCGTGATGGCTTGCCAAAAGGAGTGAAATCAAATCATTGTTAGCAAACTGCAAAAGACAGCAAAAAGCAAACACGTATCGAAGGACTGGATATCAGCACCATAACTACGAAAGCACTCAAAGACGTCAAAAGGGATGGTGGGTTTACTTCTGTAGTGGAAGTGTGTGAAATGTGAATTTTGGTGTCTTTATTGCAATTTATCGCAAGCCAAGTTGAATCTTGTCTTAGTTACGGTCTACACAACGTTGCAAGAAACTACGTGATCGCAGTTGTCTATAATACATTTTCCGTGAGAGGCGCATTATATTATCTTACAGAGGGGGCGCAATGGTTGTTAGTTACGTCACTATCACAATTATTTACTATTTTTCCCAAACTAAATCTATGTTGTTGTTTTTAATGCATTTTACAACATTCTGTATATTTTAGTTATTTTCTGGGTTATTCTTCGGGAAGGATCTTACACCCCTTGGATCCGGCGACTGTGGCTTTTGCCGCTTTCGCCACCCTCTAGTTGCGGTACTGCTTGGGAGGCTGTCAAAAAATGAAAATAATGAGATCAATTTTAGTCTTGAAGTTTTAACGTTTATAATACCACTCAATTCTCTCTTGGCACCTACTGGTGAATTGGAAGCAATTTTAGAGCTGCTAAATAAATGGTCAAATGATGAATGACAACCTTCGTAATTTGTTCAGTACGGCCGTGTGACGTCACCCATGTCAAACGTTTTATGCAGATCAGATGTCATCACGTTTAATGGAAATACAGCCCTGATGATAATCATCATCTCCATGGCACTGAAAAAGCGTTTCGTCATGAATTCTGTGACTTCGTTGTGCTTTCTGTTAAAGTATTCATGATTATCACTTATTTATATCGTGTTCCGCAAATATACGAGCTATGTAGGTAAAATTAAGCTCTGTATACGATTGTATTTATACACAATTGTTTATGGGCGATGCGACGGCGCACGGCACACAGTGGTTCCAAGTACTGAGAAATCGGACAAAAATCCGTAACTTCTTAACATTTCAACGTAAGTAAACCACGCTTGTAGAATGTTCTTATGTCATTGAAAACTAACTCTTAGGGCATGAGCCTCCGTGCTCCCTCTTTTATGGGAGGAGTCGTCATAGTACAGCCAACGTTACTTTTGACGAAGAAAGATTATGGTTTTTGTTGACTGCTTTTTTCTAGTTTTTTACCACAGCTATTCATTGAAATACATCATAATAATTTCTTAATTTGCTGTAGTAAATGGAAAAAAAATTAGAATCAAAGAGAAGTTTTTGTACCAGTGAGTATATTTCTCTCAATATTTTCCGTCATACCTAAGTGCATGTAAAAATATTTCAATAAACATTTATAATTTAGCAAAAGACCCGTAGTATAACAGGCTATTTTGATTGAAGCATTACTGGTACACACAATCATATACCTATATATAGTATGTAGGACGTAATTCCAACAAAAAACCCTCGTTTGTTTTGTAGCATTAGTAGATTTCTACATTAATTTATTTTCAACTTCAATGAAACAATATTAATTAATATTTTTATTAACTATTTTTTTAAAAATATTTTTATGGATGTTTACGATTATTTTAGTTTAAAAAGGGATGAATAGATTTCTGACATCTTCAAGATCGATTACTGCGTTATGCCACTGAGATCTTAAACAGGATACTAGAAGATCAGATTGTGCACCAAGTCTTCGTTTATAGAATGTCTTGAACATTCCTTGGCGTTAAACAGTCTGTACTTCTTTAAAATCCTTATTTCTTACTTCCTGAGCTTCTTCAGACTTAGGGCCTATTGGAAGCAATGCAGAATTTAATATAGCTTGCCTATGAATCAACATTTTCTGAACACTTGAGGGCATATTACACCATGCACATTTCTTTACAAAAAGTCTAGCTGTCTCCATGGAATATGTTATCATTTACACTTAAATCTGTAAATATTATGATCCACAGTATTGTCTGTAGCTAAAATTCTATGGTCTATAGTGTAAGGTCAAAGGAAAACCATTAGTAACAAGTAAATATTCTATCACGATCCAGAAGGCGTCTTTGAGAATGTACTGATGGCATTAAAGTTTATTCCGCAACTCAAAGCAAACCAAAAACTCATAAGTCGCTTCTTTCAAAAATGTGTATTAATCAAGTAAAACAAGAATCCATCAATATTTGGAAAGTACTGTTTCACAGACAAAATGGATGTATTATGTACAGTCTGTATTTTTGACAAAATTATTTAAAAATCTTCAGTCAGTTTGAATATCCAAATATGTACTATAACTGTAAGTGAAACTACAGAGAATTTAGGGATTATGCAGATGTAGCAGTTCGTAGGTATGCAGAATTTTAGCCAAATGGCCGATTTCCTTGTGCATCATATTTATTTGCTGATATCAATATCAGACTCATTAGAAGAACAGGTACTAAAAAAAGTTGTTTTACAACGTATAAGGAAGAATCTTTTACGGCGTGCTCAAATAAAAATTTGAAAACCTACTTTTCTTTGTATTGTATTGTATTATTCAATTTGGGCGTCAACTACTGAGGTCACTTTCGTGAATTTCATCCCAGACAAAAAAGATTTCTTTTCGATTTCACATCCGTCCAGTGGCCGCACTGTTTGTGCCATGTTGTACACTATGTAAAGTGTATGTGTGGCAGGTCTCATTACATTTACACTAACTTAACGGATACATTTCTTTGTATTTGGTAAATTTAATCTTAAGAGACGAGTTTATTATTAATTGTCGTCGACAAGGTCGTAGACAAAATTCTTTTTTGGGGAGGATTAAGCTACAATAATTTTAATAGTATTAGGGTATTAGCCAAAATCGTAAAACTAGCAAGTTGGATAAACTGATTTCTAAGGGCGATTTAAACTCCCAAAGCTCTCCTTGCCTACAACCTTGGTTACTGAAAAGGAAATAGAGGTCAAATCTCCAATATAGGACTTTTATATAGTTAGATTATGACTTATTCCAATTTTCATCAAAGAAGAAACCAAAAACAGCGACTCCAGTTTTAATAGTTTTCTTAACACTCGATATACAAGAAATATTGGTGTTAATGAAGCATTTAACATATGTTCAGAAACACCTTATATGTTACACCAATTTTGAATCTTGCATATGTAGGTGCTTTACGTAAGGAGCCCATTAACTTCTAGATTTCTAATAGAAACAAAAGTTCTAACAAACTACGTTGTAGGTTACTGTCTAAGACCACCTTTAGTTATGAGAGAACGTCATTTCGTTATTTTAAATAACAACCCCAAATCCCAATGTTTTGTCTTATCAAAACTAATTTAGCGGTAACGCCATTCTGAAAAGTTTCCACATGATTTTTGATTTGGTGCTTTTTGGGTCATCTACGTGTTCCTCGAGTTTGGTTGTTTAGAATTTAACGACTTACATGCTTTTAATAAATATAACATCAAGCTAGAACTAAATGCAATCTTAATCTTGATGCATTTAAATTTTTATCTTTTGGTCTTCATCTCGAAGCTCATATGTGTATGGTCTCACTTCTAAAGGGTTAAGTATTTACTAAAGAAAAACATTAATAACATTCAAAACTAGAGGTTTCAATAATTTCATCGTCCCTGATTGAATAATAAAAAGGCAAAAGTAATTTGCAAAACACTTTTAATTTTTTACCAATTTCAAAAAAACTTGTTTGACAATAAATTTGATTCTAAACTACCAAACTAAACAACATTTAAAATATAACTTTTTGATAAATATTTATGGCTGTTCTTTAATCCGAAAGCCAGCAGGCTATTTTAAGGTTTTGCGACATTGTCCTTTGCAGTAAAGATAGACATTAGGATTGCCATATCCAAACCCAAAGGTTTTCTAAACTTACTCCATCTTTGACCTTACTTTACTGAAAGGGTATCTTTTACTGCAATAGCGATCCATTTTGAAAGCATAATAATATTAGATGTAAAGATCTTATGCTAATACTTTATCTCCTTATTGGAAAATGTAACCGTATGGTTACACTGACTTTAAGTATTAAATTCACTTGTTTGTCTTCAAACTACACTTGACTGGCATATGTAACCGTATGGTGTCATCTTAAAAGCAACTCCAGAAAAATGGTCTGCTTATTTTGAAACTAAAATTAATCATGGCAGTATTGTTTGTATGGTGCCTTACTAAATTTCGTTTGTTCACATATATCCTGCCGGGTGATTTATATTTATTAGAATAATTTAGATGTAGATTTGTTGTCGCCATATGGTTACACAAAACATTAATTTTCAGATAAAATTAAAAAAATCTATAGTTCTTTATTTTATGGCAAATCAACAAAAAAAACTATTTTACCAGCGCTACCAGATATTTCTGATTACTCCGACTCATATGATGAAGCCGAAGAGGGGATTTTGGCTGATTAAACAGCTTCTGAAGACGAAAAGTAGGAAAAGCCTTTTGATGACGTTGTTATGAAAAAAATTGACAGTGATGTTTCTGAAGCAGCAGAAGTGAAGAAATTTGAACAATTACTAATTGAACCTGGTATTTCTGGAGTGAAATCTGAAAAGAAAAAGGTTCTGCTCCTGCTAATAAAAAAGCAAGAGCAAAAGACAAACCTTTTTTTTACCTGGGTGGAAAACGATTTATATCAACCTAAATATAGGGTCCGATACTGCAATTACTAATTTTTCATATGATACTGATGCATTGCCAATGAAATACTTTTTCAAGCTTTTTCCGTTTGAGCTTGTGAATCAAGAGATGGATCAGACTAGTTTGAACATTGTACATGTAACCGGGGAAAGAATAAATACAACTACCAAAGAGAGGGCAAACTTCCTCTCAGTAATTTTACTGATGGATGCGATTGTCCTGCCAAGCTACATAGATTATTAGGAAAGAAGCTCCCGAATAGAGCTGAAAGGGTTCAAACAACTTCGACGCTTTGTTCATTTCAACGATAACACTCAAGCACAATCATCAAAGCATAGACAAGAAATTAATGTGTAAAATTTGACTTTGACACCAATTTTTCCATAGACGAAACCATGGTTCCGTATAAAAAAACAACAAGGACAGGAAATCTTAAGACAATATATAAAAAGTAAGCCACACAAGTGGACTAAAACTTTTCGTTAGAGCCGGAGTATCTAGCATTGTCTATGATTTCCTGCCATATTAAGGTGCCAGCACGTTTGACATACATGTAGAAGCAGGTGATTTTATTAACTGAAACACTAAAAGACATAGCTATTTCCCTTAGTAAAACCAGACATAATCCTGATATGTCAACCGCGTATTTTGATATTTACTTTTCCAGCCTTAGGATGTTTCTTTATATGAAAGATGAAGTGAAGATATATTGTTTGGGTACCCTAAGAAGCAACCGAATTGGTAAGTGTCCTATGATACCAGATAAAGATTTGTTGAAACGTGGAAGAGGGAGTTACGATTATAAAAAAAGTAACGACCGTAATAATTGTGAAATGGGCCGATACAAGATTCGTAGCACTGTTTTCGGAATAAATTCCTTGACCGCAGTAAAACATATTGAATGAGTAGATAAAGCTATTATAGATCTCCAAGTAAAGCTAAACGATGGTACTTCCCTATTTTTACCTTTGTTTAAGATACTTGCGTGGTGAATGCTTGGTTTGTTTACAAATTTGACTGCCAAGCGAGAAATGACTAACCTATGCCTCTCAAGAATTTTAGAAACGATTTGGTCAATGCCCTTCACTGTAGTCAGAAAACCACAAGATGCTGTAAGGACAGATACAGTAACTCATTTTCCTTGTCGTTGTCGGCTTTGCATAAAAGGGACTACTAAAATGAAATGTGAAAAATGTAATTGTAGATTATGCATTACCGCCACCAAAAATTGTTTCATAGATTTTCATAAATAAAAAATGTTTTTTGCATCTACTTTTCTTATACTGAATTTCACTTTCTAAGGTAATCAGTAAATTTTGGACTTACAATCGAATATTCCACATATCAGGACATCTTATGCAAAATACTAAAATGTTTATATCAACTCTATGTAATTTTGGCCAATAAAGAGTCAAAATGACAAAATTCAGTTTTGTCAAGATTTAGAAACTGTTAGCAAAATTTCCACAAAGTTAAGAATTAAGGTGACTAGACTAATTCTTTTATTTCTTTTTGCTTATGAGTATTGAAGTTTTGAAGACTAAAGTGTCAAACGAGAATATGAATATTTGGGAAGTGGACGATTCATTTTAGAGCTAGAAAAGCTCTTGTGTCTTTAGTATCGACTGCACTCTATTGAGTATGTATAGTAACACCGATTTTGACATGGTACATATTTCAGTCCTTAGAATTTCTTATAGAAGTCTGAGATATGAAGCCATTACATTGTCCTTATTTTGGAGCAAGACTCTTGTAATATAGCACCAGAATTGGTGCTGTGTACTGTTCAGTTGCAGCTCTTACTTATAAATCGACTAGTGGAGTAACTGTATTTATTGTATTTCAGTACCATGGTAAGTAATGTTTACCTTGAACGGAAATAAGTTGTTATAGTAAATGTTAAACTCGATTATTTCTAAATCTCCCTTTATGAGAAGAAGAAAGACCACTTTGGAGTGCCACTCTAATCTAGACTTGTAAGGATTTTCTGCATCATTATTATTTTACGTATTTTTTAACTTCTTTATAAACGCTTTAAATAATTAGTTGAAACTAAAATCTATTCTGAAGTGTTATTGAAGTGGAACTGCAAAGATCTTGCTCTCAATCTGTAATGAAAAAACATCCAAAGTAACGGAATCTAGCAGCTGCAAGTTAATGTTAATAGAAACAAATTAAAAATAATTTCGTTTCAGTAACGAACGTCAGAACCTGTTTGGAAAACTGCTGTTACTGGAAAAAGAAGGCGCCTTATAGTGGAATAGACAAAATCATGCTCCTTTTTAGCATAAATCATAACAAAATGTGAACTGAAACGTATACATCACTTATCGTGTACATAAATAGATTTATAAGGCTATTGAAGAAGAAAATTGTTTCTGAAACCTGTATAAACTCCCATCAATTGGTGTAAATGTCTTGCATGCACTTAATCCTTCCATAATTTAAGACTCCGTAATAGCATTTTGCAAATTTTTAACTGGTTGATTATACGTTTTTTGTCTTGCTAATGAACTACGGTTTGTTTAAAATTGCTAGTTGACGATGTAGAGAAGAGTCCTGAAATTAACGAGTATTAATGAAAATTTATGCGGGACAATCGTTAACGGTTTTAATTTAATTGTTTTTAATTTTTCACTTCCCGTAATAAATCTAAAATTAAAAAGCGAAGATCAAGTCTTAAACTGACAATGGAGGCCCAGTTTGAAATTGTAGGTATATCAATGAACATAAATTATCAAAATAAGCAGTTTGTAAATGTTGTAACGGTTCGTTTTAAAGATGTGGGTATGAAAATAATAATACATAATATACACCACAACACCACGCCGTCGTGTTGTTGTGTAGCATTTCGCCAGGTTTATCAATGCTAAATTATCTCGGAGGGGAATAAAATTCCTGCTACAACTTTATTAGTGGGGCTATAAATTGTATGTTTTTGGCTTGCGCTGACGCTGAAATATAAATGGGTATACTTCTTGATTTTGGCTACTGTTTGTCTTCGAGAACCGGTCCTAACTTTCAATAAACAACTTTTCAAGAACCAACTGCGGTTTCTGAATTACTTATTTCATATTTTCCTCTCTTCTGATGTGACTATACATATGTGTGTATGTGTGCGAGCCTGTCTGTGTGTTTCCACTTCACATACACAAAAAGTTCATTTATCTACTCAGACCCTTTTACGATCGCGACTCATTCACCAAAATCGTTTTTGTGGCCAAAGGAAAACGTCAGCGCTTTCCTCTAACGAGTTCATTTTCAAATTATAAAAATAGAAAGAGAATTATTACCGAAGAGGTTTTCTATCTTAAAGAAAGATTAGTTCTTCAAAAAATGTGTTGCTAATAATTCTCGCATTAAGGAGTAACATTCTTCTTTGGCTTTTTCTTTAACTAAAGATCCTAAGTTAGGATATTTGTAGTATACACAATAATTTTCAAAAGTACTTCTACTTGGCTAATTTTCTTTAATCTTAAATGTGGAAAACGAAAAGAAAGATATTTTTTAATAAGACGAAGATTAATTTCGGCAATAGGTAACGATTATTCCCTTTCTTATAAAATATAATAACTATTGATTGGCATTTATAACACTTACAATGAATAGTCAATGAAAATATGGTGATATTTCGAATACAATAACCGTAATCGTAATAACGAGCATAATAAGCAAAGCTAATCGGATAATAACTGGGTTCAGAGTTCTAAAAAATATTTAATCTGCATACCTTAATATAAAAATATAAAAATTTATGGTAGTCCAGTTAATTGCATTCACCATCCAACATCAGATATTTCCGGTAATTAGAGAAACTAAAAACCAAATTATAGCAAATTGTAATTCATTCAACATCGAACATAGTATATGTTTCGCAAAATAAAAAATGTCTAACAAATTTAAGTGAGTGACATAAATTGTTCCGAGAAAAGACATACGGTCTTAGTTCATAAACTACTTGATGGCACAGGATCTTGGACGTGAATGAAATTACCCTGTTGTTGGGATTCAGACCGACAAGTTTTGTCCAAGTTTTTCGGTATATAAAGCATTATTGTTTCCATACTTCGAGCATTTACATCATTGACTTCTTGACTTGATGCTCAGCAGTTTTCTTTATTAAATTTTGTCTTTGCCTATATTTATCGGATTATTTTGCCATCTGAACTGAAACATGCTTTATAAATTCAAGGTTTTTTCCTTCAATAACTTGACATCATTGATATATCTAAGTAGCACTGATATTAGAATTATCTTAGTTAGTTCTTAAGACACATTCACGCCTATTGTAAAGATCTTATAAAAAACTGGAGCCTATTGTGGATAGTTTAATAGATTCATTCTTACGTTTAAGCTTCATCGTGTAATTCACTGCAGATTAAACTTATCATGAATCACTAATTTTTGGGTTGTTTTTGAAGGCTCTTTCTAAAATGAAAATATAAATCTTTAGAGTTGCATCATGTAAAGTACTTATAACTCAAATTATTTAATGTCTTTCGAACTCAAATGCTTCTTCCAAAGGGCGTACATTTTCTATATAACAGCAGTGTTGTCAATGTGTTAGTTTTCTTTTTTTAGTTTGATGAGTGCTTGTACTGTTGGCATCCTTTATAGCATTTAAGAAGAAATATCCTGTATAGCGATTTGATTTTTGGTTATTCCGTTGCATTTCCTCATTTATAGATTCTAGCTATTTACTAAAGTAACGATTTGCAAAATACATTTTACATGAAAGCAATAATATTACCAAATAATTATACACATAGAAAAATTAGAACTCGCGTGGTAATCAAACCCACATAATCTCGGCTTTCCGGGCCAAGTGCTCTACCAATTAGCTAACCAATTCTCTTACGAGAGAAAGCTGAAGTTTCTGTATGTGTATCTGTATGTATTTAATTATTTCCGGAGGCTTCACTGAAGACTTAATTACCAATAACAGTATAGAATTCTAAATTGATTTTAACTCTGGAGGAGTCGATAAAATTGTATTTTACATGAAAATGATTTACTTCAGACAGGAAATTTCTAATCAGTAAAGTACCAATGTTAGCAAAAGTAGTAATATAGATCTAACTGCCAACAGTAATTAGGGAAATCCCAACAAAGTATTGGGCACCTTTTCCAAAATATTTATTAAGGAAAAGAGACATTTTACGTAAAACCTTGACGTTTCCTATTTTCATATTTTGCTAATTAAACCAGTATAACATTATGGATTCTAAGATCGCTGTTAAATTTACTGAGTTGCTCTAGTATAATTAAATAACAAGAATCCTATTGTGCAAGACTAAATTAAACTTCATCAACTTCAGGTAGTGATAACAGAGATCTCGAAATACTTTCATGCATGATAATCGATAAATATAAAACGCAATTTTTCCCATTTCTTTGTTTGTCTTATCTTGTATGCCATTCATCGGTGCTTACAGCTGTGGTAGGAATCACAATCTAAAACATTTTTTGCACTTATCAGTAGCGCAGCTAGGGTTTCTTGGGCCCGTGGCTAAATCTTTTTTTGCTTAACTGAGAAGGTAAATAGAGAACTAAGCCACCATTAGATGGCACATCATCCTGTCCCATGATCGTATCTTTCGCTCTACTAACATAAAAAGGTTAATGAAGCGCCAGGCCCATTGTATGGCACATCCTGATCTATAATCGTATTTTTAGCTGTAACGATCATTTTTTGTGCTCGTTACATAATTATTTGGTTAACCTTCTGTCTGTGTAATCTAAAATTTTTGTAGTCCTTTCTCTCGTTGGAGGGGATTTCTTGTATTGTGTATTTGAGGTCGCATGGATAGCTATGGTTATCTTTTATTAGTTTTTTTCAAATTATTGATAATAATTAATAAATTTTAAATTATTTCTTATTGCAAACGGGACACAGGGTATAACTGTTTTCAATTTTATTTTTATTTTCTTACTGTAGAGAAATGAAGTTGTTACAGCTGTTGTCGGCACTGTTGATTATTTACTATCAATTTAGATCCGGTTAGCTAATTTAATTGGTTCCTTTATTTGCTTCATTAATTTAACTAGTAATTATAATTACGCGTTACGTTTTAGGTGTTAGGAAACTTGAAATTTCTTCTTTTCTTCTTTTATATATTTTGCTTTCCTGGTCTAATTGATTAGTTTTACTCTAACAAGAATCTTTGTTATTCACCTCTCCAATGAGGATTTTTAAATAATTTTACGTTGGGACAGTTCATTGGGGAACTTTCCATTAATTGTTCTAGACTGTCGATTTTTGTTATTGGCTAATCGAGTGGTGATCGTCTGTCGAATTCTTTCTCGTTCGTTCGGGATTCATTCGAGCTTCAGTGACAGCAGAAGACTTTGGGGTTGTGCTAGTGAGGTGTAGGGAGTCAAGTAGTGGTAGACTCTTTGAAGTTTCTTTTTTGTGAAGCCTCGGTAGTTCCAGGGTACTTTTACTTCTTCCCGGTATTTTGGTTGATCTAATGTGAGTTGAATTTACATTTAGCTTCAGCCCATCCTTCAAAGTTACCCTATTTGAAATCTACGAAGATATCTACGTTAGTGAAATTCAAGCCACCACGTGCTTGTAATTATTTAGTACACACAACCACTCCGTAGATTTATCCACATCAATTATTGTATCCAGTGGCCACCGAATGGGATTTGTTCCACAACATGCCTAGTAGGGTGGATAAAAAAGCGCACGGAAAAAGTTTTTTAACCTAATCGATATACGGTAAAGTTGCCTTTTGATAACGCCAACAATTCTGCAAAATCTCAGCTTTCTATGACGTCATCTTCTGCTGCCAGTTTGTATCTAAAATGTAAGTTAATTCCTTCTTAAATTCAATACTAGTTATTAGGTAAATCTTGCAGTTCTTCGCTTGTTTTCTTTATGAAAACAACTCACCACGAGGAGGTGGTTGCATTGGGTTTCACTCCCCCCCCCCCCCTCCACAACCCTCCCCTCCCAACACCCCCCCCCAAAACCACTAACACCTATCATTTTAGTTTTTCAACGCCTTAGTATATTGCTTTTAATGTTTTGAATATTGGTAAAGTTGCTCTCGAAGCAATTCTCTTTCTAATGAACCTACTCTTGCATCATTACCACTGCCGCCGATGCTTTAATATTTCTATTTCAGCTGGAACATCAGATATCATTTCTTTAAGCTCATCGTCAGGAATAGATGTTGTTCAAGGTGGTTCAGTGATAATAAGATTTATCTTTAGAATTTCAGCATGTAGTCGTCTGCATCAAAATTTACTTTAGGAATAACAAACTGACAAATGTTTCGAACGTTTGAACCTGTTTTTTCTCTACACTTCAGTATTCTTCAAAGCCCCAACTCTCTTACGCGTTTCCTGGTATCGGACAGCATTGCTAACAAAATATTTTTTGGGTGACTAAAAATCGAGAATTTTTTATTGTGAAGGCTGTCATAGCGACAAAAAGGCTGAGACTTAATCTCAAACCACGCAAGGGCATACACCTTGATAATGTATTCAGCTAAAATTTTCAGATCTTGTGAAGGGCTTTTTTGTGACCACATATAATCTTAAAATGCGGTTAGCCGTCGTTAACCATCTTGAATGGTTCATTTTCCCTGAATTTTGTGAGATAGACCTGGGGCAATATTGCCTGTTGAAATTGCGACACAAATTTCGTATAAATAGTTTTGGTCTGTGCTAAGTTCTTATGCTTGCAATATCGGTAATGTGACGTCTAAGATATTTTCTGAAAATTACAAACAGGCAACTTTTTCAGAAAAAGCTTTTGAGCCACTCGTTTTGCCATACAAAAACTGCAGTAAATGACGCAAAGGTAATTCATTAGTATGTAACAAACAAGCAAACCATTGTAAAGGATGTCCCATAACCTCTTTATAACGCCATTTTTAGTTTCTGCGTTGACCGCTTTGCCATCACATCCAATTGACTGTAACTTAAAAATATGGCGTTATGTGTTAAAAAATTTAGTATAGATTTCCTAATTTCTAACGAAGTTCCTGACTTAGGAGTAATATGTCCAAGATTGTGACGTCCTTGTTTAAGCATCAAACTTTCAATCTGCTGCTGGTGGTCGGTGCTCGGGCGCCAGATTTAATAAGGGGATTTACTCCTCCATCTCGTCCTTGATGCGGTCAGACGAGGGCTCACCGAACAGCTACGCTGGAGATTCGGTCCTTCCAGGGGTCGATCAGCTGAAATAAAAGGGTGCAGAGCTTACAATACAAATAAAACACCAAATATGCCCTAAACAATCTATATTGTAGCAAGCCAGAAAATAAATTTAGTACACACTATTTACAGGCAAGCATCTATCCTCTACAGCCTACTGCTACCAGCCCAGGCAGTACAACAAGCAGGTAGAGGTGCAAGTGAAGATCAGATAGCAGGTTTCGGGTGGCATGGATGCCTTCGTAAGTTTGGAACCAAAAGGGGGCCGGGACAGAAGAAAAAGGACGCAGTTACCCAGCGAAGGCCACGAAAAATAATTAGTTATTATAAATTGTCATTCTGGTCTTAAATCACAGTAACTTCGTTACAAGCTACAAAGAACCTAGTTCAGAAACAAGCACAACATGCTTTTTAGTAATTGTTTTTCTCTTACTTACTTCCTCCTCTTTCAGTAACTTGTATGAATGTTCTGTCCTTTCTCCCATCAAAGTACACACCACATGCCTGAAATGGCTTTTTCCGTATTTTTTTTTCTGAGATTATCTCGACTTTTTACTTTCGCTCTCCTAATCTTGTTCCGATCTATAACTCTCTGTCAGAAACACCAGTTCTATTGCAAGCTAGTACGGTCGGTACGATGTGACTAGAGGTACTGAAATGAAATTCACAGTAGAAGTAGGTTCAAGAGAAGAAGGTAGTGATGATCCGCGGGCGGCGGGCGCCAAGCAAGAAGTCGTTCGTCTAGCGCCGTGCATATTCACAAGATAAAAGCAATATGAAATTAGACACCTAAGATAACTATGACCGCGATAGATAGTTGGGTTTCACAGAATTACAGATGCCTAAAAGAATTTAAATTTATTGTAAAATGACATTGAATATCAACAGACAGACTCGAGAGTAAATTAGACTAGGTGATGTAATATTTGAGGCGAAACTGGCAGCAACAGGTCAAATCTGATTAGGCCAGAATTTTGCACGTCAAACATACTATAGAAAAGGCAACTTTTCCGCATACAGGCGTTCGCAATTTCGAAAAATAAATTTTTCGATCCACCGTAATGCCCAGGCTGAATACAAATGGAAGCCGACGATGATCCGATCTTCTTTATCTTCAGATTTTTGTTATGTCACAGCTATCTAAATTTATAATTTTCTCGTAATGTCATGGTATTTTAACTTACTGCAATTTTGGTTATCAACGAAAATCATAGTTTATCTCATAAGTGTTATCATTTATATTTATTTAAATGTTTTTATCATTGTAATTAAAGACTTAGGAAGATGTGAGGTCTTAAGAGGTTTTGTTGGCGCGTAATAAGTTTTGTTACAGCATAGTATAGGTACTTCATGAAACACAGGTCTGTGGAACAACGAAGAAACTCGTGGTAAGTCTGGTTTTTATACTTTTTAAGTTTTTGTGTAAAATCTTTCTTCGTGACGTATAAATTTTTGCTAAATATTACATTTATTTTAAATTCAAAATCATTAAATTTTGTTGATGGTAATTTTAATTAGGAAGTTGTACTTGTACATTATTTATATTTGTAGATTTTTGTGTTTTTTTGTTTTGTAAAGAAGCATTGGCGCTCTTTTCTTTATTATATGTGTTTTATTATATATACATATAATTCCCTTATCCCACGCTCAAGCCCACCCTCTGAGACTAGCGGGCCTAAGACCAAAAAGGCTCTTAGTTTAATGTAAATTCTAGTAACGGAAGGTAACGTTACAAGCTCTATATTAAGAAGGATAATGGTGGGTGAAGTCCGATTGTTGACAACGGCATGCCTTGCCATTCGAAGAAATTCGTTTTGAGCGGGTACAAGCTGTATACAATAACCAGTCAGGATTTTCCGGAACTGCTGTTACTTTTCTCTTTCGAATACAGTTGTCCATGAAATCAGATACAAACATTTATGGGATGAATCAGTTTACCTATCCTTTCTCTTTCGTATGCCAAGAGAGGCAAGTGCTTACTCGCTAAGTCGACACCTTTGTTGCTTCCAATACAACATTCAGTATATTTTGGGAGTTATCTTTTTTGTAAAATGTCAAATTTGGTTACCCGTCCTGATGTTAATGAAATTTCTTTCTTACAAATTTATTGCAAACTTAAGGTTCAATACCAGTCTTCATAAATGGTTATTGAGATTGTAACTAAATGACTTATTTTATATAGGGTGATCAAAATATACATAAAATAAAATGTATACATTATTTTTTTTAAATTAAGTACTCTGTTATCTGCATTCATGATATTGAAGCGACAGTGGTATTAGTCTGTACAAGAAGTAAAAGATGGTAATTATCTCAGCACATAGTATAATTATTATTTACAATTCTCTTCTGGTTAATTGCCATAATTAAAGTAATATACCTAATTAAGCATTAGATACATTTTTAATTCATGTTAATATATAGGAAGCGCCTCGGATTCTCGTCCTTTAATTTCTCACTTGTTCATTTGATTAACTATTCCTCAGATCAACACGATTATAAATCTTCAAGCTAATAATGCTTATAAAAGTATAATGAGTTAATTTATTAAGCTTGTAATACTTGAAATTATTCTAGTGTTTCGCTAGCTTTTAGAAACCATCAGTATATTATTATCCTGTATTTTAAAATTTCAATACTAAAAGGACCTAGTACGGTTCTGACTTTTTAAAAATGTTATACCTCAAGGTCAAATTAATATTGTAAGCGTCTGAGAATGTATTTTTACGGCATTTCCAAAGAACAATAAATCATGTTGCACAAATCGAAGCTGAAACATTATAGCTTCATGCATAAAATTCAAGCAGTACCAACAGGATAACGGATTTATATGCAAATTTTCAATAAGTAATATCAAATATCTAAAATAAAACTAGAGATGTAGTCTTTAAGTGGAATGATAGATTAGAACATTTTGATCGTATTATCATGAAAAAGGGATCTAATATCCCCTAAAATGAGGTTATGAAAAGGAAAATTTCAGCGTGCTTTAAGAGTGTAATCCCAACGGGCACCTGTCACAGATGCACTGAGGATAAAAAGGATTACTCTTAATCCCTTATTCATGAAGCTTTACTAAACTTTCGGCACAAAAGGAGACAGATTAAGAGAAGGAAGTGCTCGCCAGTCATTTGTCAACACGTTAGAGTTGACAAAACAGAAGCAGCAAGTCCAGGAAAAAACCTTGGACAAATCTCTCGCAGAGGAGTGTATTTAAAATGAAGAATTGAATATGCAAAACCGTGCAAAACGGCTTAAGTTACTGAAAGAGATCAGATTAAAGAAAAGGTTTGTGCTTTCAGCAAGTACGTAGGTAAGGTAGGAGCTTAAAAAAATAATAATAGTAATAATAAAAACGCCTCGATAAACATGACGAAGTGCTTGTCTTATAATCTGGAGTTTTGTAAATGGTTAAATGAATACGGCAGACGGTAAAAATCTGTGAAATTATGACTACATTAACAGCGACAAGATTAATCCAGATTTCTTAATGGGAGTAGTTAATTATATCAGATTCGGCCTGTTTGTGCGTATACGTCGCGAACCGGACTCGCAACAGATTTTCTTTTGCTTTTATTTTGTAATTTGGGCCCAAATTTGTTTTTCGTTTATTACAATCTAATTTTAATTATTGCGAAACATAAATCAAGGACTTTATGTGTGATACGCATGGAAACAGGGTCGGATTTACAACGACCATTACGCATTTAGGTCTAACCGCTATAATATCTCTTCCATTTACATCATAAAGTGTGGAAGACGAGGCTATTTTTTTACATTTCTGAAAATGTATTTAATTATCGTTTCAATCTTGTAATCTTTTGACGTTAACATTACATCATAATATTAAAAACGATCGATATCTCGGATAGTTAGGGATCTCGTAGATATTCCATTTTAAACTTTCAATATAAATTACCTCGTTTATAAATTACGTCCTGGCGTATGATGAAATTTTATAAGTTTTATAAATTGAATGTTTTCTTTTATCCTTGATCTGGTAAGACAATAAGTAATAAATTTCCTTGACCTAAAATTTATAAATAACTCATAAACTCGTACTGTCCATATAGAAAATAATCCCACGCAATATATAACAGACTTGAATTTCCATGTTTATTTACAGAGAAAGTTCCAAAAATTTTAAATTCAAGAGTCGTAAAAGTCTTGCAAGATCTACAAGCATCTCAGATGGAAAATAATAAACAGAGTTGGCTTAAATATGAATTTTCTTAAACATGAAAGTTTTACAGTACTTCAAAGCTCTGTTGGCCCTGCATACATCACTTTTATTCCCGATTGAAAACTAATTACGCATAGTAATTATAACCAAAGAATAGAGAAAATGGCAGTTCATTTGTTTTCAATTTTTTGACAATTATAATTAAAAATAAATGAAAGTAACCAATTAATTGATATGAACTAAGAACAAGATTACATATGTTAAGACAGTACAAATTTACTAAAACACAATCATAGAAATTTTACTTGGGTTCTGTTCATTGAGCGTCTTTTGAGAGTATTACTATGTAGATTTGTCAGTAAGGATAGCCAGAAGTGGTCTTTAATCTCCCACAGATCAAACGCATGCAGTCGGCAAAAGGTTTTACAGTTTAGTTAATGAATGTTCAAAAACTTACCCCTTGGAGTTGTTCAAGGATTGATTTTCTTAAGTTGCCAAATTAATATTGGCATATATTAGCAGAGTGGATTAGGAATGCATCTGCTATAAATAGAACGTACGTGCAGCTGAGTACAGACAACTTCAAATGGAAAAGTCTAAACACACGTTATTGTGATCTTCCTGTATGAGACTCCTGGTGTTCGTCAAGCTTTTGGCAAGAAGAATTTATTTCAGAGATTCTTGCCCGAGTGCGATACGAAGTTTTTCTCGAACTAAATCCTCAGTAAAAAATAAATTGGAAAAAGTAATATTAATGATTAGAGCAGGGGCGGGCAGCCAATATGCCAAGTGTAAATTGATCTGCATAATACAAATTTTAAAAACTTCAACTGGAGCTAGAACGAACTCCAGGTGACCATCCCTCGAGAGCATTCTCTAACAATATTCTACTTAAATTAAAGACAAGGCATCAGTTTTACAGAGAGTAAATTCTTTTATATCAAATGGGTTCAAGAAGTCATAAGCAGACCCATTAATTGTTTATATTTTACATCTACGCTAAACAGGAGCTACATTTGCCACCTTCAGTAGCGTCTCGTTCAATGTTATTTGATGCGTTTGCTGAGCTGCGAAAGTTATTTCTGCAGCTCAAACACCACATTCACCCATTGGTATAACTATCTGAAATGAAAATACAACACACTGCCTGCTAGAGACAATAAATGATTATTAGAATTTTCTTCAACAACCTTTTGTCATAGTTACTATCCAAGGCATAAAAGGCTTCTTAGGTTAACAAACAATACGTTCCAATTGGCATTCGGCATAATAGCTTTGTCATTTAATGTATCTAATAATATTTTTTCTAAAAGCTCTTGATTTCATTGGTAACTATGATTTTCAGGCAAAAAATAAAATGATACCTTGATTCAGGAAAAAAATTACAGAATATTCTTTCAGCGGTGGAAAACATGACCAACAATAATCCACCTGAAACATACAACAGCATTGAACATAAACAAGACTCTGCTCTATACAGTAGTGGAAAAGCAAAATTATAGTACTCTGTCCCTAATAGTTCTTTTTTCTGTATTATCTGGTTTCTTGGTCGTTGACATTACTTAGACCCTTATTTATAACTCATCGCGTTGATGGAGCTTAAACTAACAATTTCATTCTATATTGTACTGCAATTCAAGGTAAGTAAAGAAATTTGTACCGCGTCCGGTTGCGATTAGTCCTGGCTCAAGGACAGTTACTGGTTCTGTAAGTTTTTACCCTCGTTCTATGCTAATTCATTTTTCAAGATCTTGAAAGTCGATGAGACTACAAGACGTCAATGGCGGTATTCTACCTGGCTAATTTTTAAAATGTTTTACAATTGTTGCTGTAAATTTGAAATCACAGGTACTTACATGTCCTGAATGAAAACATAATAGGCAGTTGTAAGAGATTCTGACTAAAATGTTACTTTAAAAAGATCCTCTGTTTGTCATCTTAATTCTCATTGTGTTGACAATATCATTATCATTTTCAATGTTAATGTCTTATTATACCATCAAGGACGATAATATTTAAATAACCTCCTAAATGATTCTTTGCTATCTTATCTCATGTTTGTTTAAACAAGAAAGGTCTAACAACTTAAATTCTAAATAAAATAAAAATCTGGAAAGTACCTGCAATAAAGAAGATTAAACTAAAAGATAATAGGCTCACCACAGTGTGTTGTATTGTTTACTATTAAATAAAATCAGCCTATGCTATACATTTCTATATTCTGATTCAATTCTTAATAGAGAACTTTTGATTTGGTTAATCGGTCCTGCTAAATAGAAGCTCTTCTTGGATACGTTTTGGCTTATTTTATCTCTAATCTAATTCACTTTTAAATGATGTGAAATGATATAAAACTAGTACTTCACTACCCTTTTTGTATCAGAAGACACTTTCTTTGGTAGTTTAAATAGGATATTTTGCAACAGTCACATATCCACAAACCATCTTGTGCTCATTCGGGAGAAAAAAAAGGAAGATTTGTAAAGAGATGACAATACTGTATTATATTATCATATTTTACTTTTTGTTGCCCATCCTACAGGCTTACCCAACATGCAAAATTCTATAGCCGCCTTTATTAAGTATTAAAACTAACAGTATAAATAGAAAATGTGTAGGATAGGAATAGAATAAGAAGAACGAAGAAAATCAGGGAAAATCAAATCCAAAAAAATTGCTGTTCCGGTATTCACCTGCACTAAGGAAAACCACGAAAAACTATTGGTCTAGGAATTCCCCGGGCTTCTCGAGTGCCCGTTAGCGACTAAACATTAATTAATCACGTCGATCAGTAGAATCTATAGAATTCAGATGAAACGCACATCAAGCTTCAAGATGATTAGATAAATAGTCTTTCGGCCACCTTTAAAATGTGATCTATGGTCTATTTGAAAGTAAATCAAGTTTAAAGTTTTTGAAAAGTTACATGATTCTCCAAAACTTTCAAACTTAAGAACTTTTATTGAACACGTAGAGGTAAAAGAGGACATAAAGCAATTTTAAGAATCAACTAAGAAATGGTCGTTGTACAGCTAATAAAAAATTTCTCTTCGTGCCATCTCAATATTTTTCCAAATATTGGTCAATACGTTTATTACCCAAAATCGAGCTTAAACCTTTCAAGATTTTTATTTTTGGAAATCTTCAAATTTTTTATCACGGTATATTTATGTTCATTGGTAAAATATAAATGGCAACCAAAGAGAAAATAAAAGCAGCAAATGAAAAATCCTGGAATAAGAAGTGCATATATAAACTGTCTAGATCAAAGACTTGAGAACTACGAGAAAGAAGAAATACGCAAAGAATAAGATAAAACTGCACAAATTATGTGGGAACAAATGAATACTGCTACCAGAAGGACACCATGCAGAAAACAATGGAAATATCCAAAAAAGGAGACATAACACAAGAAGAATTGGCAAAATGAAATTAAACAAATCTGCAGGCGGAGATGAAATATGTCCCGAAATGATAACACACGAGGGAGATAGAGTAAGAGAATGGATTCGAAGAATATGTCAAAAAGTCTGGAATGGAGAAGAAATACCTACTGCCTGGGACAATAACATCATAGTGCCTGTACACAAAAAAGGAAATACAAATAAAATGAACAACTACCGTGAAATTTGCTTATCATCATGTGTACAATGTTATATTCAAGAATCCTAGAAAAACAAATAAGAAAAAATGCAGAAGACAGACTGCAAGAAGAACAAGGCGCATATCGTGAGAATAGACAGTATCAAGACCACATCTTTACCCTTAGAATAGCAACAGAGAAAACATTAGAAGGGAATAAACCACTATATGTTGCACTATTATACATGTTATCTGCGTTCGACATTGTACTAAAAACGGCCGCGTGGAGAGCCATGGAGAAAATTGAAGTACCTGAAAAATTAATCACAGCTACTAAAAGGTTGTATAAAAGAGCCAAAAGCATAGTGAGAGTTGAAGGAAGAGGATCAAATACTTTCAATATGAGAAATGGCATTAAACAGGAGGACTCACTTAGTCCACTTCTATTTATACTAATGGGCCAGATAGAACGTGATAGCAAGAGAAATAGATTTAAAGCAACAATAGGATGGTGAAATATGAAAAGAGTATCAATACAAAATTTACAATACTCAGATGATATCCTACTAGTTTCAGATAATGCAGCAAAATTACAACAGCTGGAATGAAGCAGTAAAAAGGGTGGGCATGACTATCAACTATAAAAAAAGCAAGGTCATGAAAGTCAGCAAGGAAGGCGAACGAACAAATAAATATAACCTATAATAGGGAAACACTAGAAGTGACCAAACAATGCGAGTATCTAGGAGTCATTATAACACAAGACAGACATCGTAGCAGAGTTACAGTAGCAGAAATGAAATACCGGAGGCGAGCAGTAGGAAGAACGCGCAGAGATAGGGTACGAAACATAACCACGAGAGAAAAACTAAAAGTGGAACCGCTAGTCTCTACCATAGAAACAAAACAACTAAAATGGTTTGGGCATGTGACACGGATGTCGGAGAAGAGATTACCCAAAGGGATTATGGAGGCAAGAAGGGAAGGAACAAGAGGAAGAGGTAGACCAAGACACACTTGGCAAGGAATGGTCCAAAAGCTAATAGAAGATTGAGGAAAAAATCTGACACAGGCAAGACAACTAGCGCTTAATAGGAATGAATATCTGAAATGGACTGAAGACCCGGCAACTTAGTGTATATGGGAATAAGAGAAAGAAGAATAAGAAGATAAAATATAAATAGCAACCAAAGCTTGTTTTGACCAGAAATGGATTTGAACCGTAACATTTTCCTATATATTCTTATTGTTGTCGGTTTCCCTTTTTTTACAACTTTTATCGCACACCTTCATCTTTAAAAAGCATATATTCGTGTATAGCATCGATTGAGATGTTTTTGCCGGTACATAAGATGATTTCTTCGATGAGGAATCCATCGGAAAATACAAAAATTTTAAACATAGATCTACTTTGGGGAAATATCAGGAAAATTTGTCTTTCTATCCATATTCCGCAGTGCCCACCATGGACTCGTAACAGATTCACCTGTTGTTCTCCGATTAGAGGTATTTTTAAAAGGTATTAACTTGCCTTTGGTACTGCGCGATACGCAGGGTTTTTTGTTATATATAACGTGGATAATTCGCTTAGGAGGACGATTAGTTTAATTTTTGTGGGTATTGGGCGAATCATTTGTAAGATTTAGATTGACATATTAAGATTCAACTTTTTGCAGTGTAGTACCGATGGTGGTGAAATCCAACCCTAAAAGCAGGTAGATTTTCTTTAAGACGGTTAAAAAGAATACCAGCAAAGGGCGACGACATTGACCAATAACCATATAGTACATATGAGTGAGAAAAATTTTCTGCAGCTGGGCATCACTCGTAAGTGCATTGAATGTACTGGATTCTCACACCGCGCCAAGAAGAAAGTCTTTAAATAAAATAAAAGCGAGTATGTAAAAATATGTAAACTACTGAACTACATAATAACCCACAGCATCTTCAATATGATTTGTAAATGTTCCACGTGCAAATACCTACTGATTCATTGTTAAAGAACTACAGTTGCCCTAGTATTTATGTAGTTGAGTAAGCGATCTTCTTTACCGTTGTTTACGTACACGTGGATTGTTTTTTTTTCTCGTGCATTATTTCTAGGTTGGTATTCTACGTATCAACTAAAATTCTACAATCTGAAAATCTACACTAAAAACATTATAATTTACATAGTTAATAAATAAATCTAAACAAATAAACAACACGTTTATATCATGAAATATTCAGAAGTAGAAATAATTTTAAAAGGGTTTTATTATAGAAAGCAAAAGAGACGCTAGTTGATAGCTGCTGGCAAAATAATAATGACTGTGTGTGTATTATGAGTATACAGTTTGATAAACTGCTCTTAATTTTTGTTCCCCTTATGTTCCATTTTGCCACCGTTGGAGTTACTTGCTTAAGTTATTAATCTGCAAGATGTTTCTGCCCACTTTGCCAACAATTCCTCTGGAAATTCTTGCGGGTTCGACTATTGACTCAGAAATAAAGAAAATAAATAAAGTGCAATGTACCGAAAACAGAAACTCAACCGACACCAACGAGAGTAATAACAGGAATGCAAGATTTTAAAGTAATTTAGAAGTAATTTACAAGCAAGGGAGTGAAATTTCAGCATATAAGAAGTGTTCTTTTAATCTGACAGCAGCAGTAAAACAAATAAGATAATTGGAAATATGTGTTGGCAGCAGCTCAAGGTCAGGGGATGTTATTTATCCCGACTGTGTGTATATATATATGTGTGTGTTGAGGACCGGACTACTACGTCTGCTTGTAATTAGGAGAATATATGGCTGCAGCTATGGTTTATGGACCCTTGCATCTGAGATCTGTCATTGGATACTTTAGACTTGCCTGGAAACAGATTTAAAAGAGAAGAGGTTTGTTTTAAAAAGCTTTCGAGGCCGAACCAAAAGCACACAGCACGAGTTTCGTGCGTTTTACAAAAATAAAAGTGTCACCTAAAGCGGTGTTTACTACTTTATTTTGTTAATAATACTCATTTGGTAATTTGCGACCGTCCCCGCATGCAAGGTAATAATATGTAAAGTACGCCGTGTAAATAAAATAACATTCGCATGTTTGTGTTTCTCCTCCTCGACATTAAAATCGGCAAAACAACGCCACAAGTCAGAACGCGTGGATAAAAAATGCCATCGTACATCCTGCGGAGAGACCGACAACGACCCGAAATTACCAACCAAATTACGCCGCATATATTTATGGTGTTCCAAATGAAGAAAGGATTTAATCTTCTGTGCCGTTTTAACTACCAAAAACGCAGCTATAACCAAATTTGGAAAGATTTAATACCCGAGCTCACCTTCTGAGGTGGTAGAAGAACAATGAACTAATACCTTTTGACAAATTCACGCACAAATTTCACCAGCGGAAACAAACAGGAAAAACTTGTTTAATACTAATATGTAAATGAAATTTTTATATTCGAGATCTCACACCGTGCGATGTGGGTAATTCATTAAATGGATGAGACAGCAGTTTCGTTTTTTTTTTAAATATATAACGCGATTATAATAATAATAATGCTAATTTTTCATCATTGTATACTTAAAATGGCTACATTCCGATATGTCACATGATAAGGTTTATCTCTAGCAACAAAATAGGCAGGAGTATAATTTTATATTCTAATTAAACGGAGGAAAAGCACAAATGTGAATAACATGGTTTAATTCAGTAAATTGCAAAATTACTTAAAAACGGACGTGGAACTGTTTTACATATTTTTCATTCCATTTATTTTAATAACTATTGTTTTTATTTTTGTTTTTGTTGTTTTCCTTGAAACTTCTATCTAATTATTATACGAGGTGTCTCTAGAATATCCTGAAAAGTTTTGCTACATAATTTGAATTTTGTTCAAAATTTCAAAATGAACCACTCGAAAAGTTTGTATAAAATTGTGTCCTAGTGGTTTCATTATTATAGTGCACTTACGCTGGATTATTTTGCCACGGACGACGTTCCTAGTTTGTAACCTTTATTTTGCATATGGGCTATACGAGGGTGGTCTGAAAAGTTTCCGATACAAGATACAAGACATTTTTTCTGAAAATTTTTTTTTATTTTTCAACATAGTCTCCTTGTAACTCTACACACTTCTCCCAGCGATGCTCCCATCTCTGTAACCCGTCCAAATAGTACTCGGCATTTTGCTCCCAAAAAACAGTCGCCATCACTTTCCCAGCCGAAAACACAGTTTTTGCTTTTTTTTGGAGCTGGTTTCCCCTTTGCAGTCCACTGCTTGGACTGTATTTTTGTTTTGGACGTATAATGATGTATCCAAGTTTCATCTACAGTAATTAATCGGCGCCAAAACTCGGATTTATTTCGCCTAAACTGCGCCAAAAGAGCGTTGGAAATATTCATTCGAACACGTTTTTGGTCTAACGTGAGCAAACGCGGCACCCAACGCGCGGACAGCTTTCTCATGCCTAAATGTTGATTTAATATGTGACAAACACGTTCTTTTGACATGTTCATAACCTCTGCTATCTCTCTCACTTTAATTCGGCGGTCGTCTAGCACCATTTGGTGAACTTTGGCGATGTTTTCGTCGGTAGTTGCAGTTTTTGGACGTCCCGAACGTTCATCGTCTCCCAAGCTCTTACGCCCACGTTTAAATTCAGCAGCCCAAAATTTCACTGTGGTAAATGATGGTGCATAGTCCCCATACACAGAATCCAACTCATCTTTTATTTGCGAAGGCGTATTAACTTTCAAAAACAAATATTTAATGACAGCTCGATACTCGATTTTGTCCATTTTCACAAAAAAACTCACATCAACTCACTCAAACGACTGTTACATAAAAACTGCGCGTCCAAAATGGCTGAAACTTTGGTGAGTAACTGTCAACAGATGAACAACGAAATTCAGTAACTTTTATTTACGAGTGCTGCCATCTTCACGTTGAGGTCGGAAACTTTTCAGACCACCCTCGTATACCAGAAGCTTATTTCTTAGCTGTTGATGGAACTCATTCTAGAATCTTTAAAAACCTTTATAAAATGTCGCTTCTCTAGGATGTCACACATACCACAAATTTTCCAGGAAAACAATACTTTTACCTGTTTTTCCAGAACATCAGTTTGTAACAAAAGCAAAAAGACGATAAAAGGTGATTTATATGATGCTATAGGTACTTGATGGTGCAGTTACTCTACTTATGGTTATGGGATCACAAATGGACGTTGAATCAATCTCTCAAACAAAAGTTCGAAACAGGCTAACAAATTGATTCCACTTCCTTGCTCAAAACTGTTAACAGAATTGTCAAATATCTTTTCAGAACAGAAGCTGCCGATTTTGCACTGCCAATTATGTACCTATTCTATTAGACATTGTTTAATTGAGGTTGTTGAAGATTTTTGTTGAAACGAAAATGTATGGTAAATATATGAGTCTGCTCATAACATCTACAATTCTATTATTGTAGCTTTTAGGATTATACATGATTATCAGCGGCTAAAGAAGCATTTGCTTCCTATAACTAAATAGATTATTTAATTTTTTTTTTCAAAGAAAACTATAAAGGTGTACTGTCATTAGAACTTAATGCCCCATGAGACAAACTCGAATCTTCACACCCAATACAACAGTAAAACAATTTAATCTTTGTGCAGGTTTTTATGCTCCGACGACACGTCGTCGGTGCACCCTGAAGTGTTTGAAGTACCATTGAATTTAATAATCTCTCTTCACTGATTTCCCTACCCCTAGCTCAAAGCTACACATGGGACCAGCGCATGTAGTAAATAAATAAGTAACTGCGTGTTGCACATGTTAAATCTTATAAGCTACAAATGACATTAGACATTAAAAACTAACCAAAACAAACAAACAACTATTTCATTAAGTTATGTCACTAGAATCTATTACATATTTATTTATTATATTACCGACCAAAGGCTTAAAAGATGTCTGTGTATTTTTTCGAAACTAGCAGTATTTCTGTTTTGAATTCTCATTTCTTGCCAAGAATCTTTTTTTCTTGCTGGTTAAGGTAGGTAAACCAAATTTCGCTCCATATCACAACAGACCGACGATCTCATATAGGCACAATTTTGACTTAACGGTAACACCTTTATCTGATTAATGAAGGTAACCATATAAGTTGATGTGTTACTTGTAAGAGGTACATTGTCATAGCTAGATTGCTTATTGATCTAAAGTGTTTATAGCTTCAACATGAATGTAGAAACGAACCAGAATTAACGTTATTGAGGAAGCTAAATAGAAACACAAATCGTGCTACGACTGTGGTGTCCCGAGATTGTGGGTTCCTAACTCTGAGCATATCGATCAAAGTCAGGAGTTACTTACGCAAAGCTTATAAAGAATATGTCTCAAAACACTAAATTAGCAAAGAGTGTATCCAGATCGGCCACCTTAGTTGAATAAGCTAAAAAAACGCACAAAGAGGAAGAAGACTGTCCCAGAAGGCTAGAAATGATACGACTGTAGATATATATTTCAAACAGCAAAAAGATACAAACACACGGTTAATAAAAGCCATAAAGAAAAGTAGAAGAGATTCTTGGCAAAAATCTGTCGAAGATGACTTAAACTCAAATCCTTGGGGGAATCGTTCAGATTAGCAGCAAGAGAACTCAAAAAGCAGATGGTAAGGACAACGCTAGAAATAACAGAAGGGTACGCAGATTCACCGGAAGAGTTTTTTTGATCGAATACCGGGAGAGGGCCCCCGTGACTTATCAACGAAACACCAGGGATTTCCCTTCAGACAGAAATGCAAAATGGTGGTCCAGCGAAATGGAAAATTTAAAAACGGAACAATCCCGAAGCTTTTTAAACATACATGTGTGAAACAAATCATTCTTAAGTCAACCTAGGACGTAAATAAGTTGTCTCTGTCAAGACTATAAAGTTTAGGAAACTATAGCAGACTCAATGTTTCGTACGAAATAACTGTTGCGTAAAAGAGGTCTCGAGTATAGGTCGTAGTCTTCTTAAATTTTTTATTTTTATAGATATACGGTATACTGTACCCTGCAATACAACATTATCTAAAACATACAATGCAAATCATGTTGCCAAAAGATAACGCAGACAATGACTCTTTACCTTACTGTTATTTTTATAACAGTATGTAGTTTTATACATTTGTGTAATAAAAAATCTGCTTCTTACATGTTTTAGTGTAATTTCTTTGTTCTCTCTTATACAGATACTTCCTTTAAAAAGACACGGATGTTTCTTTTAAGCGGATGCCCCCAATAAAGGGATAAGAAATGTGGAACCGACAAAGTCCGCTTATTGGAGACTTTACTGTACACGGTAAAATCCTTAAAGCATTCGAATCAGTAATTGCTAACTACTTAACTAGATTAATAAATGACTCTCTTATGTGGGATATTTCCCGCATTACTGGAAAATAGGTAGATTAGTCACGATCATGAAAATTTTCCAAGGACCTAAACGATCCAAAATCATTCCGACCGATTACCCTATTGCCGTAGCTTCGTAAGGTCTTTAAGAGAGTGATACAAAATAAAATAGTGCAGCACTTGGGTGACGAAGACCTACATCATCCTAATAAATACGGTTTTTGAAGCGAAAGAGCACAGTCCAGGCAGTAGCTAAAAAGAGAAACACTGCGATAAAGACACAATAAAAATGCATGGCTACGCTATTTATGAATATAGGCGGTGCCTTTGATAATCTGCGGTAGCTGGGAACAATACATCACCTGCACAAACTGGTAAACATTATTTATATACAAAACAGAGTGGTACAAATTACAACCTCAGATGCAGTGCTTGAAAATGCACCAACTATAGAGTGTTAGTAAGGATCCATATGTACTTCGTCCTCTCTTATGGAACTTCTGTATTCATGCTTTTGTCGCGAGGTAAAACCATAACGAAACAACCATTGTTCACGCCGATGACTGGCTAAAGTGACCGGGACTTAAAAGAATGCACCGCCGAACAAAACCTAATCATCTCGCTGAGCAAGATGGTATTTATGTGATAAAGGGCAAAATGGGTAGAGATCCCACAGTCAAGATAAATGAACAGAACATTCAACAAAATATTTGGGCATCCACATTAGTAGCGACCTTCACTTTAACTTGCCCATTAGAAAGTTTACGACCAAGGCTCTAAATACTAAGCAGAATCTTCGACAGTATACAAAAGTTGTTCTTGCAAAATCTAAAGACAAATTAAGTTGCAGACTACAGGAGAGAGCAAGAGAAAGAGAAAGATAAGCATACCTTTTCCTGCCAATTGTAACTACAACGATGCAGGCCCTGTCTAGATGGTTGCATGCGATAGTTAGCATCATAGCAAGGGATTACAACCAACATCTCCCTTAAATAGGGAAGCGGGACAACCCCCTACTACGACACCTGCTATGATCAAAGCTGAGATGACATGGAGCATGCAGCAGCTTGTGTCCACATGGTCTATCCAATGAGTAGAACTAGGCACATGTGTAGTGGAAGATTAAGGTGTAACAGACACCCTGACCAATTTCGAATAGAACACATGGAACTTTCACCGAGATTAGAAAAGGAAAGAAGCATCGCCAAACCCCGAGAAATAAAGTCAGAACAAGAACAAGAAAGTGTGTAAACGTGTGTGTGGTGCAGTGCAGGTCTCAGGATCTGGTAATGACACTTCAGTAATTTACAAGAAGTTAGATATTTAGGTAAATTAAGTATTGAAATGAAAAACGCAAAATATAATCTAATAAGACCGTATTGTAACAGAAAGAAAGCGCCATTTTGGGCTTCCTTTTTTTCGTGATGTTCCAACGTCGGGCATCATCATCCATTAACCTTCTCGAGAGAGAGCTAGCTATAAACACTTGCGGTGGCCCAAGATCGGGCTTTGCCTTCCATTCTCATTACGCAGAAAGATTGAAATTTAAACGTTTTGGAATTTTAAATGTTTTATTTTGTTGACTGTGTTCTATACTGAGGAATAATAAAAAAATAAGCCAAGAAGAGGAGAAAACTTAACATCAAAGCGGGTGAGACAGCGCCCTCCAATGGACCACCTCCAACAAACCACTTACGGTGGCCCAAGTGTAGATTTCCTCTTCTATTGTCGTTTTAAGAAATGTAAAATACAAACATGAAAGATGATGACTATCTTGGCATGAAGCGATTGATAGTATAATTTATTATGAATTTAACATTACAATTTTAATGTATGCAGAGGAATTCTCAACGTATCGATGTAGTGTTCATTGTATTTTGACTCAAATCCTTTGTTTTTATGTTACATATTGTACATTATTGTTAAACACCCTATGTAAGATTTTGACGTGTCATAAACTACACATTAAAACAGAATAAGCTCAGAAATTCTTAATTACGATTTCTGTAATTAAAAGCTACAAATTTCGAGGTACTTAACGCTGTAATTGCACTATTCATTTGAATAATGAGAACCTCTTGCAGTTTTATTGATAAGATTCCATCAGAAATGCAGTAATCGTTACCGTAACAAAAAAAAAAACTTGGAAACAATATAATGTTTTGGAAAAATCAGTATTCACGGTAGCAAAAATTTCAAAGTAAATAAAGTTACAGCTGCAGCCCCGTTAGAATCGTGCCCTCATTAAAAACCCACGTGTATACACATAACACAACCTACACGCAATGATAAAAATAATATTATTATTAAAAATGATAACCACGTATTAGGAAGTGATTGTTTCATAAAATAAAATATACAATAAACAATAGCCCCGAGATTTAAGTTCAGAGATAATATTCAGCCGTAGTTGTTTTTCTTTCAAGTTGTAAAAAATGGTACGTATATTTAAAAATAAACAGAGTGCCGTTTTAAAATGTTGTATTCGTTGTGATATTTTATTAAATTATTTTTGTAAACAGCGGACAATGGATATCTTCTTGGCCTAGGTTAGTGACGCAGGCCCCCCTAGTACTAAAGTGTTGTGCAAATAAAAACACTTTGAGAAGTAAAATAGAAAAAAAACAGGTTGTTTTTAAGTAGCTGCTTTTGATAAGATTCAGACAATATTTTTTATTTAAACAATGAATTCTTAACATGTGAAATATTTCATGTTCTTTACAAAACAGCATGTTGTGAAAAAAACAAATAATTTTTATGTCAAGAATGCTTTTACTTTAATCTGTTGTATTTCAGGTCAACAAATTTTCTTTCGTTTAGAATAAACAAGCACCAACACAATACTACGTACTTAATACAATTTAAAATTATTAATGCCTGAAATATAAGGAAAGTATAGATGATAGCGAAAAAATGTTTTCACTGTGATACATTGCCAAAGTTCACCGGCAGTAGTCTAAAAGTTGTCTAGAACTCTGAAATCAAGAAAGACGGCTTTGCTTTCTCGTTGTAATCTGATAATTTTCACATTTTCACACAATTTTTCCAGAATAATACAACGACATTAATAAGCCTGATATACTCGCAAGTTCAGTTTTATTATAATAAAAACCAATAGTTTTGCTTCTTCTCTTCACTTGTGGGCACTTATTACAAGTCTCAAACTTCAGATTATACGTAGTATTAGATACAGTAATGTCACAATTATAATTAAATAGATAAAGTTAGAAATGTGAATAATAAATCAAACACAAAAACATGATTTCTTTTGAAATGTTTATTTAGTTAAAACGAAGGTTCAGAAATCAGAACCAGTAAAGAGTAATGAATTATGAGATCTGGAAAAAGGGTCAACGTTTATTGACACGTGTGCGTTACGCATTATTAATTTCGAAATCAAAAAAAAATATAATCATATCCTAACAATAGATATACTGACTTTATACTAGATATGGGTATTTTTCGTTTTTTGAGACACCCTGTATTTAAGCTTTTAATGTTGATAAGATTATTGTTTACTTCTTTAACAAAAATCTAACAGCGGATGATTTGCAGTAAATTAGATTTTAACTTTTAATATCGAAAAGAAGCGTAGTAAAATCCTAAAAACAACTTCCATCTACCCTAAAATTATCTGATTCTCTGTTGATTGTTGATCTCAGGATTCCTACAATAACCACCTATTTTTGTTGACTTTGGATGTGTTCTTATGTAAATACAAAGTTGGTTAAAACGTTGAACGATAGTTAATTTACTGGAGAAATTTTAGGAAAATAAACCGTTATATGGAAATCGCCTAAAGCTAACTTAATACTCACTAGCGAAACATAACAAACACCATATACTACACAAAAGTGTTTTAGTAGTGAATAATAAATTTTTGCATAAAATTCTGAAATTTTTAAAATAGGTTTTAAGAATTTTATTACTCCCATATTTTAAAAATTATTTTACCGAGCTAACTCAAGAGACCTGAATGGACCCAGAAAAATGTGGATGCATTTTAAAGAAGTCACTTGCATAACTTCTACAACATATGGATAACATATTTTATTTCAGCTATATATTCTAGTAAATCTCAAGTTAAAATCCCACTTTTAAGAAAACTGAACTCAGCATTGTAGGCATTTCCAGCAACCAAGTTTATAACTTTTTTTCTTGTTTACTTAGCAGATTTACGGAATTAATGTAGAAAGAAAGTGATTCACGGGCGTAGCAAATAAGTGCAATTTTCAGTATAACTGAAATAGCAATAAATTTCTGCTGAAGATGAACTCTGCAATAATAATAATTTTAAATCATCAAAAATTTATAGCGACTTTTAACCGTGATTCTGGTTTTACTTTCAAGGCCGTTAGTAGTAATGCAGTGCCTTGTTATTGTTACATGATTCATGAAATAAAATTATTGGTCAGCAAATAAAATACGGTCTTTTGTTTAGTGTGTTTATTTTCGACAAAATTTATCGTTATTTTGGAATTATTTCTGTTATTTATGTGCCCCTTTATGTTTTTGATAAAACATATACTCCATAAAACTGAAATAATGGACCAGAGAGCTGAACTGACTTTCAGAACAAAGCGAAAGGCATTTTAAAATTTTCGTAATGTACTGATAAGTTTTAAGTTCAAAGGGAAGCTCCATATAACAAGCACTAAAGTTGTGTTCCGACTATTTGTGTACATTATTGAGAGAGTTTATTGCCTATAAAAACGTTTTCTAAATATAACAGCTGGGCAAATGGTAAACGTGGTGCGTATTGGGGGTTGTGAAACGAAAAAAAATCTATGAGAACGACAAACTAACCCTCTGATGAAATATTTTAGTTAAGTAAAGCGGTCCTTTTTTCTAATTAGTATTGCAAAAAATAAAATGAAAAAAATTTAATAGATGATCTTTCTCTTTTTTTATAAACCTCGAGAGACAGTTTTAAATAAAGAGAGACTGTTAAAGGGGTTTATTAGCTGTAAAAACTTTATACAAGTTAAAGAAGGCATTTGAATAAAAAATGCGACTGAACTGAAAGTGATGAAGTCGAATACAAAGAGTTTATCCCATTTTCTTTGCCTACTGCTTAGATTCAAAATAAGTTTAATTTTTTAATCCGTAAGCGTATGTACCAATTTGTTGGTATAAGATAATATTTTGGTGAAGACTACCACGTTCTCGGGTATGGTATGATAAGACATCCTCTATTTCTAGTTATGATTAAATTCATTGTAATTTCAATCGTTTTTACTTCGATAAACTTAAATTATCTTTAATGTATATCTAGTTTGCTTAGTCAGGGAAAATTACTGTACAGTACAGAGGCCCAAGAAAGTCGTTTTACAAGTTTTTGGAGCAGATAATACCTTCCTTCCTGTAAGGCATAAGTGTATCCACTCGTATGAACAAGGGATGGCGCTCGTTACTTCCCGTAAAAGGTTAGGGAAACGTTTATCATGGCATTGAGGTAATAAGAAAATGAAACTATTTTAGACATATGAAAGACTGTATTTAGAAACTTAAAGTATTTTAATCTTGTACTTCGTTCTATTAGCGTCAAAAGCAGTAGTTCTCAAGATTAATCTAAATACAAGAGTATAACGTTCTCAAAAAATGCTTACTACAAGGTTCCAATTCCATATAGTAATGTGCGCAATAATATGGTTACGTTGTCGGAATTAATCAAGATTAAGGGCCGTCGCACCAACGATTTGATTGCCATTCAAATTGATTGTAATTCAAAAACCATACTTAAGGTAGTGTATTGTGAATTTCAATTAGTCTATCTTGTCAGATTCAAGTCAATAACTGATCATCAGCTTTTTCTCCTTCTTATTGCTATAGGGACTGCTGATCTATTTGCTAGACTACGTACGTCAATACTATTTTTCATAATTTTATTTGTAACGACAAATGTATTGCACCAATTACGTATTTATAGGAACGCGGATCCAAATGTTTTACAATCAAGAAAATACATACGTGAATTTGGCAGGCTAATCAACAAAGAAATAGAGGCCGGCAAAAAATCTTTGAACCCAAACACATAATGACGTTTTCCACGCTACCGCATTCCACCAAAAGAACTTTTTTTTATGTTTTAGATTTCGAACTGTCTTCAAAAGGAAGCAATCTCGTATAGCAATCGGGTCTTTATCTTTCAAGATGTTTTGAGCTTTTTGAGGTAAGTTGCTTTTGATGAGCAGATGAAGTTTCTGAGACTTTTGGGTCCGAACAAGAAAGTTCTTTGTTGCTAATAATAAATTTTCTTTAAACTATCTGCATATAAAACACTTCTTTAATTCGTAAATCCCTAAATAAGTGAAGCGTGTACATCAGATGTCTGCATCGATCTAGTTTTAAAGTAATGCTATAATGCAACTCGGTCCTAAGTTTGAATTCGAGCAAAAGAAAGCCCTATGGTTTTAAAATGTCTCTTGTACTTTGCTTTAAACGGGTTTAAGAAAGAGTAAAAATGAGCAAGAGTTCCATTCTTTTCTCTTGTTTTCTGAAAAGGTATACTGTCGGTCTTTTGTTGATAAACTGTATTTCCCACGATAAAATAGGCAGTGCTGTCTTTGTCTAACAGTAAATTATGCGGGGGCCCTGGGTCCATATAAACTTAAGAAAAATATTTTACAACAATAGTGGCCGTTCTGGACTAAGATCTCTTTAGCGAGTGGTAGAAGGGATCTGTTTAAAAGAACAAAAGAAGATTGAAGGATTTGGCATTTTTGGAATGTAGAAGGTAAGAAGGCCAAGAGAAGAGTAAAGCAGGCCCGAGATCATCTTGCTTTCAGAATCATTGCAAAGAATATCGCAACTAAATGCAATAATTTTTTGCATTTTTGGAAAAAACTTTAAGATCTATCTGAGTACTTTCAAGAATTTTTTTCATCAGTCTTTACCTACAGCAATGACAAACGCATTTTTCTGCTATTCTGCTTCTTTTTTCAAATTCAACCTTTTATTTAGATTTCTGGTTCTTCTCTGATAATACATTAGTTTTTTAAATCCCGTTTTGCAAGCTTTAAATCGCTCTATATTATTATGTATAAATGTTAAGAATTCGAATCCTGATGTTGGAATTCTACAACAGTTGTGTACTTAGCAAACTTATCTCGATGCTACCAAGTTTCAAATCCGTGGAATACTATAACAGTAAAAACAAGAATAATTTGTAATCAAACAAAAGGAACAACTCTGTCGCTTCTATGAATTCAAAACTGGCAGCTGTCAACGTCCAAAAGGAAAGACTCAAATCCACATTTCAAATTTTAAGTTGAGGTTGTTTCAGAATAAAACGCTTACAACTTATACCAACAACAATACAAGTATTACAGATTATTCTATGAAATACTCAGTTCAAGTTAATCCCGAAAATAACCACTGGATTTTATCTGCTCCACTTTAAGCTAGTCATTACATCTATATGATTTTGGGCTGTGAATCAACGGAAATATTTGACGTATTTCTTCAAAGCTGAAGTAAGCAATAATGGAGGAGAAAACGACAAAGGAAAAAATACGACTCAAGGTGAAATAAAGCTCCGCAGTACCAAATGAGACATCAAGCCAAACTGCATGTTGCCAGAAAGATCTTTTGTCTTTATCATTACTAAAGCTTTGAACAAGGATAACTATGAATTTGACTTGTTTAATTTAAAAGGGTCCAAAGGTTTTTGAAAACTCGACATAAGGGAATGTACCGCGGATTATCTAAATTAGTTGTTCATTGTTAATAACTCTACTATATTATCAGTCGATATAAGGATGGTCCACAAACAAAAGTGGTCGAGTTTGCAAGTTTCGAGAGATTCTATTAAAACAAAAGATGATCAATTGTGACCTTGTCAGTACGTTGTATATGAAGTGTAAATTCTTCTAAAGTTGAATTATCATTCTACAAATATAAGGTTAGTCCCAAAATGCGTAGGAGAGTTGAAAAGATTGATTTTATTTTTAAACGGTTATAAAAAATCAAAAAATTCTTTTTAACAATGAAAATGTTTGATATTTGAAATACAAATTAAGTAAAAATAGCAGCGAGCGGAAATGAGTAGCCTCTTTGTGAAGTTCTGAAATAGCGCTGTACCAGATCTCTCCCAGACAAACTTACTGATCCTGGTCCAGTTTTTGCGAAATTGAGCCAGATTTTTTGCATGTAGATTACGCTTGATTAGTTCTGCCTTGACCATAACCCAAAATCTCTCAATTGGTCTGATTTGTGGAGTTGCTGATGGATTGTCGATTCTTGCCACGAACTTGATTTTATGCTGATTCAGAAGATCGGTGGTATCTTTAGCGTAGTGAGCAGGTGCTTTGTCAGGGCACAACAAGATTTGTTTGTCGGTTTCTAGCAACTTTAACCAAGGGATCAAAACCGGTTTCAAGACTTTATCACGATAGGTCACGCCATCCATAGCGCCTCTCTTCGATTCCATCACGACAGCTGTAGACAAGTGTCCTTCAGATGAAACAGCCTGCCAAACGAGCGCTTTTTTTTGGATGCTTTGATTTTTGCCTGATTTTAGCTTCTATAGGCAGTGTGAGATCTGGCAATTCAGTGTAGTATTGGTTTGCAGGCATCTCGCTTGAATCCAAGGTGACATAAGTTTCGTCATCTATGACCATCAAAAAGTTGCCGCCAGAAATAGTGGTCTGACGATAAAGCTTCCTGCAATTGCTTTTTGCTTTTTCAAGCTCATCTGGACGGTTCCTCGAGACCTCTGCTCTCTTGCGCCCTTTCAGGCGAATTTCCTTGCGAATCCGATCTACGGTTGACTTGCTGACCCTGAGCTTTTCGGCACAGTCAGGTTAGGCTGCTTCAAAAAGAGGCGGTCCACTTTGGAGGTCAAAGCGGGGGTCGTAACAGACTTTTTTCGGTCCGGTTTTTGCTTGTTGAGCTTCTTCGAAGGATGATCAACATAATCCATCACACGATAAATCCGGCTCTGGGGCACATTCAGCTTCGAGAACTTTTGAACTGTTGCCTTTCGATCAAATTTACTGTCTTTGTAATACAACTCGATGACCGAGTTGGGAATAGCTGGTTCGTTCTTCATTGTGATTGTTGGCAGATCACTTTAATTAACACTAACTGACTAACAGGTGACTAAAGAGTTGACATGAGTGTTTATTTATTTAAAAAAATGTCAACAGTCGCCATAGCAACCTTCTCAATTTTCTCCTATGCATTTCGGGACTGACCTTAATTTATTAATACGGAAAAAGATAGTGTACGGTTACAACCAAAATAATATGTTGCAATCACAGTTTGCAAAATCAACGGTTCAAAAGGTTCTAGCGAATTACAAATTAACATTGTCAATTGCAAGAAAAAAAGGTTCGGGAAAAAATTGAGTCCAGTTGATAAAACAAAGGCGAAAAGAATTATCAAAGACTTTAAGAAAAATCCAATCCTTTCTATCCGTGACATCGCAAGAAAATGTGATGTATCCAAATCGTACGTACAACAAATTAAACAAAATGAAGGATTACGATCTTACAAAGTATCTGCAGTTCCAAATCGCAATTGTACTAAAGAACAATTGTGTAAAACGCGTGCACGTAAATTATATGCCGAAATCTGACTGTATTATGATGGGCGATGAAACATACGTGAAGGCGGATTTTAAACAGCTACTGGATATTTTGGATATAAACGAGGCGATGTTAGTGATAAATTTAAAACCATAAAAGTAGATATGTTCGTTAAGAAATTTCTTGTATGACAAGCAATTTGCTCTTGCGGCCTGACATGTGTTACTTCTGATACAATTAATCAGGATAGAGTGCTTGGAAAAACGTCTTCTTACCATTAATTGGAAGTCACAAAGGTTCAGTGATATTTTGACCTGACTTAGCGACGGCCCATTATGCTAGAGCCACTCTGGATTGGTATAGGTAATTCAAACAATAATGTAGAATTTGTAACCAAAAGTATCAATTCTCCAAATTGTCCGGAATTGTGTTCGATTGAAAGATATTAGGCAATTGTCAAACGCAAATTGAAGAAGACACCAGGAAGAATCGCGACAGACGAAAGAAATTTTAAACGGATGTGGGTTGCAACGTGCGATACAGTGATCAATGACGATACAAGGATTGATGGCGAGGTATCAGAAAGAAAGTTAAGGCTTTTCTCCAAACTTAGTTCTTTTTATTATATTCGTTTTTGGTTTAAGAGTTTGTTTGCTAATAATAAAATAAAGTTATGTTTGTTCTTTAGTCGCTTGATATTTTTATTTTCTATCGACCACTTTTTTTTCGTGGACAATCCTTATTACCTTTCGTGTACGATTTTCAGTTGCAGTTACTATATGGTTCACGTCTCAGCCTACAAAACTATAGATATATTTAAATTTGGAGTTGAAATGCTTCAAGAAGAATCTAAATCAAATCCCTCTTTTATTTTAAAACCTTTTCTAATGCACAGTGTAGTGATAAACTCGTACGTAATAGTGATTTGTTTGTAACTCTGAATGAGAAAAGCAAAAGTATGCCTTTAACATAAATGTAAGGGTCTACAATAATCTGTCTTTATATTCGTTTTCCTGAAGCTTCATCTTATAGTGCAGTTAGGAAGCTTAGAGTATTTTCAGATAAACCTGTCAGATATTAAAGTACCTAATAATTGTGAAGTATAGGTGGAATACCATCCGATGTTGAATATCGGTATCGAACAGGCTTGAAAAGTGGTGGTCTTGTGAACTTAATCAAACGTTAACGGTCGGCTTGGTATGTGTGAATAAAAACTGGTGGTTTTTCAGCATCAACTCCCTTTGAGATTTAAGTCTTTTATTACTTACCTAATAAAAGGTAATGTGTACAATCCATTTAGTATACAAAGTAGAATAATAGATAATTGCCAAAATGCTTTTATTATTTTTAGACTGCACTAACGTCTTTAATTATTTAAGAAAACTTATTCTAGTAAAAATGGAAAGTTTTGCATATGTACTTGTTAGTTATCTAAATGACAGAAATTATGATATTAATAATGTCCGTTAATCAATTATAGTGTCATCTGATGATAAAAAATTAAATATAAAGTTTAAAAATAATTCTAATCAGTAATCCCGTGAACACTTGAAAATAAAAATGCATTAATGATCTAAAACTAAATAACAAAACATATTATCAATAATATAATTTTATCTTTTATTTACCACAAAAATATTGTATCGTAAATCCATGAATCGCTTACACGTGTATCGTAAATAAAAAAACGAAACGAAAAAGTCCAAAACAAAAATATTTTTACCTATTGTGCGCTTAGTTTTAAGGAAAAATCCACGTGCGGCATTACTAACCTGATATACAAACAAAAATATTTTGGTTTATATCTGGTTGGATGCGTTAAAGGCAAAAAAGATTGTACGTTTTAATACTATACAGTGGCGAAGTGAGGAGAGAGTTCGAAGCACCCATTATTATCAACCTACGGTTTTAAAATAATTTGCGTCACATAAAAATATCTTGGAGAGACGTATAAATAAAATATTTTTACATAGAAACAATGACCTCGGCTGATATTATTATTATAAATATGCTTAAAGGAGTGTAAAAATTGTTTATAATTTATTACGACTCTCGTAATGATGATATATTTCACTACTAGTAATCTAATAATTATTGTATTTATACATCATAGCATACTTAATTCTATGTTGTGTCCGTTTTTTATGCGATCTGCTAATTATTACTGCGATTATAAAAGTTAATTGCGCATTGTGTCGTAAAATATTATTCCTGTTATGTAGGTATATGTAAAACAGTTGTGGGAAAACACAAGCATCAAAAATTCAATATTTACGACTATTTTGATATTATTTATTTCTCGACTTTTAAACATAGCACGTTTATATGTAACTTTTGAAAGTTTACATTGAAAAAATAGATAGAAAAAATGTTGTCAGATCGTAAAATATAAAAGACCTTTTTCTGTTTATTGGATCATTAATCTTAATATACTGTGACGTTTTTTTACGTTAGATAGTGTCTGGTTTATTTCCTATCTTTGCTTGAGTATTAGTTCCAAAATGGTCTCTGAAAAGTGTCTTAAGCTTGAATCTTTTTAGAAATTATTGATGCTGAATTTCCTATGGACTAATTTTCAAAGATCGAATCTAAATTGAACTCATGCCAGGCAATGCCGAATCTTGCATTTTACTGATCTTATTTCACAAATAACTATTCATTTCTGTGGTTTACAACTAGTAGTCGGGTTTATCGCCTTAATGCCTTTTATGTATTACGTTAGATTCATCTCAATAAATTCCAAATCTACCAGTCTGTTCTCAATTATTTTTCTGCAGTTAGGTAAATAACTATAATCTATATCACAATATTGTGCAATGATAAAAGTTCAAAAACGCATTTTTAAAACGGCATGGTGACAACCGGGTATCAGATTTACTGATGTTTTCGCTTTTAACTTTTCATATTAGTTATAGAATGATCAAAGTTACTTAACTTTAGATTGGTTACTATTGATTGTATCTCAGCTCTTGAAACCTTATTATTACGCTGAACTCGAACACCATTGCGCATTTCAGATAACCTACGTTAAAGTACATAGTACGTTCCTAATTGTATTTTTAGTAAACATTTTCAGAGTTTATTTTTACTATGTGCTGTTTATGTTAAATATATCTATTTACGTGTTGTTGTTTAAAAGATTGCAGTGCTTGACCTCACAATCTACTGATTGATAAATCAGGAGATCTCAGGGATTTTTTAATAAGATGTTTGACAAAATGTCTAATTTGAGAGCAAAAAGGGCCTTTACACAATTACAAAAAGTTCATAATCTTTCTTTCTTGAACTGGTTATACTTTGGAAACTATAGTAGTTGCTAAGTTCCATGTTGGTTATGGTTACACTGATGGATCAGTTTAAACAAGATTTGCTCTCTTTGAAAATTTCTCTTTATTTAAATTAAGATTTGTTTTTGTTGTAGTTATTTTCTAAATTTTGCTTACAGATACGTCACCAGGAAGATCTATAATGGGATGGGTTAGCGAATCAGTGTCAGTTACGTTTCTGGTTAGTAAGAACCAAAGTACATTTCTCTGACCTTAACCTTAATGCTGCAACATTTTAACGTTAGATTTTAATATTAAACCAGTGCAACTCTAAAAAAGTTCTGCTATTGTTAGATGATACCCCACATTCAAACCAAAACTGAGAGTTCAGAAAGTGCTTCTAATGGTAAATTAGCAGATTTAGCGCATCAGTGTCATTTGCTTTGATCAGGATATTCTTTGCCTGATCACTAAAAGATGTTGTATGTTCAATGTGCCATACAATGCGTGTGTATGCTAATGAAAAACTAGTGCAGGCATCTCCGTTGCTTCAATACTGTTATCTTTACAGGTATAATTGTAACACACAGTCTCCACTCTAACAAAAATAATCTTGCTTTCCCGAAGCAAAGCATACTTCTAATATTACTAGTTGGTACACCTTTAATTTGATAGCCATAAGCATCAAACATCAGGTGCACTTCCTTAGCTTGTGTACTACTAATAATGTAAATTTCCAAGAACGCAACAAAAACATTGCATCCAACACCTGTAGATACATCATTCTTGCTTTCTAAGTTCTGGTACTTTTTTAGCCAATGCATTAACTTACTCTTGTTTGCTCTATTCATGGATACTCCAAAATTTTTTTCAAGTCAAATTCTTGAATGGCTGCCACATGAATTACTTGACCGTGTTAAGAAATATCGCATTTCAAATTAAATTGCGCGCGTTTGAGCTACTGAGTGCTTCCGTGCTGCTGCATCGAATGCATTACCTCTGTACTTGGCTTCACCACCAGTCGGTCTCAAGATCTTCAGCAGACTCAACGTTAATTGTTATCAAGTACAATCTGTTAACATTTTAACAGTGTAAATAAAATCACTTGAACATATCAATGTCTTTATTATCGCACTGTGAAATGTAAACACACCGAAAGCATCTTAACTGCATTTGGCGAGCGCTAGTTTCTTCGGTTGCATTTTCAGGTTACTTAATAAAATAGAAAATGCGCAGTTAGCTACCAAATCTTGGGCTATGGGTTTTTCATCATCCTTTGGATCTTGCTTGAGCATTGCTTTGAATCTTTCAGCAGCTCCTTGCCCTCTAGAAATGACATTAGATCCAGTGTGACTTTCTCATTACTAATATTGAAATGTTTCTTAGAGGTTCAATATCTTTTCGAATCTTGAGCTTTTCCAATTTTACTGTTTTCAAGTAAGCTTTTTAATGACATTGTAATCATCCAATTCCGAGTTTGCAAATTCTGTAATGCCTGTGAATCTCAAAGTCGCGTCAGCATCTACATTTTGTCTTAGCGCCATGTAAACTGGTACTCCAGAGAAGAAGTGACTAAAGTTTTATATTTAAGTGCACTTACGACTTCATTGGATTCATTTTCTAGGTTCAGAAATTTTAGAAGATATATCACCATTCATCGAGCATAGTTCAACTTCTTACTAGAAAAAAATACTGGACTCATTTTCTCTAGGGCATTCATTTAGACTGTGCTGAAGAACAAGATCAATGTAGTGTAATCCTAATCTTGTCTCTGTCTTCAATTCGTTGAACTCATCGTGCACTTGCTTTAAATTTGAACTTACAATAAATTCTTTTAAACTATCTTAAGAAAGATCTTTTTACCTGATCTTGAAGTTCTTCTAACTATTTTGTAAAATTTCAAAGTAACATTATAGTATACTCGTTTACATCTATTGAAATGCTTTCCACGGAGAGAACTTTGTATTGAACCAGATGCTAGCACAACTTCGCTTTACAAATTCTTGAAAACAGTCGCTTGCTGTCTCCAAACATACCTAACCTTTTTAGTTTTGCAGTATTGTCTTTTCTACGTATTCTTTAATTTTATCTGTTCTCCTTGTTTCTTCTTCCGATCGTATTCTTAAAGTGTATTTTTTCGATTGTAATATGGAGCACATTTAGTCTACGTGAATATCTGCATGTAGCAAGAAATACTCTTAACTTCGGCATTTCTGGTTTGTACATTACTTCTCTGATGTCCATCTTAGATTTCGAAATATTATTTGTTCCCTTCCTTTTCTTAAAATACATACAGAAGTAACTTGTGATTACTACGCACTTGAGACTTGACCCTTGGTTAACTGTACTTATACATTGACGATACAATTTTAGAAGTCTCTTGCATTTTTAAAACACGTTTTCCTGCCTCTTCAGTCTTCATACCTAGTCGATCGCGGTTGCCACCTGAGAAAACTCCTCATAAGAAATGGAACGTTGCATCGCGTTGGAAAACAAAATGCGATTGTTGATAGTTACTAGCGATTTTGATAGCTTTTCTAAGCGAGTTGACATTGACATAACCATTGAAGAAAAGTGCGTAGCACGATATAGAATTCAGGTTATATCAATCCACTGCCACCGTTATGTCCTCTGTCTGATAATCAGTTTTTAGATTTTAAGAAACCTCTTTTGCAGTTCTAAACGGAGCATATAAATAGCAAACTGAAACGATGTTTCGTTTTCGTTAAGACTTTGATTGTTTTATTTCCAATTTTCCAATCTAGAGCGTTGGATATTAGGGGGGTTTCACATTATATGACAGGCATCGGGCCAACAAAATATAGTTTGGTGGATTTCTAACCAATATGGACCATAACCAGCGGAAGTCGGTCACCATTGTTGGCGAGAAATGTTTGCCCGTTGATGCTTGTTGCTGTCTGTCCGTTCTGGATACAATTGGATAGTGTATACATATAGTAACAGTAGTGTTGACCATTAGTTTTTGTATTTTTTTCATCGAAATGAATGACGAAAAATTAATTTCACTTGTACAAAATGATATAATAAGGAATATGGTCGTAATAGTAATAATAATTGCCAAATCATTGTCCGAGTGAATTTCAAACATGATCTCTACCAATCAGAATTTTTAACACTAATTACACTAACTGTAGACTAATGTTTGCTACCAGCGAGACATATAGTGAGAATACCGAGAGATAATTGACGGTCCGGTGACCTGTCCTATGATGTGAATCCACCTTTATGTGTAGTAACATAAATCAACTGTATGAAGCAATTTCAGGCAAAAGTTACAATTTCGTGTAATTAGTCTTCTTCAGACTTTGTTGTTAGTGCTATACTTACTCTATCTATTTTCTTGTGGCACAGCTGATTACCAATAAAATACAGGAAAGATTAATATACTGCGCAAAAACTGGAAACAAAAAAGCTTCCATTGTAGAAACTATGAGTTAATACAGGTTTGCTTTGTGAGACAGAGGCTCAGGAGTATTCTTCTGAGTTATGATCTTTGACTTTACAATCACTTAGTTCCATCTTGAGTCATCCTCAAGTGCATTTGTATTAGGTTTCCACCCATCTCCCATAATTATGGTAATAATACTTATAATATCTTATTGGCGAAATAAATAGCGTAAATTGTATATTGGTTGTATACTGAATTAACTGTACTGAATGTGGATGGGCTTTTGACGGTACACCATTGTGCATGCCGTTTGGGCACACATATTATGTATTATTGAGAAATAATTATGAATAAACTACCACTTTATAAAGCCATTCTAATGGCCATAATAGATCTGCCAGTCAGCAGTTGAGGAAATGCATCTACCTGATAACTGCATTTCTTTCTAACACAGTAAATATCAGTTCCAGGCAAAATTAAATCTTTTCCAGATCTAATCAGTATAGAAACTTATTCAACTGTGTTGACAGGGCATTTAGACAGTTGATTCACGTGTATCGTGGCGTTCTTTCCACTTTGCTCTATTTTTGCGATTTCTCATTTTTCTAAAGTCAATTGAAGGAAAACGTGTCCTTCTGAAGCTACGCTTCAATAATCTGCCAACAAAGCATGAAATCTCCCTACAGTAGCGACAATTTAATTTGTATACTGATAAATATTCATAAATCAACAACTCTGGCACAAAAAGCTCAATTTCAACTATTTATTGCTGTCATCAAGTAATTTTATGTAATTTTGTTTGGCAAGATGTTAATTTGTAGTTTAACAATTTCTGGTCTTTAGAAAGTAAGTACGTAGATTTAGAATTGGAATTGACGTTATTTAAATAAGTTTGATGTTATTTGAAATTTTCAGAAAATTACGTTTTCCCGGTTTTATGCTTTAGACTAAAAAGCCAACATTCCTTTAAACTTTCTTTTTAAAAGTTAATCAGTGTAGGGTCATAAACTTCTTCACAGAATGATGACAATCTTAAACATTATTCCTAGTATAATTATAAGCAAGAAAGGTTCACGTAATTCTCAAAAATAACACGTTTAGCTTGAAAATAAATCTGAACTTGAAAAGCTTTGATGAACAATTTTCTAATGAAAGAAATGTGTTTTGGAACGACACTAATCCCAGGGCAATATCACCTGGCACAAATTTGATCATTAATTTTCAGGATTTTACGCTTGTCGCGTATAATTTTCAAAAAAGACTAAATTAACATTTTTACAAGCACAATCAACTTCGATAAAAAAAGAAAACAATAACAACTTTTAATGCAAAAATAATTGAACGACATTATCAAAAATAAATATATTCATTCCTTCGATAATTAAGGAAAATAAAGTTCGCGGAATACTTATTTAAATGAAGACATTCATTTAAATACAATAGTCAATTATAATCTCGCAAACATGATCGCAACAACTTTATCAAATTTCCTTACATAAATTGCTCGAGCTACTTCGTTTCCCAATTTCCTTATTACTAACCGCTGCGATTGCGATCTGACGCAAGGCCCCACGCACGAAAATTCTCCGAAACAGCCGCAAAATGTAACCTCTTTTTTAAAGTCTTTGGGCCAACGAACAATTCTACGCCAAAAACACGTCGACGACGCACAAAAATATTTAGGAATGACCCGCGTGTCGTGTCTGTAGTATTCCGGAAGGAGATTGCAAGGGCAAAAATAAATGTGAGGAAAAATTCGCACACGTGGAGATAGAAAATATAAACATGCAAGGCACGCCATTTAATAGCATCAATATTTTGGCATCGAGTTGGCGATGCTCCAGGCTCAGACGGAGCGGCGCGGTAGTATACCCGTGCTGCTGAAACTCCTGACCTACGACAAAACGGGCGATTAACCGCGATATCTTATCGTAATGCGCAATTACATGTGTCGTGACACTGCCTTCCTGTTATCAGCGTTGCGCTGATTATTTTTTTGCTTTTGTTATTTGTTTTGTACGAGAGGTTGAGAATTGGTTTCATTATAATGACGCAAGGTTATAACATTTGTTTAATTTAATTGTTATTTCGATACGCTACCATAATCTCGTACGTTAATTTATTAACCAGCATGTAATTAAAGATATTTTTAGTAGTAAAAAGATCGTTTAATCAAATTATGAATTTAAGAAACCATTTATTTCAACAGGAAAACTTGAACTATAAATGTTTCAGTGAAAGGATAAATAATTTTAGAAAAAGGTTCCGATTAACATAACTATAAAAATAAAAGGCGTCTTTAATTTATTTTAAAGCAATTTCACCTTTTGGTGATCTATAATAGAATCTTGATTTAGGGCCTGTTGGGACTATAAACTTTAAATTGCGATTCCATATACAGGGGTGGCAAATAATTTCGTAATTTTAAATCCGGCGATATTTAAATATCCTAAAAACCAGGAAGATTATACCAGGATTATGTAAAAAAGCATAAAAGTAAACAAAATGAGAATGACGGTTTAAGATACGTTTTATATAAAGCGGAAGCTAATAAAACGCCAATTTGCTTCAATCCTTCCTTGATTTAAAATTTTGGCATTTGATTTGTCTAAATTTGAATCGAAGGGTAACCAAGTGTTCTACAAACAAATTTGTCATTGAGATATAAACGATTTTAGTGTTAATATCTAGTGGGCGAATTAGAGTATTTTCTGTTATTCCTTGCTAAAATCTGTTAAAATGGGTGGGTTTATACAACTAACTAGTTTTGCCAATATTTATTGCGTAAAAAAGATGTAAGTTTATCTGATTTTGGCTCAACTAATATACAAAAGACTAAAAAAGTAAAATGCCGAAAAAAAAACTAATATCACATCCTTTGCGTAATTGTTCAGCAGCAGCACGCAAGTTGCAAGTTGTCAGTTCCTTATTTCCAATATTTCTTTTGAGTTTTTCTGCTCAATGTGCCAGTACCAGAAAATGTGTTTACTACATCATTATTCCATTAGCATTTTGTTCATTATTTAAATGTGGATAACTATCTATGACAACGTACTTGTAGGCAATGCCTTTCTCTTGATAGTAGAGTTTCCCTAGCTGATGAGTAAATCCTCTATCATAGAATCATTATAAGTATCCTTTTTCCCTCAAAGATAGCTATAGTTAGCATGGCTTTCATTTTCTTGGTAACAGTATGCGTTTCAATATTCTAAATGTATATAGTAGTATACACTAATATAACATTTATTACCTACCATGTATAATTTTTTAAAATTTAGCTTTCGGAGTTTTGCAATTTTAGATTTAGCTACTGCAGAAGAAAATTGTCATTTTCGAAACGTTTATTAACTAATATATTATAAACTATAAAGAAGCTTTTATTATTATATACCTTTAAATCAGATATAAGTGTATATACTATTATGTCCTAGATGATGACCGGTACTGTTAAAGTGTCTCATATACCTATAGTAACTTTGACATATTGTTCAGTAGCTGTTCAAAATATGTCTTCCTCCTTTCTGGTACCTGTGCTGGATTTACAGGTGTTTCTCTTTCCAAGTTCTTACACATTTATTTAACTATCTATATTCTCTATCTATAATAAATTCTTAATCACCGTGAACTGGCTTCACCATAGTGGCACAAAGAACTTTCCTTTCTTGTTTTAGTCTTTTGATATATACTACCAAGTGATTTGAGTTTGATACATGTTTCTGATAAATCATATTAGAATCTTCATGTCCAAGCTTCAATGGCATCTTAGTCTTTGGAAAGGGTTCCTTCTACGACAGGTCTTATAGCCAAGATTCTGACTGACTCGAAATTGCGATTGTTAATAATCTTGTTAATCTTTTTGGATAATCTACGAGGTTAGGTATCCAATTTTCAATAAGGACTACTCTGATTATCTAGATTCCTTTCAAGATTGCTCAGAATAAGCCCATACTGTGTTAGCAATAAATTACAAAAGCTATTCTCAGTATCTCGTAGAATAAAAATAACACAAGTACGAAGAGAAAAGTTAAGTTTAAATATAAGCTTGTATGACAAACTCCCATTAAGCGCAACCAGAAGTAGAATATAATTGAATACCTAATGATAAAAGCAGCTTTGGGTACTTGGGGCACTTCTTATACGAATTATACTGGTGTCTCGTTTTTGGTGTATTAATACTCTTATCTATTAATTTTATTTTTTTTGTATGTAGGGTGTTACATGTACGCGTAACTTAATGCTACTTTTTATGTTAAATATGATATTGTTAATATATCTACTACACATTGAATTCTCCACGCAATTTGTTTTTTATTGATAAACCTATGATTTGTTACATTTGTTGCAATGATAAATAGCTGACAGGATATACCAAGAGAATGTCATTCAACATCTCCATAAGATATGTAGTTAGAAATTCTTAAAGTAGACCAACTTCAAACACCCTGTATATTTTTATATAGTTTGATGTACAAGTAAATTACCTATACCAAGTCATGGATAGCTACTACGGTAACTACTTTTTGAGATAATCCTAGTTTTATGAATAATCAAGGATGGCATAGTGGAATAATTGCATAGAAGAATGTAACGGATTTTCAAAATCCATCTGCCTTTTTTCACTTCATCAAATCAATATTAATATCAATTAGCAGAGGGGAGAAGAAATACATTTGTTAAATCTAGGACATAAATACATGCAGTGGCTCACAGCTTATTTGATACAGTACCTGTTTTAAAGTTCAAGTGGCAATAATTTAAAAACTAAAAAGAACATCGAGAAAATTCGAATGCTATTTGAAGAATGTGATATATAGTTTAACCAAGGAATTTTATTGATTTCACCAAATTTCTATTTACCAACATAATAACTAAAAAGTAAAAATACTGCTAAATTTCATGACACAGCTTATCTGATACAATTCAATTAAGACTTAAAAATCCTATAGACTATTTATTTTTTTGCTTCTTTTAGTATTTAGTGTGATATCTCTGTGCCTCTACAAGAGCCTGGAGTCTGGTTGGCATTAAATCGATAAGCTTTTGTGTAATGTCTGGGGTGATTAACTGCCATTCCTCTGAAAGCGTCTTCTTCAAATCATCTTTGTTGGAGATTTTGTGTTTCCGAATGTTTGTGTCCAACAAAGCTCACAGATTCTCAATGACGTTCATGTCAGGAGCCAGGATTGCACAAGTCCCGACTTGTGCTTGGGGTCGTTGTCTTGACAAAACTGGAATTGTTCGCGTATACCCGGTTTCTCGGCACTTTGCAGCAAATTGTTTTTAAGTATGGTGAGGTACATACTTTTGTCCATTATCCTCTTAATAAATTCCAAAATCCTCAACGCCGGTTGCGGACATACAGGCCCAAACCATCACACTACCGCCGCCATGCTTCACAGTAGCTTTGATGTTCTCTTTGTTTAGTTCAGTATTTGGTTGTCGCCAGACGTAGGACATGCCGTCGGACCCAAAAATGTTGAATTTGGATTCGTCAGAGAAAGATACTGCTGTGTTCCAAAAGTCAGATTTCTTGCAGACATGTTCCTTAGCAAAGGCGAGTCGGCTCTGTTGATGTCTTTTGCTTAAGGATGGCTTCTTACGTGCTACTCGGCCATTAAAGTTGTGCGCGTGAAGCAGGCGGCGAACGGTTTTAGCACTGCATGACTTTGCTAATTCATGCTGGACTTCAGTATTGAGTTTGGGAGCCGATAACTTCGGATTTGCTTTGATTTTACGGACAATGTATCGCTCGCTCGTCAGACGCGTTGAAGATTTTGTTTGGTGCACTTTTGCCCTTATATTTCATCCGATTCTCGTGTATGAAGCGCTCGATGATATGCTGCGCTATAGAGGCACTCAAATTGACCATTTGAGCAATTTTACGGATTGATTATCCAGTTTTATAATGGTGTATGGGTAGTTCACGCTGTTCAATTGTTGTACGACGACCCATTTTTATAAATTCCGCTTCTGGTACTGATGCTTGCTTTGATCAGACTAAACATTGGCTGCAACTGCTTGCGATCATAACTAAAAAAGGCAGAATAGACAAAATACTGATAAAAGACGCGATAATCTGTCGGCTAGTGCCTACATCAAATAAGCTGTGAGCTACATTTTTTGCAGCGTAATTTAGGGACGAGGAAGTATATTTTTGCAACAGTTTTTGCGCATTCTCTTCGTTAAACATGTGTCTACAAACTTACATTCAAATTTTGTCAATATACTTATTAGCTTTGAAGTTACTGATGTCTACATTGTAAAACAGGCACTGTATCAAATAAGCTGTGGGCCACTGTACATTTGAGCACAGCCAACTCCAAGAGGAAAAACGTTTGATCACCCGATAGTAACAAGGTATACTAAGGTATATTTTTTTAGGTCTGAAAGGAGACCATTTACTCCGAAGCTTTGTGCTTTGTCTATTTCATTACTATCACATGGTTTGAATTTAATTAGTAATGGTACGACTACCAAGAGCTAATTTTGGGCATAAAACCATACTAGCAGTACCCCTTCTGGCCAAAATTACAAGCCCCTTTTTGTGCTTGAAATGTCCAGATGTATTCTGTAATTGAAACTGAATAATAATCGGAAAATGCAAAATCTTCAATTACGTAGATATAAAAAGTATGGTAAACTTTATAAAAACTTTTTTGTTTATTTAACATACAAGTCAATTAGCGTAAAAGGTTGCTTATTGAGCTATCAACAAAACTTGTTTTTAATTTTTGATGATTTGCAACTTTCCATTAATATATTTGAGCCTTATTCAGATTTTATAAATAGTGCAAGAATTCTGTTTTTAGTCATCAAGCGAATTTTGTTTAAAAAAATTGAGCAGATTTGCACCGTGTCGATTAAATAGCACTGATTTTGAAAGTTCCTTAATATTACCAGTTACGTTCAAGAACAGCAAGACTAATATCGTAATATCCATTGATATTTGCCAAAAACAAAAATTTCTGCAGTCGAGCTACTGCAGAAACATGTTCAGTATACATTCATGTACAGTACAAGAATATTCATGTAAACTTGCAAAGCACTGTGTATAACTAAACTCAAATGCAAACTTACAATTAGTAGTTTGCTTAATGGGTAAATAAAGAATTGTTTTACAAATATTTTGCTCGATTTCGGCATAACGTGAGAGGATGTTTACTCATTAAATTTTACGATCTCTTGTTGCGTGTACGATATGACTTTATCGAAATGTGATCGCTTCTACCCATCACGTTGTTATCAATACCGCAAAATCACTGTAACTGTAAATCTCAAAATGAAAAACGACCAAGGTAAAATAATATTTCCAATCTACTATATTTCAATTCGATTGCTTTCTAGTAATTGTTCGAAGAAAACAATAATCATCCTTCAAGAAAACAACAGAAAGGTTACATAATATTTTTCTTTCCCAAATTAAAATATTCTTTGAGTTCCTTTTTACCACTCCGACTAAAGTAGAAAAACATTCTCTCGAGTTTCTCGATGGTCTGAAGTTTCTTACGTAAGCAAATTAATGTCTGCGACAGAGACTTTAGCTCTCGAAGTCTATAACGTACGTCATTCGGGCGCAAAATTGGGTTAGAAAATTAAGCGTATCTTATAGCCGATTGTTAGTTATTGAAATACGATCGTACTACCATAAAACTAATACGAAAACAAGATTATTAACCTGCCGCGTTTATGTTCGAATCGTGACATTAAAATAAGAGCTACTTTTAACCGTTGCTGGGGTCTTAAACATACGATTTTGCATCTTAACTTTTGCATATCCATCTGTTTTTATTCGAAACGATTTAGTTGTGAACGTCGTGGAGTTCGAAAGAGGGTCATAAATAACATTTCGCGTTAATTAAAAATTTTAGTGCACAACAATTACTTATTGCTGCAGCCAAAATAAAAAATAACGCAAAACCAACCATTGATTTATATTCAGCAAAGCTGTTGCGAGAGGAAATTTATACCCGGCTCCACGCAACTTTTTATTATTGGCTTCTCTCGCAATAATTAACATAAAAATTATTATTTCGCCCGCTATAAATTTCAGTTGCGCGCGCGAGGGTAAAAATTGTTAATCGCTCCAAAAACTTCCCATAAATACGATATTAAAGCATCGAAAAAAAGTGGAGAAAAATAATCAGAACATCTAGTCGATTTACTACAAACATTTTTTTTCTGAAAAAATGTTAAGCGTAAAGTTTAGATAAACACAGATAGTACACCATAGAAACGAGTGCAAGAGGGATGGTGACATTAATGGTGCGGATTAAGTTATGAGGCCAAAGGGGGCCCGTTATTTAGATTTATTGTAGGCGCTAATTGTCTACACGAACGCTAAACCCTTGCTTTCAAAAGCATTTATAAAATATTCAAACTGAATTCTAAATGTTCGGCTCCCTTCTCCCTTTCCTTTCCATTAAGTAAATGGCACGATGTTCTTTGAGCATTATGCAACTTCCTTGAATATGTCGATGGGAGTCCCTCGAGTTTATGGAATTTTTAAATCAAAACCGCATCTGCACCAACTACTATGTAAAACGGAACAATAAAATGAAATGAGAAGGGAGCAAGAAGATTTTTTTGTCGTATTTTCAGTTGCAAGGGAACAATTGCTTTTCTCTTACGCTGCTGCGTTGGTAATGCAGAATGGTAAATTAAAGTGATGATGTATGTACTATAAAGAACTTTCCTGTAATCGATCGTTGTGCTGTCTATTTTAGTTTATACACATGAAAGCATTTCATAAAATCTCATACAGATTGGAAAACTCCATGAACAAAAAGTAATTTGGACTTAATGTGAAGAGAAACTACTTACAGATTTTAGAAAGTTTTGCAATTTATATTAAAATGTTTGAAAAAAGTTTTGGAGGCTTTTGGCAAAAGAAAGTAGATAACATGTTCACAATTGCCTTTAGAATCAAAAATTATATTGCGCAAGTCCAACCTGAAATGGAATCATTGATTTGTTATTGGCAAGAGATAACTTGCTGTAAAATTGGTTTCAGTTTTTTTGTTAATGTAATACTCCTATCTTTTATGAAAATCTGGCACTGTTGGTAATTCCATTCTATATCGTAGATATAGATATCCATTTAAGGATTTTTCTTGGGCAAAATTAGTCCTGTCAACCTCCAACCAAGAAACAACCATATATCGTAATCTCCGCATCTTACCAAATAAATTAAAGTTCTTTTATTGATTGATCATTCCTAGCACGTATAGATCAGTTGATGATGATGATGAGTTGAAGATCGAATATAAAGTACTTAATGGACCTGTTCAAGAATGCAAATAGAGGAAAGAAAAAATGACTCAAAGAGAATTTTGTATATAGACAAGAGACTTTACTATTTAAACCATGAAGATAGATTCAAAACATTTTACCTACACCTTTATGAAGAGAAACAGAAAAGAGCCAATTTACTACCAGTACGAAAAGCAACGTTGCATTTAGTGTGAATACCAAATATCTACCGATTTGAAACTTGAAATTAGTTAAGTTGAAAGCTAGAGATCGACACCAGATTGCCTGTCTTAATGTTGGTCTCTAATTTGCTAAAGTGATAAAAACATGGTTGGTTCGCGACTCAATTACTATGTAAGATTACCATTATTTATTATCACTATTTTGTATACCTAACCAATTATCCGCCTTGGTATGTATTTTGGTCAATATTTCCAAAATTTCACTACTGGTTGAAAGCAGTCTGGCAAACCCTACTTTAAAAATGTAACAAAAACTTGTAAAAAGGTAATAAAGTCAAAAAATACTACGAGTTTTTGGGCAATAAAATAACAAACAAATAAATCAAAAGTACAACGCTGCTAAAGAATACCAAAAACATTACAACCTAAAATGCCTCTTCATCTGACAGCTCATAAAATTAAAAATATTCCAATTTCTCCTGAAGCAAAATAATCGCTTTATTTGCACTTCCATGAAAATCTACTTTAAGATTTCTTCGGATAAAAATAAACGGGAAAATCAGTAAGTTGGTGTTACTAGTAATTTTCGAAAAAAAAGTCAGCTTAAATGGAAAGCTATCAAGTAACAAAGAGAACTACGTTTTTATTAGACATTTTTAGGTTTACGTAAGATAAACGCATACAATTATAATATGTACATAAGAAACGAGGCAGTTATTCCAAGGTCTTATCTAAGATTTGTGAAATAAAAAAAAATAAATAAATAGACAAGTAAAATTCTAGGTCGAAAATATTAGCTTTGCCATTTACCTTTAAGCTTCATACTATTTATTTTTAGAAAACAATACCTGTCCACGTCTGTAACTTCTAAGCTTCTATATACAAGCTTGAATACAAGTGTTTTTAAACTCAAGTACGGTGACTGACACTATGATTGACACAAAAATCTCCAACAAGTAAACGATGCTAGGTGAAAATATTTCGAGGATTTAGGCCGTAATAAAACATTTGTCCATAAAACAACACAGCGAGTAAAAACAAAAATAAAATGCAATAATCGACAGACATAACATACTTAGTTTACGGTTGGGTAAAGAGGTCAATTTTTATGCCCAGTGCGATGGCAGTTTATCGCGCTTTTAAAATTTTCTAGGTTAAACGTCCTCGAGGATGAGGTTAAAAGTCAAAACTTGGCAAAAGTGCAAAATTCCGGTGTGAATAAAAATGTTTGAAATTAGCGGCGCGCATTTTATTTTGGAAAGTGCTACAAAACACGTGGGGGGCCTCAGGGTTAATAATTTTCGTACGTGGTTAACTTATTTTATTGATATCGATAATCACCGCGTATATCCTTATAGATTAGTAGATAACGCTAAAAAAGCAATTTAGATAAAGGTCGACCTTCGATGATTGTAGACTTGTTGGTACCTCTCTTGCAATGTTTGATAAGAGAAATTAACCTTTTATGAAATCAAAGTACGGGGGCCCGATAAGGTCCAAATTAGCCGGTTACAGTCATAGCTAAGGAATTGCTTTTATATTATTTTTGTATTTCTAAAACTTTCACAACATTGTCAAGGTTAAGATCATGTATAGTAGTTTTTTGTGTATTTGTTTTTTGTAGAATCATTGTTCGGTAGTAAACGATCAAAAAGACTGAAATGTAATCCAATTAAAGATAATTATAAAATACGTAACAGAAATGGAAGACTTTTAAACAGAATTTTCTAAGAAATAGTTAAGATTAGTAGTTTTTATTCTTCAGTTTCACGCGTAATTAAAATGTAATGTAGCGAATCAGCAATATTGCGCTAAGAACAATATCAATATTTTATCTGTCTGATATAGCATATAAAATGAATTAAAACTTCATAGAATTGTGGAAAATAAATACAATTACCTGATTAAAGTTAAATGTAAAAATTATCAAACAATATGTAGATTGCGTTCTTATGAATAAACAAATTAATATTAAAAAGGGAATAATAATCGTTTTTCTTGCAGATTAAAAAAGTGCCAAGTACGTCATGATTTCATCACCTCATCACATTAGAGTTCAGATTATACAAATTACCAAAACAGGAAATTTTAATAATAAATAATCTTGCACGAATTTGTTAAGTCTGAAAAACATTACGTGTTAGTTAATATCAAGCAACGTTTATAAATTAGTAAATGTCCATACTAGTATCCGTCGAAAAAAACTAGCTTTTTGTACAATAACATTGTGTGAATCATTCAGAAATACGTAAAATGTCTGGAAACGATGACAACAGATCTTTTATTAACGAAATAGACATTTTTATAAAAAATTTACAATCACAGGACCTAACAGGCGGAAAAATAACGTTACTCTCATATTAATCATCATTTAAAATTGAAGTTTACTTAAGAAAAAATTTAGAAACGTCACCGTTTACACATGAAAAAGCAATTCAAAAAGTTATACATTAGGCAAGTATTATAAATAATAATAATCACCAAAATGAATAGATTAATATCATTAAGGACTTATAGCCAAGAAAATCGACTATGGCAGAATCTTACTACGATGGTGACTTGTTACCATAGATTTCCTACCAAACAAAGAAGATAGTACCTAGATAACCTCCTCCACATAATAGTTATTTCATGGTAGTCTCGAAAATAGATGAGATAACAAGCTTTGGATTTGCAATCTTTAGACCTGCATCTTCTGAAAAACGTTTTGGGCCATAAATTCTATGAAATCTAATTTAGTCGGTCCTAACAGCTAGCTGTGCAATTGACTTTGCAAAACAACTTCCACTGATAGCACCTGTTATCACTTTTTATGACGCTGTTCATTTCGAAGAAAGGTATTTTAACCAATCACAATAATTTCTGTAATTGTCTGGATTTTTCATAAAACCTGACGGTTGTTTAGCTAACAACATGTTGTGCAAGGGACTGTCAAGCATATTACACTCCATTGTGTCTTACAGGAACCTTATGGTGCCAAATAGAGTGATCATACCTATTTCTCTGATATAGTTTGATTTTGTCTCTCTAGAAATGGTCGATAAACGTTAAAATTGCGAGCCGATGCGTATTTAAATAATCTTGTTATACTTGGTTCCTCAATTCGCGAAGTTCAGTTTATTTTCAACCGATCAATGTTAAAATTTCTTTAAAAATGTCATTTTACTATTGGTGTATATGAATGTTTTGTATTCTCCGTTGCTGATATAGTTTATACATCCTATCTTTCGGGGGTGACAGCGTGTTCCATCAAACCACATTAAAAGAACTTCATGATTGTCAAACAATAGCTACTTAGTTCTACGTTCTGTTGTCTTATTTAAGTATTGCCCATCAATCGTAAGATGTCTGTGTATGTCGATAACTTAATCAGGAAAGATGGCAAGATTTTATATTTTCCATGTATGATCCTGAACAGTTTTCTCAATGCAGCAGTTCGTGATAGTGACGTTAGACTTATTAGTTTTTTGGAATGTCCGTTCTTGCTACACTTCTGAAGAAACTTGACAACATTTTTGATTTACAATCCACCCAATCGTAAATTCAGTCCTCTCTTTCCGGATCAAAAATCATCTATTCAAACTTGAAAAGTTGTTTAGGAGCAGTCTTCAAGAGTTAACTTCCGGGAATGAACTCAAACAGAACTATATTTCTCCATGAGAAGTACGCGGCTCGCATAACTGTTTAGATTTTTAGGTCTCAATTTCTTCAAAGCTACACTGTCAAAAGACGTTTTCTTTGCCATAAAAGAATAAATAAAGTAATAAAAAACTTTATTAGTCGGTAAAGTGGCCAAGAGTGTCCTGGAAAAAAAATTGGATAACTGAGATCGGGGCTAACTCCTGGTATCTCGACGTCAACGATGTAAGGAAACACCTGGCCTCATATTCAAGGACAATCCGGTCACCATTTACTATAGTAGTGTACACTGGAAGTGCTGCTGCTGGCATTATCACAGCGTGCTATCTTACACATATTTTTTGCGTGAGGTACCTGGATAAATAGTAGAGATGCCACGAATAGTGATTTGGCCGAATACCAAATATTCGGCCATGCCCTCGGCCGAAGCGCCGAGTATTTGGCCGCCGAATATTCGGTAAAAGATGTGTACATTTTGCTCGTAACAGGTCACAAGTCGTGATCTGGGATGCAAATGAGATTGATTTTTATTTGAAAACTGTTCAGCTAGATCGGACGACAAAACCTTACATCAAATGGTGGTCAGCAAACGCAAAACAGTACCCAATGCTGCCAAAATTCACAAAGATTTACCTATCGTCTCCTGGCAGTAGTGTATATAGTGAGAGGCTTTTTTCAAAAGCAGGTATTATCTATGAGGAAAAACACAATCGTTTGCTACCAACAAATGCCGAAAAAATTGTTTTTATTCATCATAACTTGCCACTA
>VTPC01089865.1:0-70591 GCA_011009095.1 Ignelater luminosus | reverse complement strand
TAAATTCTATGAAATCTAATTTAGTCGGTCCTAACAGCTAGCTGTGCGATTGACTTTGCAAAACAACTTCCACTGATAGCATCTGTTATCAGTTTTTATGACGCTGTTAATTTCGAAGAAAGGTATTTTAACCAATCACAATAATTTCTGTAATTGTCTGGATTTTTCATAAAACCTGACGGTTGTTTAGCTAACAACATGTTGTGCAAGGGACTGTCAAGCATATTACACTCCATTGTGTCTTACAGCAACCTTATGGTGCCAAATAGAGTGATCATACCTATTTCTCTGATTTAGTTTGATTTTGTCTCTCTAGAAATGGCCGATAAACGTTAAAATTGCGAGCTGATGCGTATTTAAATGATCTTGTTATACTTGGTTCCTCAATTCGCGAAGTTCAGTTTATTTTCAACCGATCAATGTTAAAATTTCTTTAAAAATGTCATTTTACTATTGGTGTATATGAATGTTTTGTATTCTCCGTTGCTGATATAGTTTATACATCCTATCTTTCGGGGGTGACAGCGTGTTTCATCAAACCACATTAAAAGAACTTCATGATTGTCAAACAATAGCTACTTAGTTCTACGTTCTATTGTCTTATTTAAGTATTGCCCATCAGTCGTAAGATGTCTGTGTATGTCGATAACTTAATCAGGAAAGATGGCAAGATTTTGTATTTTCCATGTATGATCCTGAACAGTTTTCTCAATGCAGCAGTTCGTGATGGTGACGTTAGACTTATTAGTTTTTTGGAATGTCCGTTCTTGTTACACTTCTGAAGAAACTTGACAACTTTTTTGATTTACAATCCACCCAATCGTAAATTCAGTCCTCTCTTTCTGGATCAAAAATCATCTATTCAAACTTGAAAAGTTGTTTAGGATCAGTCTTCAAGAGTTAACTTCCGGGAATGAACTCAAACAGAACTGATATTTCTCCATGAGAAGTACGCGGCTCGCATAACTGTTTAGATTTCTTCAAAGCTACACTGTCAAAAGACGTTTTCTTTGCCATAAAAGAATAAATAAAGTAATAAAAAACTTTATTAGTCGGTAAAGTGGCCAAGAGTGTCCTGGAAAAAAATTGGATAACTGAGATCGGGGTTAACTCCTGGTATCTCGACGTCAACGATGTTAGGAAACACCTGGCCTCATATTCAAGAACAATCCGGTCACCATTTACTACTGTAGTGTACACTGGAAGTGCTGCTTCTGGCATTATCACAGCGTGCTATCTTACACATATTTTTTTGCGTGAGGTACCTGGATAAATAGTAGAGATGCCACGAATAGTGATTTGGCCGAATACCGAATATTTGGTCATGCCCTCGGCCGAAGCGCCGAGTATTTGGCTGCCGAATATTCGGTAAAAGATGTGTGCATTTTGCGCATAACAGGTCACAAGTCGTGATCTGGGATGCAAATGAGATTGATTTTTATTTGAAAACTGTTCAGCTAAATCGGACGACAAAACCTTACATCAAATGGTGGTCACCAAACGCTAAACAGTACCCAATGCTGCCAAAATTCACGAAGATTTACATATCGTCTCCTGGCAGTAGTATATACGAGGGCGGTTCAATAAGTACCCGTGTTAGAAATGAAGACACAATTTTTTTCAAAAATTTTTTTTTATTTTTCAACATAGTCTCCTTTTAAAAATATACACTTCTCCCAACGTTCCTGCCATTTTTTTAACCCCTCCAAAAAATAGGATTTGTCGAACTCTCCAAAATACTACTCTATCTCGGCGATGACTTCCTCGTTTGAGCTAAATTTTTTTCTCGCGAGCCATTTCTTCATGTTAGGAAACAAGAAAAAGTCGCAGGGAGCCAGATCGGGTGAATACGGGGAGTGCGGCAGCAATTCATAACGCAATTCATGCAGTTTGGCGGCGACAACTCCGGATGAATGTGCTGGTGCGTTATCGTGGTGAAACAGCACCTTCTTTTTCGCCAAATGCGGCCGTGTCTCCTTCAATTTTTTGTCGAAGCTGTCTAATAACTCACTGTAGTATTGTCCAGTGATCGTTCTTCCTTTTTCTAAAAAAATCCATGAGGATGACGCCGTTCGCATCTCAAAAAATCGTCGCCATGACCTTCTCGGCCGATGGAACCATCTTCGCCTTCTTTGGAGCAGATTCACCGGGAGAAATCCATTGTGTTGATTGTTGCTTAGTTTCTGGTGTGTTATGATGAATCCAGGTTTCATCAACGGTGACAACTCGACGCAAAAATTCCTGCGGATTTCGCTTAAATTGCTCCAAACACTGCTTCGAAGTTAACAGCCGCATTCGCTTGTTGTCCACCGCCGACAATTTTTTCATCGCCAACTTATCATGTAAAATATTAATTGCCGTTCCGGTCGACACACCTACGGCCTCTGCTACTTCACGCACTTTCCTTCGTCGATCAGCGAGAATCATGTCGTGGACTTTTTGAATGATTTCCTCGGTAACCACGTCTGCCGGGCGTTCTGGTCGCTCCTCATCAAAAACGGATGTTCTCCCAGGTTTAAATTCGTTGAACCAATATCTAACTGTGGTCATAGATGGCGAAGTGTCCCCATAAACAGCATCCAACGTTGCTTTTATCTCCTCGTATTTTTTCCCATCCAAAAACAGAAAGCGAATTACCGAACGATACTGCTCTTTTTCCATCTTAGCTAAAATCACGAAACACGTCTTACTCAAATGGCTGTCAAATCCAAACTAACCTATCAATCAGTCTGCAATTTGTTATACCGTCGTTTGATAGATGGCAGCACACGATGATAACACCAACTTCCCTCAGGAACGCCTTCTGTCGTCAAACACGGGTACTTACTGAACCGCCCTCGTATAGTGAGAAGCTTTTTTTCAAAAGCAGGTATTATCTATGAGGAAAAGCACAATCGTTTGCTACCAACAAATGCTGAAAAAATTGTTTTTATTCATCATAACTTGCCACTAATAGATTTTAAATATTAAATTTGTAATGATTTGTTATTAAAATAGATACATGTTGAGTAATATGTGCTTTTTTTATAATTAAGTATTCGGAGTTTGGCCGAATACTGCGTACTATTCAGCCGAATACCGAATACAAAAAAAAACGGCCGAATAGACCGAATACCGAATAGTAGCCGAATATTCGTGGCATCTCTAATAAATAGTATGTGATATTGTTATCTGCCAGCTGGACATTCTTACATTTTTTCCGTCATATAGTCAATAACGTAATCAAAGGCAACATAACCACCTACAGTGAATACTCTGGCATCATCTGAGAATTTCCAACCGCCCGTTCAATCACTATTCACGATGTGCACTATCAAATCTGGTCAAGACTAAGCAATCGAATTTTGTTGGTTCAAATTTCGTGTAACGCTTCCTAAGAAGAATCGCAAACTGATAAAATTGTCACAAATCCCAAGTAAATGTCCTGTTTAATTCGAGCAGAATATTCATTTAGAAGTTACATACAATACATTTACTGCTACTAAATCCTGAATTGCAGACTTGATAGTCCTCGATTCGATTTGTTTTTAATTTGAAAACTCATCCAAACGCATTTAGATACATAATAATTGTAAGTCAAACTTCTATCATTTCCTTTCATTCTTCAAACCAAATAAATAGAATAGAAATATAGTCAGTAAAAATTCAAGTAATCTTTCAGTTAACTGTTTGCTAGAAAACAGTGCAGTGTAGGTAACGCCCATATCATCAAATACCCTCTGCAGCAGATAACTTGTCATGTGTAGTATAAGAGTAGTATAAAATCTATACAAAAACCAATACATCACCAATATAACCAAGTCGAAAACCAGTACTGTCCTGGAAAAACCATTACGGACTTACATTGCCTATGTATCTTAAGGACGACTTATTCTTGTTGCAACAAAAAAAAGCGATTTTGACAAAATGAATACAATGAATGTTGAAATCTTAAGTGATTGTCTGCGTCTAGGAACAGCAACACGCTGTGGTTTCCTATAATCAGCGTCTTAGTAAGGAAGTATTGCTATTAACTCCACAAACCAGAAACATTAATCTAAGGCGGCAAGGTCTATTTAAGATACTACATTGAAGCAAGTTATATTAAATTAGCTGAAATTGATAAAAAGCAGTTTTACTGGGTTTTGTATAAAAGTTGGTTAAATTAAGCAAAATCCTACCATAGGCTTAGGCAAGACTCCGCGGTTGAAGATTTCTCAAACTGTAATTACCTGAATATTTTGAAAACATACTTATAGATGCAGCAGACCTCTAAAGCATATAAATCGAGCTACCTTTTTCTAATTCAGCAAATCCAATTAACAAGAAAAGTCAAATTTCAAAGAAACCTTTTATATTCGAGAATGCGTAGTATTTGGCATTAAAGGAAGGCGAAATTTGTTCTAGAGAGATTTTATAATAAAAATCTTCTCGCTTTCCTTGCCCTTACACTATTATGCTTCTAAATGGAGAACAAACATGGATATTTTGGCTTCTAGTTCTAAAATGTAGTTTATCAGTTAGTGCACCGCGCGACGGCTTTCAATGATGAGTCGTTAAAGAAATTGGTAGGGCCAAGAAGAGTGTTATCTCAATTTTAGAAAATGCTGATTTGTATTTTAATTCGTAATTCTGATTTTTGATGGTTCAGATAACTAAATTGTTTTGTCACAGTTCTATTAAACTGAAGCGATGAAAATAACAATTAGCAAATAATGAGAAGGCCAAAGTTGATAACTGTTTCAACGCTGATTTGTTCAAGGTAAATACAATTGACAAATGTAGGTAACATATGGTACGCAATTTCATTCTCAGGACTTTTACAGCAATTCAGAATTTCTTAAATGATTAGAGTAAAAGAATTTCTTGTGTTTGAAGATTTTATTGAGCAAGCAACTACGATTGAGAGCGTCTTGAAGAGTATTTCTGAAGAAACTCGCGCTTCTTAGTAAAATAGCATTCTGCAATAATTATACGATTGTTTCGAGGGCCAAAAGCTTCTAAATAACCATTATTATCTCAAATATGAGAATGAGCAACATTGTAAAAGTACAAAGTGGTGATATTTATATTATACCCTACAATAAAGACTGTAAAAATCCTGTGGTTGATGAACGTTTAATATCAGATTTAAGTGATCCATAAGCAGGTCACAGTAATTAGGTTTCGTGATTCTTTTTATGTCATTCAAAGAATATTGGAACTTTAGTTTTAAGCTTATGCCTCTAGATATGGTTAGTTTGTGGTATGTAGGTGGGCTGGATCCTACTGTTACCTTGTTGGTACTTTTGATTTTGTCACCTGAGTGCGAGAATTATGAATCCACATATGTTTTCTAAACTTCTCAGACCACTCAAAAGAAACAAAAACGTCTGGGTGACTTTTCAAATATTTCTTTTTACCAGTTTCGTATATCACAAGAGGCCAACCACCGCGATACCAGTAATGTAGACCTATCAATTTAATAAGTTTTGATGTTTTGCGATTTATTCATATTGCTAATAATATTTGGTTTTTACAACTCCTTATCCATATTAGAGTATACAGTTTTAGAAAATCTGCGGTTTGATGTAGAATTCTGAAGAATCTTCACAATTTTGGATTTTTGCTAACAGATGAAATTTTATCGAAATGAATGAAGATTTAAAAATATCCTAAAAGGTTTTAATCTAACAAAATGAAAGATCTCTAAAGTCGGGATCTTGAAAATGTTTTCTTTGGATTTAAATTTGCATTTATAGCCTAAACGCGGTATCTTCACCGATGTGTGCCTTTCTTGCTTTAGAACAATTTACAATCCTATTTATATAATAATTTTAAAGTTGCCTAACTCTAAGTTTTATTTATTTATAATAGTTGTACCATAAAATCAGAAAAAGCTTTTCTATGTTATATTCCTTATCTAAAAACACTATTAAAAATAATAATATATACGCTAGTTCTAGAATTCTGGATTTTCAAGAATTTCTTCCTTATAGTGCATAAAATACAAGTAAATTGTTGAATTTTCATCATCATAAATTCGTCTTGTAAAAAATAGAATTATTATCGTGTTTTGTATTGACATTGCTATATATTTCCTTGAGAAGGCATGAGAATTAGAACTTGAACCCATTAAACTAATCTAGTTCGTGCTAACATTAAAACGATCACATTTAGAAGATTAAACGTGGAATCTGACAGTCTACACGGTTTTGCAATGATGAACGATTAGCTTTAGTTCTGATAAAAATAAGAAAACGAAAATCCTTTGCAAGTCGGAGCTTTGGTATGACGACGGAATGATTAATAATTTTCTTCTGCACTTTTATGGGTTGCCACCTATTCACCAACCAATTAACAGAAAGCATCTTGTATTATTAAACAGTAAATGGCGTTAATTAACATGGCTGTTTCGTTGGCTATTTTTTACGCAGACAGGTTGGTGCGTTCCTCGACGACGCGTCCGAATGAAAAATGTTCCTACATTGAAATAATTAAAAAGTGACATCTACGATGGGGCAATTATACTAAATAAACTACGTAGTGATATCAGTGTTAATTTCTTCTCCTTTTTTTGCATTTGCAGCGTTCTCGCTTTTCCGAGTTACAATCGCGCCTGTATTTTGTTTGTAGACAGTCTCATGGTCAGTATAGTCTCTGAATGTTTTGACTTATTGCACGAGTTTGCATCTCGCTTCGATGTATTAACCAGCTGCATTCTGCACGATGTTTATGTGTTTTGGATATTTAATATGCAGTCACTGAACTGGCTTGGCTTTGCAATAACGCATGGCATTGAAACATCAATAAAATTATAAAAATAAGTTGTAATTGCGTTTAGCCAGTTGTGGTTGATTTGTATTTATTTGCGTTCTCGGCAGACGAGTGTGGAAGGTAAATCACGACATAATATTGTATGCATGCGTATATACTACCTTTATTTATATGCTACTTATTATCTATAAATTTCGAATTGCGTATGTAAAACGTTGCTGAATTTAACAAGATGGTGTTCCGATACATACATTAAAAAGTGTATTTGATTTAATTATGCTTTATGTATTTGTGCAGACAAATAGTCAAAATAAATGAGTTAGGAAGTTTAATTCCCGGAAAATTTTTATAGCAGATGCAAACTCCTTCCATCAATTAATAAAATTAGCATGAAAACGTCAAATTATTCGTATTACTGCGATAGTTACGGCTATTAAGTAACCGAGATATATATTATAATTTATTACATGCTTAAAAACCTTCATGCATAGGAAAATAGGCAAATAATATATGCAATTAGTCAGCTTTTGGCGCCATAAACAAAAACCATAAGTGTGTGTATGTGTGTGTGTGTTTACTTATCTTTTACCTGTAAGGTCAGTAAATGTAAATGAATATTACACCAAACAAGTTTCGCCTCCTCCTCGTCACATTAAAATGCTGTCAACGCATGCATAATTTTTTCTTACATTTTAACACAAATTTTCTAATGCTACTTCCTGACCTTTATATTATAGCTACTGCTAATTATTTGTGTGGGACATGAATCAACAAAAGTAATTTGCACAATTTAAATAAAAATTTCTAGTTTACCTGCAGATGACGTAATTTTTGATTTTATCATTAAATATAGAAATTTTAATTTTTGGGTAGGCGTAAAATTATTATAAAAATGTTAGTTTCACACGCAAACATCATTTTTTATAAAGTGCACTGTCACAACAGGGTAATTACGCCCATTCGTTTAAACTTGAAAAAAGTTGAAAATTTTTTGTGCGTTTATGAATAGAATTTGATTATATTAGAAATAAATTGTCTATGCAATTTGAAAACCACAGACATGTATGTATGTATTGCTTAAGGATTAAGTTTCAAACAACTTCCGTTAATGTAAATAATAATTGAAGGAATTAAAATTCTAATGGAAATGTGCATTGCAAATTAGAGACGCCCAACACTACAATATCCTTATTGTAGTTTTATTTTATACTTTATTTATAGCTTTCAGTTTATTCCTTTTTTAACTTGTCAACTTTCTATATTTCTCAAAATGGTCTGTGTGTCACTCTCATAGTAATTTACAGGCAATATAGAACGTTCAGAATTATTGTATTTCGATTAAAAACTGTTTCAATAACAATTCTTTTTCTATCCCTATTTTAGAAACATCATGTTTTTTCTTCTTCCTATTTACAGTGTTGTCTTTTTTGTTCATCTCATTTAAAGGCCATGGTCACATAAATGAATATTAGAACATTATTGGGCTTTGCAATTATGAAGATGAGGAAACGTCTATCCACATTTATGTCATAACAGTATCTAGAAGATCTAACGGAAACGCAATTGAAATAGTGATGGCTTGCAGGAATTGAAAAAAAAAAGCTTCACCAAGGCCATCTTCACGGTGAAGTCCGGGCCTAGGGCGCCACGATGTTAGGGGCGCCGACATGTCTGCTCAATTTTTTTATATGAGTAATACTTAAAACCGAATATTAACTTTGTAAGGTTGAAGCAACACTGTACGGGAATTGTAAAGAGGAACAAATTGTAAGCAATCTCATTTAAACAGACAATAAAAATTTCTGGGAATTGTTAGAAATTTTCTTTTTGTTACAAATTAAACAATGGGCATTGAAAATTTATTCCTAATTATTTAAAATTTGAAAACTAAAAATTATGTCAGTTTTTTCAGGCGTGCATTGGTACACTGTTTATTAATTCAGTTTGTTAGGAAAATTCAGTAATTATCGAACTTTTCCTTAATAAGTTATTTATTCTTGTAAATAATGATACATCGTTTTATTATTTTCCAATTTTGTTTTGTAAATATGTTATTCTCTTTTAGAAATTAAGTTTAACGTCTTTATACAACATAAAAGCCGCTTGGTTTAATGCACTTGATATTGTTTAAATTTATGGCTTGGAAACATTAAATTTCTCTAGAATTCTTTTATAAAAATGTTTTCTTAATATTAAATTAGAGACGTATTAGGACTTGATATAAAATAAAATTATATTTTGCAGACTTCATTTTACTATTAAGAGAATTTTATACTCTTTTGGTTTTATTACCCTTAAAACTATAAATCTTTCACCTTGTCTAGCATAGACAAGATTTATATTTCCTATAATTGCCGAGTGCAACGTCCAAATTGTTTGCTAAATCACACCCTTCTTGCATTATTTTATTGATTGTCCGATCACTCGATATGTTGATCAACCAATTATCTGTTAGTACCACCCTCTTGGGAGGTTGGAAATTACATTTTTTGCTTTAGCACTAGACAGAGTTGATCTACCGCTATCGAAGCAGAAGCACGCGTCTTTCGTGTCTTCTCTTGTAAAATTTTTGAACAGAAATAATTTCACGAGCTACCGAGAAATAGTCAAGTGTTGGACTAATTTTCTGCTAAGGTGAAGTTATACCTGAGTGAAAATATCGCGAATGAATTCTGTCTTCCTTAAACAATTGATATACTTTTCCCCGGAATATTCCGGATGCATCTTTATCGTACCGCTTTTTATCGAACTTTCTACGAGATTCGTACTCCCTCGCTCTGTATAGAATGTTGAAAGTCAATTAAAACATCTTGTTACCTAACGTATGAGGAAGACGTCCATTCTTGTAAAGATTTATGTAGTAACTGTAAATCAAATCTTGTGTGAACCAGTGCCGCGAGCTCAGTGCATCCTGTGCCAACAACTGGGTTCTTTTTGTATTGGATTAATTTCCGTTATGGTAAATAAACTTTACCCCATTTTTTAAATGTTTCATGAAGAAGCATCGTTGTCTTATACAATTTGTCAACCTACATTTGCGAAATCTATCTGAATATTATCGTCACGTCACCGACCGCTTGGATAAAAGTAGTCCACTATGAAGATTACTTAATCATCGCTACTCATTGGTGAAGAGCCTCAGAACATATCATACTAGTAAAAAACCGGACGAACCGTTCCACAGTGGTGAAAGGCCCGTTAATATGGTTTAATTAATAGAAATATATTGTTTACTGAATTATAACGTAACTAACTTGTTTCGAACCTTTAATATCTTTTATTTGTTTGAATTGTTTTATAAACAATATTTATAAAGTCGATGCTTTTCTTTATCGTCCATTCGTGTTAAATCTTGATAACGAAAATTCTTACTGTCAACTTGTTCTGGTTTGACGATTTATTTATATAAAATTTGGGATCTGGACTGCTGTAACCTGTTTTTATATTTTCTTTTTTATTGTATGCCAATGTATGTAATTAGCTTCTTTCGATATTTTATTGGGTTATGAGCATACTTATTAAGCATTACAGGAATCAGCTGTCCCGGAATTTAGTAGCATCGACATTCTCATACGGATTCATTATCTTGAGTTCACATTGTGAAAGTAAGTATCTTAATAGAATGCATTAAATCTCCATTTCATTTATATGTGCATCATTCGAACCTGTGGTTCGACCCTGGATAACATCTCGCCTACTGACCTAGATACGAAGATCAACTGTGGGGTTTTCTATTCGAAACTAGGCCACCGACATTCTATTACAGCTGGCGCCCTCTCAATATCAAAATCCCTAAGATTAGCGTATTATTATTATCGTTTATCGCATGCTCTAAGCTCTCTTAGCTCACGACCCGTCTTCAACTGTTTAAATGCTAGCATTACAGTTGGCATATCGATTTTATATACGGTTACACTACCGATGGGTCACTAATCCCAGTTTTTCCCGTAACAAGCTCCAGAAAAATAATCTAAAGCAGCAAATTCGAATAACCCGCAGACTTCTATTGATCTCATTCCGATTTAGAAAACTTTAAGTGAAATTAAGTGTTAGTAAGAATTCAAAAATTAGTGAGAATATATCGAAGATTCTTCCTTCTGTTTCCTTTTCAAAAGGTTGATAACGGTTATAGAAAAAAATCATTTTTAGCAGTTGAAGGGATTGTTCGCACATTGATTAATACTAACACCGTGGTTGAGTTGTATACGGGGTGATCATTTTAAAACTTCCCACTTTGAATAACTCTTTAATTAGTACAATTATCAAAAATCGCTGAAACGTGTCGCTTTTGTTTTGGAGGGACATTTAATAACCTACTCTAATCAGTTGGGAAACTTTCACCCTTCCCCCCAGCCACCCCCTCCCCAAAATTTTAAATGGCACTATCCCATGTGTGATATACCATTTTAAAGGCTATGAAATCCTCAATCTTTTACATCAAAGAAAATCAAAATCGGCCCAGCCGAGATAAAAATGTATTTAATTTAATCAATACGTTGCAGTCTCTAGTTCACGAACGGCTAGACCGATTTTAATTTTCTTTAAGGTAAAAGATTGAGAGTTTTATACCATTTAAAATGATATATCACACATGAGGTAGTGCCGTTAAAAATTCTGGGGTGGGAGTGGTTGGGGGGGGGGGGTAAAAGTTTACCAGAATCTTAAATGGCATTACTCCATGTGTGATATATCATTTTAAAGGGTATAAAATTTTCAATCTTTTACATCAAAGAAAATTAAAATCAGCCCAGCCTTTCGTGAACTAGAAACAAGAATGTATTGATTGAATTAAATACATTTTTGGCTCTAATTCACGAACGGCTGGGCCGATTTTAATTTTCTTTGATGTAAAAGATTGAACATTTTATACCCTTTAAAATGATATATCACACATGGGGAGGGGGTGGTTGGGGGGGAGGGTGAAAGTCTCCCAACTGGCTAGAGTAGGTTATTAAATGTCCCCCTTCAAAGCAAAAACGACGCGTTTTAGCGATTTTTGATAATTTTACTAATTAAAGAGTTATTGAAGGTGGGGCGTTTTTAAATGATCACCCTGTATAGCAGTTAGTACTTTAGTAGTAAAGATTTTTCTGCAATTAGTAACTAGAAGTTTTGCTGCTATTTCTTTTCGGTGTTCAGTGGCAAAACAACTTTCCCAATAACAACCACCAAAAAGATAAGAAATTGGTTCAAGAGCAATAAAAAAACAAGCTTTATGCTTTGACCTTAAAATAAATTCTATTACCAAACCTTCAGTTCGATTTAATTAGTTCATACGTATGTACTGTGAAGAGCCAAATCATTTTGGATCCAGATCGAAACAGACAAAACACCAAAATTATCTAGCTAGCAGAATCAACGTCTAGTTTACGTGCTTTAATGGTCATCAATAATGTTGCATTCACGTTTGCAAAGACGTCTAAATTTCACAGTTCAACGCGTCATATCAGGATGTGGAAAAAGATGTTATTAAATGGTGAAGTAGACGTTCTTTTAACGTAGTACTAAGAAATAAACTTTTTGGTAACCAATACATAACGAAAATGACGTCTTAGTGATGTCAATTATTCGGATGCGTTGTCGACAACGATTAATCAAACGAATTGGACGTAAGCGTACTAAATAGCTATGAGTACTGCTATAGGCGAAGTTACTAATTCATAGTTTTACAAAATCTAGTTCTTTAGAAGTGAAATAAAAGGAAAGGGTGTTATTTTTCGGAATAGATATTACAACCATATACCTAGAATATCGTCGATATTTGTCTTTTTGTTTTCTGGCACAAAAATGTTGCCTCTTGATTAACTACTCAATCCAGTGAGGCAGCACAATAAAGTGGCAACAGATAAGCAAACTACAGTAATGCGACGAGAAAAAACCCAGTAGTTAGCTACCTACGTCTTTCATTTTAAATTTCCACGTAATTTCTAAAGAAAGGATGCTATAAGAATATGTCGAAAAATAAGACAGTCGATTCTATTTTGTTGGCAAAAGTCTTTGTTTTGAGTTCATCTTCTTTTGTGGCCGAGATGAATGGTAATATAGTATACAGGATATCAAATGGGATCCCGTTGCATCGGCATCCTCTGAGACTATTTTCATTTTGGTTTTTGGGATATGGAGTGTACTTTTTACCAATGCTTGCGCCTCCATATCTATGCGCCATATTTTCACTGGCTTAACGTCTGAGGCCGGTCCTGGCGGTAAATGAAGTTGACCGATGGCATCTAACTATTAAAAACGTATTTAGAATTTCCACGTATCGTTCACTGTTAACGACTACTGGATTCGCTATTTGCTCTTTGAAGAACTGTGGGTTCAAGATTTCAGATGATCAGATGCCGTACCAAACATTTACATTTGAAATGTAGCAAATTTTCAAATACAACTTGGGAATTTTCAGCGGACCAGTAACACAAATTTTGATTATTTATCTCGCCATGGTTTTAAAAGTGTGATTCATTGCTCGTAATAATACTGTTCAGAAAACCTGTACTTCATGCCAAAATCCAGTGGGAGAATCCTAAATGTGTGTTTTGGTTATTTAACACAAGTATTTGAACTTCTCCTCGTCTAGAAACAAAAATGTAAATCCTTCTTTAATATTGTTCTTAAGCACTTGAGCTTAATTTCTTCCTGCTGAAAGAAACGACCAAAGGATTCGTTTGAATTTGCCTCATTTAAATTTATTCTCCTTTTATCTTCTTCAAGATCCTCCTTGTGTTTGAACGAACGCATCGGTTCTATGACGTAACATGTTAGAACACTGACAATTTCATTCACTGTAATTTGATTTTTATGATACTCTTAGTTAATGATGCAAGTGGGTTTACTTAGATTTGTCACTCAGTTCAAGAAATTCATCATGACGGAAGCCTTTGATATGAGCTGTAAACCTGTAACCGTATGCTTGCAGTGTCTAGCAGTGTTTTATAAACTAATCATCTTCACTAACAAATCAATTTATGTTACCATTATTGTTTATTACTGTGCTTCTTGTATTACATTTAAGTGTAAATTACACCTCTGTATAAGTTAAATAAAAACAAAAACAGAATATGATTGGAAAAGCTACGTACTGACTATGTCCTCGATAATTTCAATGTTGGTTGCAATGGAAAATAATAATTTGTTATTGGAAAATTACACATTAGTAATCAATAGTTCAGTTTTTAATTAATTATTAACAATAAATCATTCTGTAGAAGAATTTATATAATCTTTTTGCATTTTACAATATTTACTTAAATAAATGGGTAAATGCGTAACTAGCATTCTCTATATAACATATTAGTAGTTCATTCATTTTAAACCAATCAAAATATCAATATCCACTAACTAACTATGAATACAAAACCGAATACCTTTTACATTTGATTGCTTCACGCAACTGCAGTGCTGCTCATAATTTTATAATAAAATCAATGTAATATTAATTGATGTCATAAAATAACCGAAATATGGCAATAAATAATGCAATGATGTTTATTCCGACGCGATTCATATCTCGTATTGTATTTCTTATAAAAATCAATGTGGGAAGTCAATGTGATCAAAGCGCTTAAGAAATTGTGACGCACGCCGCTGACATTGCGAGAGTCAAATGCAAAGGTTACTAGATCCATCCGTTAAAGTGCAAAATAGCCCAAGGCCTGCTATCTTACGGAAAATCGTTTTAAAAAGGTTTATAAATGCGAAATAGAAGAGTATTTTTAGATACACATTGCATTCTCTAGGTGTTTATCAATTCCACCAAAATCGCCAAAAATAATTCAGTTTATACTTTTAAAACGCAATATCGTTTTCATTTCTCTGAGTTTTTATTATTGTAATAAATTACCGCTCGAAGGCTTTAAATTTTCAATTACGGTTTGTTAATGGACTTGGATTTGGATACATTCGTGGGTCAATTTACTTCAGTTCTTATATTTTTATATTTTATTAAATGTACGACACAATTCATATTATGGTGCGTTACAAACTTGTGGTGGAAAAGTTGGTAGATATTCTTAGCATCCAAATTCGTTAGGTTTGTTGCTCGAATTTTGAATGCAGAAATTGTCTCCAAGAATGTGGCAGTAGAAATAATAAGAATTGCAGTTCAACGCACAACATAAAAGAATACCGGGCATTGTACCGGACTTATTTTAGAAAAAAATTGTTTTTTATAGCTTCTATATTAGGAGTTCCTTATAAAAATATGAAAGTCAGCAATACGACAAAAACAAATACTTTGACATGTCAATACCTTCCCTTGAACTTTCTGCTTTTAAGTTTATTATTCGGGTAAGTACTATATACAGTTTGCACACAAATAATTTTTAAGTTCCTTCTATAATTTCTGAATAAACCCCTACTGGCATTTATTTTCCGTGGATTTTGCTAATCCCAAATATAATCTCATGTAGCATGTTTGTTATACCTACAAGGTGTAACACAGGATTTTTTCACTGAAAAAGCTGGAATTTTTATTATTACATAAATTTTAGAAAATTTATGAAGAGGAAAAGAGGAAAGAGAAAATCGTGTGCTCTGGGTAGATCAAGTAAGGCATAGATCATTACGATGATGTATGTGTCTCTGACAAATAATGAATTTTAAACGTGGAAGATGCATTACAGAACTTGCTCGGGGAAATGTGCGCCACGGGAATTCTGATATGGAAATTGATTCATACATTCTTTACACCTGATTATTAATAATTTTTCCGTTCTTCAGACACTGAAATATTAACAAGATGTTTAGTTCTCTTTGGTTTGCTCATTCAACTTGCAGTTATTAAAAAGTAAAAGAAATGTACGTTGAATTGCATTTCAGACTTTTTTGTTTTTAATTGGGGTCAGTAAAATAAAATGTACTAGAGGCTTGAAAGCTTGAAATTAACCAACAAGTCAGTAATATAAAATCAATTCGAGTGTTGTGAATTCCAAATTTATTTTTTCTACTATTCTTTATTTTAGATTCTCTTCGTTTAGTTTTCAAAGTCGTGCATAATATTGCTCATAATAGTGACAAATTTCATTAAAAATAAAAGTCTAAAACATAAAATTACTTTGGATGAACTTTATTGTTCAATAATAACGTAGGAATGCTCAAGGTCTTTATTTTTTCCAGAATTCCTTGTATTCATCATTTATTTCAATCTTATCTTTATTCTCTTGATATCGATGTAATTTTAGATATCATTTCTAAGAAATTTTTTTGGAATTCATTTCATTTTCCTCTATTTCTGGTGACTGATTTTGTTCATTTCTAAAGTTTTTGCCAACCCACTTTAGGATATCGGGTTTCAGAATATTGAGAACTTTTCTATTCCACTGTATTATATTTAATTTTATGTTTCCTTTTTGACCTCTTAATAATCCTTAATTGACTCTAGTTATTTACACAAATTTGCATATTGTATTTGTATTTCTTACAGTATACGAATTTTGACGCGTTACTATTGTCGCTACGTTTTAGTGCTTTACCAGAAACCTGCTCAAAAGGTTTACCGAATATTTTCTATGCAAGCTCAAAATCTAGATAATCCTGACCATGTTCAAAAGCACACATCATTTATTTGTTTGTCATCTCTCTTAATTACAGAGTATTCACATTTCACAGTATCAGTAAGTGTCAATACCATTTGATACTGCTGTGTTGCGAATCACTCCTTTTAAAAAATATTTTTGATTGACTCAACACATCCCTCCAGATTTCTCTACTGTTACGTAGCTTTACAACTTTAATCCCAACTACGCTTTGTTGCTGTAAATTAAAGCTAAAAATCTCACAAAAACCCTCCTTTGAGAATTTCATTGTTCTTTTGCAAGAGATAATTCTTTAGGAATGTCCAAATTCTGCCATCTCTATCATGTAACATGAGTGGATTAAATGTGGTCTATTTTTAAAAATACTCTTACTCTTAATATGCAGGAAATTGTACAGCATTCTCAATTCTGACATCCATTTCGAGGATCATTTCATTTAAAATGTTGAACCATCCAACTTCTTGCGTTTTTACAAATAAAACTATCTGCATGTACAGCAATGTTGACATTATCATACATTCTATTATCTATAGTAAGTATCTTCCGTTTTTTGCTGGTTTTCACTTTTACCTTGTCTTTCTTTGCTTTATTTCTCTATCTTTGCTTTGGTATTCATTTCATTCAATTTTCCATCTTACAATGATAACTTACTTTGCAATCATTTACTTTTTGAATTCTTATTGTTCTGGTCATATCTTTTTGCTGCTCTCCTTATATCTACTTTATTTACCCTGAATGGCCAGAGGCGAACAATCAGCGAGATGCAGTTGTATTATACAGGGTGTCTCCCAAAAGTTGGGACATAGCTTAACTGCAGACTCCTGGGATAAAAATAACAAGATTTAACCTAACTTACCTACAACCAAAATCGTTTCGTTAAGCTGGTACAAGGCGTGAAAGTTTTTTGGGAAAGAAATTAATTTTGCGTATAAAAATAGTAGGCTTTGATCGATTTTTGGTATGGCATGTTTTGTGACTATAAGTCACATTTCGAGATGGTTTTGGTCTTCATCAGTAAGTTGTAAGTGTACTAAACAAAAATGTCGCAATACAAATTTGGTGATAACTTTTTAGTGCCTAGGCTGAGAGCTTTCAATTTTTTTTTCAAAAAGATATTTTTTTAGAAAAATTATTTGTATCTTTGTAATTTTTGATATCTTCATTTCCTTTTTCATGATTTTTGTAAATAAACCAAATCTTCAAGTTTCAATGAAGATGAAGGGGCAATTAATAAAAGACGAAAGAACTTTAAAGTAAGACGTTCTCACGCACTTGCAAATAATTCTTATAATGTGCAACAAAACATTTACAATTACATGAAAAGTCTGACGACATTCTAGATATTATTGGAAATAGATTAAAATATATCCTACAAACCTAAATAAAGCTCTTTCATGCTTGCAGCAATTAGAAATTGGCTTGCATTGGATAAAAACGGGAGCTCAATTACATGCAATTGACGATATGTAATTACAGTATGCAGAACTATAACAAACGTTTTAATGAGTATAAATCAGTCTTTCAAAACTGTAGTTATACCGCCCGAAGATGTTGGTGATATTCTAGGCCAGTATAGATGATGTTGCTCGTATGACTTTTGTATGTAGAGTTGTAAATGAAAAATTAATTAAAACTGATCCACCAACAGAAAATGAACCTTTTCTGGATGGATATAAAAATTATTTTATGAATATTATACCGTATTTCTCACTCTTCACCTTATTATTAGAGCTGGAGAGTTTTAAAGCCCAAGAAAAAATATATGAGAGTTTAAGAAGACTGAAATTACTGAGAAAAGCTCACTAGACTTGAAATTTAAACAGATATAAGGATTTAGAAGTTTAAAACGCGCTCTATTGGTAACAAAAACTACAAAATAAAAATAAGTTATAAAAAGAAGAATATAGAACAGACAATAAAATTTAAAAAATGCCATTATAGACAATTCTACCAAATTATAGAGATAAAGATTTCTTCATAATTTTCAAGCGTCTTTAATATGTAAAAAGTCTAATAAGTACTTTAGGGTGATAAATTAGAAATACAAAATACAAAATAAAAACGAATTACAGAAAAAAAGGACTAAAATAGGCAATAAGATTAAACAAGACTATTTATGGAAAATTCAAGAGAAAGGCGTTTTAATGCAAGTATACGACAACGTATTCGCTGTAGTTGGTCAAAATTTCTTTTTAAATCCAAAAGACTAATATTCAAAATAGGCATCTTGCTTACAGTCCCACCTCTACTTCTTACGTCCCAAAACCGATGTCTCATTCTTAAAATTAAATCTTTAATGACTTTAAGAGTTTCCGTTCTTCTGGTAAAGTTGTTGGTAGCCCATCTTAATTATACCTTTGGCATTGCTGTATGACCAATTGATCACGCATACATCTCTCCAGCATATTCTAGAAATGCTTGATCAAATTGTTATCGCAACTTACATGTTTATCAACTTTGGAATACAGCCCTATAAGTATAAAATTTTAGAATTGTTGTATCAAAGGGTATATACTCGTATGTTATGCATTGAGAGCATTCGTACTTAGCGGCACAAAACAAAGAGTACAAACCATGGTTGCACTTAATTGATATAGCCAATTTTTGATTACTTATATGTAGGCATGAGATTTGATAGAAGCTTCTTGGATTTATGCAGGACGACATTGTGCAAAGCATAAAGCAGAAAAGGTACTAAACTTACACTCATTTTGAATTCTTGTTTTCATGACACCTTTGTTACGTCTCAGTTTCTAGTGGTATAAAGACAATCTTCGCGTTTTCGGAAGCTTAGTTATAACTAACTGCGTGTAGTGCTCTTCCTCCATTGTACAGAATAAAGAATTTTTAGACATTCACATATAATGTGATGCATTGTATATAAAAGTTGCATTCTGGGGTTGATTATTCAAATGGGGGGCTGTGTATCAATTTCGGGAATCCATTCTGCTGAGATAGGTTGAATACTGCTCAATTTATTATTTTGTGCCTGTTGTCAAGTTTGGAGAATATTCATTTTAATGTGTTGTCATGCATTTTCTACCAAAACTGCATGTCATCATGTGCAGTTGACAATGTAGTAGCCTTTTTCTCTTTTAAGGCAACTGTCTTGTTTCGAATTATACCCGTATGGGATAAAATTCAGATAAACACCATCTCTTTATTGTATTGATGTACTTATGCTATACAAAAGGTTATGGATTTCATAATGTGCACATTTCTGAAATGGGGAGCTTTATACAGTCGGATAAATGTTTCAATTCTTCTTGATAACGTGTAAAGCCAGCTTTATTGCAGTGAGTTCGACACTGTAGGTTTCTATAGTAAAAGGCACACCCTGCATTTGAGTCTAATTTGAAAACATTCTTTGTACATGTGGAAAATGATTTAAAGTGAGAGAACTGATAATGTGTAATGTAACAATCTAAGTTATCTTCTATGACGTGGGGGGAAGAAATTCTAAAATAATTATATATATAAATCAGCTCTACAGTCCTAAAAGGCCCATGGTTTGATTGTATAGTTTCCATTTCCATTTGTCCAAAGCCGTCTTCCGCCACGTTGTCTCTCTCATTTCGTTAAGGTCGCGTATAGCTGCTTCTAACCATTTATTTCGCGGGCGTCCTCTTTTTTGTTTTACTTCTCTTCTCTTGCGTAACATTTTTGGTATTCTGTGTTCTGGCATGATTGATGATTTCTCAAATAAACTCATCATTTTTTATTCGTTCTTCTGACCCATACTTCTCCTCTTTTTTCTCTCCCAGTATTAGTCTCAATATTTTCCTTTCTCATATTGCCACTTGTTTTTGTTGTTTTGTATTGAGCATCCACAATTCTCCTGTATGTGTCACCGCAGGCCTGATCACTGTTTTGTATTTTCTTAACTTAATCTTGCGTGGAATATCCTTATACCTGAGTAATTTCATTAGCAAGTTACTCCCTCGCCTATTTCTACTCCTTTATCTCCATTTTTTGTTATAGTTACCTCAGGTAGCAAAATGTGTTGACTTTCTCGAAATTATATGCATCCCCATTTGCAGTTGTCATTTGTAAACTATCGTTCCTCACCCCGCTCACATTGTTCATACTCATGTATTTTGTTTTCGCTTAATTGATTTTTAACTGTATCCTCTTGCCGTGTCTGCCAGTTTCTGAACTGTTTCTGTCATCATGGCCTTCGCTCTTCTTATCATAGTCAGGTCGTCTGCGTAAGCTACACACTGTACTCGTTGGTTGTAGATCGTACCAATCGTCTTTGAATTACTTTTTCTTATTATGTCTTCTAAAACAATATTGAAAGGCATAGTCGATAATGGGTCCCCTTGACGTACACTGGTATCTACCATAAAACATTACCCCCTACCAGCACCTTGCATTCCGTGAGTTTATCAGGTACTCCGCATTCTCCCATTGCCGTATACACATGCTCATATTTGATTGTGTCATATGCCATTTTGAAATCTACAAATAACATATGTAATGGTAAACCTTCTTCGTAGCTGCCTTCTTGGATTTGATTTATTGTAAATATTTGATGCATTACCTAAATCCACTCTGGTACTCACCCAGAGTTGGTTCTATTATCTCGTCTATTCTGTTTCTGATCACTATTGCCAATATTTTATTCATGGCATTTAGTAGCGCTATGCCCCTATAATTTTCGCACAAGGTTTTATCGCTTTTCTTATAGATAGGGCATAAGAGAGCTTGTTCCCATTTATTTGGCATTACCTCCTTTTTCCAAATTTCTGCAATCACCTCTATTATCTTTTGTTGCATATTCTCGTCCCCTAGCTTTATTAATTCTATAGAAATTCCGTTTTCCCCAGGTGATTTATTTTTCTGTCTCCGAACTCGGAGTCCTGGTTACTTCATACATCTTCTATTCTACATAGTGTATTCATTATTCACTTGTACAAGGTTGCTTGTCTTTTCATGTTCGTTATGAAGCAATTACCCTAATAAATACCCCAGTTTGCAACTCTCAGATCAGTATTATAATAGTGATTCACCCTTTTCAAAAGATTTAAATTTGCTGATGCTACCTTACTCAATTTTGAAAACTATCTCAACATATTATATACCGTCATTACTATATTATGATAGGAACTTCCTCCCTTTTGGTGTGATAAGAGTTTCAAGACATTAAATGATTTTTGACATCTATTTACAATGCGATGTGTGATTTGCATCTTCGAATCACGAATACATTTAACCTGCTGTATCATATTTCTTTAGTCAGACAATGACAGTTATTACAACACTAACAAACAGTTACATGTCAATTTAAGATGGTAATGCTCTGTATGTTCAGCTTAATAGATGGTTGTTTTCCGTCATGTCTCAATAACAGAAAAATGGTCAATATTTTAAAAGAAATTTGAAGTTCAGTTAATGTATCGTAAATAGAACCTGAACAACTCGTCAGGGAAAATCGTTTAAACAGAGAAATAATTGATTGGAATTGGGTTATTTTTAATTTCTAACAATGTGACTTTAATATTAGGATAGAACGCATGTGCTAAGAAATCAAAAATGATCACTTCCTAAAAGGATGTTTTATATTTCTGGTAGAAGGTTAAAACGGTGTAAAGGAAATTGGTGGCAATTTGCATCAAATGTCAGTTGCTAAATAGAACAGTAATGAATAGTATTTTTATAGAAAACGTAATACGAGAGCAATTAGTATTAAATTAAAACCAAACCGTTGAGAAATAAAAACGCAGATAAAAGTTATCGTAAGGAAAGTCACTGACACTGCTAATTAAATGTTTAGCAAGTTCCTGCAAGTATAAACCGGCGCTTATTTAACAATCATGTAAGAATAAGCAAACAGAACTAAAACTACACTGTCACTGTCAATTTGTTTATTACCAAAAAAAATCATTAACATCCTTGTAATTTTTAAGATAATGATATTTTTATTTGCATTTTAATTTTCTAAGGTATTATTTGTTTTATTAAGTGTTTCTAGTAATAAATATGGTCCAATGCCAACCACTATCCAGAAATATCAATTAAACCGGAGATATTATTAATTCATAATTGGGTAGTGGTCATTCATTCACACATAAATCATTTTCTAACGTTTATAGCTTTAAAAATAGAGGAAGAAAAGTAATTATCTTTTCAGATTGTCTGGTTATAAAAGCTTCAAAAATTTACTTCAGCAAAACACTTCATAAAACTAGCAAATAGGTCGTAAAATTGAGAATTTTAAAAACATTTAAATTGGACAATTTTTTAAATAATTTTTTTATTGCATCCTAAATTGAATGTTAACTAAAAACGCTTCTGAATTAATAATTATTTTTTTCTCTGATATGTTAATCTGTAGAAGTATTGAATAAATACAGAACTAATCTTGAGAAAGGCCAGGATCTGACGTCATATCCTCTGTTGCTTGATCAGCGATAAATGTTAGCGAATTCTATAAGAAATGACCATTATCCGGAAAGAAAAAACTGAAAGATGCGTAAAACAAAAAACAAAATAATTGCTTATAATATTTGATTCCTAATACAGTAAGAATTACTTCCTTGTTGTAGTAGACTATATCTAATTTGCTGCAAGACCTAATTTAATACATTGAACTCATACGAGTTGAAACTTGTAAAAAATAAAAATTGAATTTTCGCGGCGCATTATTTATTTATAAAAATATTGTTGAGTCACGAGGCAAGGAGAATTAAAAATAATTCTCAGGATATTACAAAATCTTTTATAATGTAAAAATTATGAGGATTTCTTTTTATAAAATTTTGCTTGTAGGTCAGACTAATAATTTTTGATTTTATGGTTTTCACCGAGATAGAAAATAACGTACCAAGGTTGGTATGAGAATAAATCCGGAAAATAGAAAATGCAAATGCACAATTCTGGATGGCAGAAAATATCCTTGAAATATATTTCATATTTATTATGCAAAACGGAACGCTGTAGTTGTCCAAACATAACAAGCAAAAGTTGTTTTCTACTCTAAAACATTACTTCAAGTGCACAACACATACCAATTTACCTTCACAAGTTTTTTTTCGAAACGCCCAGTAATTAAGTTTAAATTTGATGCTATTCGATTAGAATGGTTCGTTAAACATAAAATATGTTTCCAGTACTGGATTAGGCACAACATCAGATTATCCAAAAACGCCTCTTTCTATTAAATCACACTTTTAGACATTTATTAACCATAGAAATGCGATATGAATATTACTTATTCTATCAGGTAGAGTTGAATGAAATAGTAGTAAAGTCTAAACTGCAACGGTAATTATGATGCATCGATTGGTTTAGATAGAATAAACTTCTTCGTTTGAATGGCATAAAGCAAAAAATGAAACTAACTGTAAGTAGCTTTTCTGTAATAATGTCGTCGTTTTGCATAATAAATAAACATAGATTGACGGAATTTATTCTTAAATTCATCCAATTCCTCAACATCAAACATTCAAACTACAAATGACCTAATTTAGATAACTAAATTCATAGTGATTTTCTCACTTCTAAATAATATCTCAATAGTAATCACTGTTATAACACTCCTGGCGGTCCTCATCATAAATCTTCCAAATATCATCAAAATTCAAAACTCCTCACTCTCCGACTGAAAAGTGAAAGGTTTGGCAAAAAGCTACCGCGAAGACATTTACAATCGATGCTCTTCAGTTTCAGAATTGAACTCAATAATTATCAGCAACAAGTGGTTGTCATACCAAGCCCATACTTCTTCGTATTCATCTTTACTATTGATGGATTTAGAAAAGTCTACGTTTTAAAAGTGTCTTGCTAAGTAGCCTTAATACAATAGTGGATTTTGCCTTGAGTCTTGTTGGTAATCTCTAGAAGTAGCACATCATTGCAAAACTATTATGAAACGTTACAACTAGATTATTTGTTTAAATTTGCTCCTCAAAGTTAGTTTTCAGTCATAAATTTGCTTTTGTACAGGCTAACACAGAAAAACCCCAAAAAAAGTTATTTCGTACTGTATTTTCTAATAATGATTGTTCGGTTACAACGAAATACGAGCAAATGAATTTTAATCTCGTAACGACTAATAACTAACCCTGTATACTATATCCTTCTATTGTCAAAGTAAGTGTATTAGCTGCAGTATCTGTTAAGAAAAAATTTTACTAACACTAAAAAAGACATTTTTAGGACTTTGGGTCACAGAGAAGAATGGGCTTCGAGTGATCAGAATTTCTCAAAATATACAGAATGTATGTATTTCTTTATTCAATGAATAAAATTGCAATAAATTTCATTGGTTTGGATTTATTTGCCTTTACAGAATTAAACAGTGCATAAATATTTACATTATTTGAAGTTTCAGTGTTATAAGAATACTTCGATATCAGCTCTAGCGATCATCATGTGAACTCTCGGTTTATATTTTTAAACCATCGGACATTCCACCGCGTTCATTTTCGTATCGGGGAAAAAGCCTGCTGTGTTAAATTATATTTTCCGAACTCTTTTTTGCAAAATATTTTTATCGCCGCGGTTTTCCCTAAAATCCAAGAAAAATAATCAAGACAGAAAAAAAGGCAGGTTCGGATGCTGCATCAATAAATTTAACTTTGAGAAAGGTCAAGTTCTTCCAAGGAAGAAGAAATAGCTACCAAAATGATTTACATAACCAACTTAAATATAATTTACATTTCGTTTTGAAAATATTTAGATGAAAGTGGAAACATTTCAATATAAACAGGTTTTTTATTTCTCTCTTTTTATTTAAGTGCGAACATAACGATGATGACGATAAAATATGGCAGAGAAGAAACAGGGAACGTTGTGTTTTTGAAATTAATTAAAAACAATTATTTATATTTAGCGACAAGTTTTAATTTTGTTTGTGGAATTAAGTATACAAATAACTTGATGAGATAATAAATTTGTTTGACAAGACCAACTCCCATTTGAAAAAGTTATTTTTATCAACTAGCAGCGAGTTTTTTACTTAAGTTGTTGAATCAATTATAATAGTCATTATTAGCTTATAGATCGAAATGAACAAATTTGTAAACAGATGGTTATTAATAGATTTAGAATCAGTGGCGTAGCAAATTAAAACAAAATTAAAATTATGTTTATATCTGCAATTAGCACATACTTAAAGATAGTAGTCTTTAAATTTCAATTTTTAAACCTTGTTTTGTAAGAAATGATAATTCAGCAATAAAAAGGTAATTGTTCAACTAATAGTTGCGCCCCCATGACGACACGCCTCTCAAAACAATGCTGTTCTAATTTAACTACTCTGCACGCCATTGTCTTTTACGATTCTATTCTGCTTATAACCACAAATAATTACAGAAGATATAGGTAATTTAACTAAATCCAATACGTACTGAAAAAAAAGAGCACAACCTTGAAAGTTTGTAAATCAAACGTGAGCGACTTAGCTTTTCGATGTAAAGGAAGTCTTGCACAACCTTCTGTTTTATGAGAGTAGATAAAAGCTTTTGTATGAAGACAGAAATTACAAACCAACTGTATGAAGAATAATAACAATTCCACTTTCTAGAGAGTTCAGCAAAGTATTCATATAATGAAAATAGAAAAAGCACGGTTTACACATTAAAATACAAGTTGACGAAGCATTTTATATAAAACGTAATACAGGGCGAAATAAACTAGAACAAACGCATTCTAATTCTAGGCACCACCGTTTTTGCAGAACAAAGAACATGCAAGTAAGATTGGGAAAAGCTTCTGCCGGGGGCCCTCATCAGCCTCTAACTATGCGGCCTTTCTTGATTTCAACGACATCAGGCTTTCCAAACAGTTACTGGAGCTCCGCATTGGTTCTTATCCGCTAGGCCTACCTTTCCCTAACCGGTCTTTCTCAATACTTTTCTTTCTCATCTTCTTAGGGCTTCCTTTTTTAGTATTCCAGCTTACTGTCCTCGACTTGAAGAACCTTAGGAGGCTGTAGTAGCTTCGATTAGCAGCAGCTATTCTTCCTTTTACGTCATCTACCACAGAATTATCCTCTGTAATTAGAGCCCCAAAATATTCTCGCCGATATTTTTTACAGTGACCTCTTCTTGAATTCCCCTGTGTTTAGTCATGTTTTGGTTTTAGCTGTATTTACCTGAAGACCCACATCCAGAGCATTCTGCTTCAGCGTTGTGTAGACCAGCTCCAGTTTAGCTCGCAACCTTGCCAGTTGCCCAACATCGTCCACATATACCAGATTTTGCGTCATTCTATTAAACAGCGTCTCTCCCGGATTCCCAGGCATGCGTCTCGTGACTGTTTCCAAAACTAGGTTAGACAAGATTGAAGAAAGCACATCTTCTTGGCTTAAGCCGACGACGGTAATTTCCAGTTGCTCAGAGAGCTCTCCACCTACTTTCACTCTACTGATGGTTCTACTCAGCGACATCTTAATCAGTTGTATGTAGTTCCTTACCATTCCAAACTCTTCAAAGTTTCATATAGCTTCCCTCTCTTCACACTATCATTGAAATTCACTTATAGCTGATGCACATTACGTCATATTCGTAACATTTTTCTAGTATTTGTCTTGATGTTGATGTATGGTTTATAGTGGACCTATGTGCACGAAACCCGCACCGGTAATGGTTTCGGAAATAGGAGCTAGTCGTCTGACCACTACTTTTGCAAATACTTTATAGGAGGTACTCAATAATGAGATCCCCCTGCAGTTTTGTCTCCTTTTTAAGTATGGGACGTATAATTCCTTCGCTCCATTTCTAAACTTTCTTCACTTCACCATGCTTCAGTAACTCGGTTGGATTACCGTCGCCTCCTGGCGCCTTATTGTTTTTCAGTGCCCTGATGGCTTCTATCGCTGTTACCTTAATGCCGTCATTACGCTCCTCCTCTTTCTGTAACTCCGATGTTCCGTCGTCTCTTTTCCGGGATTCCATTCAAGAGTTCATTAAAATACTCCGCCCACCTGCTTAGAATTGCAAGACTTCTCACCTATATAGGTCTCTGTCTTATCTTTACAGAAGTTTTTGTAGAACTCCCTCACTCCACTAGCTTCTTTCAATTTCTGCAACTTCAATATCTTTCTCTTTTCGAAAGCTCTCTTTTTTTTACAGTACACCTTGCTGACAATTGAACGGGAACTCCAGTGTTCTTCAGTCGTTGTTCTCGTTCTTCTTCTCTTCTACTCTGCAGCTTTTGCCACGCCTTGTTTCTCATCTCTATTGCAGCTCTACACTCCTCATCAAACAACTCTTGCCTTATCTCCATTCTGGTCCTTCCCAAAACTTTGCTTGCAACTTCATTGACCCTGCTTCTTATTGTGTCCTATGCTGTCTCAACATCACCGAAATTTCTTTCTCCCTAAACTTGCGCATCACGTCTACCTCTTTGTAGCAGTTGTCTTATTTTGCCCTGGAAGCGTTTCCTTAGTTCTTCATTTTTTAATAGCTTAACATTGCTTTGCCTTCTCGGCTTTCCTATATACCGTTATTCTTTGATGATACCTACAGGCGAACTAGGTAGTGATCCGAGTCAATGTTTGTTTAGGTCAGGTCAAGTTAAATTCGTATAAGCTATCTTTGGAAAACTACTAGCTATGCTTTCTTGTACGATGAAACTTTCTTTAGCTTAGGCCAACTTGATGTTCTTGTAACTTTAATTGGAGAAGCTTTTGAGTTTGACTAACTTTTGTGATTGGATTTGTACTTTGTATGGCCCAATTTGGCTGTGGTTTGCTCGTTATAAATATGTCTGGATTATGTCCTGTTTTTTGGTGCAAATGTAGATGTTGTTTTGGATACGAGCATTATTACACGCGGTCTTCTGTTTAATCATGAGATCAGTGAATTATTAATTTGCGTTAATGTTGTACTATCTCATATGGTTCACTTTTTGTGACTATTTTCTTGATTTGTGTCTTGTTTTTTATGTCTGAGTTGTGGGGATATGGCCGTGGCTCTGCGATTGAATCTGCTTTTTGTTTTGGGATAACTACATATAAGTTATTGTTCACCTTGTGATGTTAAGTCGCACCTTTTGTGAATTATTGTCGCACATTTTCATAAATTTTTTTAACACACGTGATTATCACGGATTTTTTCTAGAACCTGTATTATGTGATAAAATTAGCATTTACATGTTGTTCCGTGTGCGTGTTTCGGTTGTTCTCGGCGTTTAGTTCTCGAGTCTAAGGGGATTTTTTCCTTTTAGAGTACATTTTAGTGATTCAAGGTGTTGAACATGAATCTATGTGTCCAGGTTGACGGTTTGTTGTAGAAAGCAAGTTGACTTCGATTATGTCTTCTTTGCTACTATATTTAGCAATAGCTCAGTTTTTGCGGGGCGTGTTTTCAAGTATCATTTTGCTTTGATGCCACTATTGGCAGATTAGGTTTATACTATGTTGGGATCAGTTAGATTCCTGTGTGTTATTTATAATCATTTTGACTTTATGTTTTGGACGTTGTTTCCAAGATTTTTTTGTAGCTTGTAGTGTCTTGTTGCCTCAAGTCAGAGCTGGGTGACCTAAGAGACTTTGTCTATGCAATTAGCCTTTTTTTGCAGTATGTTGTTTAGAGCTTTTGACTTAGATGTGTTTATAGGTTGGCTTCTTCCTTGGAAGTTTATTTTCAGTGATGTTCTTGAGTTGTATTAGTTGTTGCTTAAGAGTTTTTCTAGCACATTTTAAGAGTTAGTCAAGCGATGTCTGGTGGACCACTCAAAGTGTACCTTTATCTTTGCCCTGGTTCTTTTGTAATCCTTTATTGTCTATAGTAAACTTTGGGCAGGTTAATAGGTGAAATCTTTGTTTATAGGCTGCACTCAGAATAATGGCTTATTATTCTAGATATGACTACTAATTTGTAATGACTTCTTTTTCAGTTGTGACACTTTTATTCTTCTCTTTTAAGAACCTATTCTCTTGTTTGTTTTGGGGTTAAAACCGTTTCTAGAGTGACAAAGGTCTGATCTGGGTCATTAAAACCCGTTTTTCTCTCATCTGGGAGGGCCCTGTCGTTGGTGCTTAGATATCATGGCGGAGTTTGTAATATTTCTACGACTACCTTTTTGTTATTGTTTGGTTGGTGTTGTGGATGACTGAAGGGAGGGGGTCTTTGTGTCTTTCCTTCCCTACACCCAGATTATGTTCGATTACTTGTATTGTTAATTTGCTATTTTACAGCGGGTCCACCTTGGCGTGACAATGCTGTCTCACGTCAGGTTAAAGCTTTTGTCGGAGGTGGTTGCAGCGGAATTTTGGTTTCGGAGTTGCTTCCGTATTCACCCTGCCATAGATTTGCTTGAAGTTAGATCTTTCGGTACTGAGAAGATAGTATTCTCTTTGGTATTCTTAGTAGTCCTTTACCTCCATCTCCTGGCGCCCCCTCGGAATTTTGTTTGATTTTTATTCTAGTCCAGATTTAGTTGAACTTGTTAGGTTATCTTGATATTCCGACTTTGTTTTGAGACAGTTATTGAGGAACCTTGCCCATCTTCATCTTTGAGCTGCTTTGAGCATTCTTTGTTCTTAACGGTACCTATCCAATCTACGATTTACCCTAGTTGAAAATTGTTTCTACATGCGAAAGCCACAAATGAGTTTTTAGGCTGCGTTATGAAGAAAAGACCAAACACATGATTGCATATCGAACAAATCCATAGGTTAAAATGTGCTTGTGTAGGAATACCATTATTGCTAAAAGGAACTAACAACATTCCATTAGCAAGCAGCCTGAAAATTTGCTGATTCTAAAGTCGAACAAAATTGTTTCTATCGGGTGGGTGTCCAGAAACTTGTGTTATGCAGCAGTATACATCTAGGAAATGTATGTATTGACATTTTTAGTTCTACGAAATACGTTTTCGTATTCATGCATGTACGATGACAAGTCTTTAGGCACCCGCTATTAAAGTATCTGCAAGATTTGTGGCTGATCAGATTTAATTGTTAAATAATTCAGTTTTTCCATTTTTCAAATTACAACAATAATTACAATCACAAAACTTAAATTTTCATTTTAAATATTTCCTTTACTAAAAGTTCCCCATTTCGACAAAAACACCAATTTGTATTTGTAAGAATCATCTTTACACATACCTACATTTATATTATACTGCTGCATGAGCATGTTAGTGTAGAATAACATTTTCATCATTTTTAAATATTGCATGATCGTGCAGACAACTATAATAATCGATGACGTCAAAGAAAACATTTACTAAATGCTATTCACCGGAACTTCTTTGTAGATATAAACCTGAATGAACGTCGGCAACCACAGAATTTTGTTGTTTGTAATTGCACTTTAATTTCTTGTGTACGCCATTGACCTAACATTAAGACTTTTTTTGTAAAATGCTTTAACTTCATGTACTATTTATTTTAATTGTTGCGTGTACTTCAAACGTTAATCCTCAATGTTATAATTAAAGACAAACTAAAAGCGTATTATCAAGTTTTTGTGTCATAACTGCAGGACAGGAAGTACAAATATATATATAACAATGATCTAACTTTTAGTGTTTTTTCTTCTCTTTTTTTTCCTAAATTACCTTCATTTTATTTTAATTATTACTTACGGAAAACATTGCTTTATGTATTTCCTTTTTAACCAAGAATTAATAACATAGCTCTAAACGCAAATATTTATGTACATTTTATTTACAAGAATGGTTTATTTTAAATGGTATATTGAAAAGAGCGACACTTAACTGATTTTGACTAACATTGAACATGATTGATTCACAACGTGTTTTGTAAATTTCTATTGTAAATATAAATGTTTATCAAAGATAGAATCGGATGGTAAATTAGTGTCTATAAGATATTAATAGTCAAGGTTTTAATGGACGTTACAATTACAACTAACATCAGAGCAGAATTATGTGGGATTAACCCATAATAGAGAGTTCTATAAATACAAAACCAATTGACAGTTCTGTTTCTGTACGAAAAGTTCAGATCTTGGGAGTACTTTTATAGAATTATGGTTCCGATACACTTACAAACCCTTGAGTAGCTTAACAGGCAAAATCTTTTACAGAAGATTCTGTATTTCCCAATTTACTATGTTACATAATGACATTTGAAAGATTTTTCAAAATATCAAAATGAGTACCATACATGGACATGTCATTTTTGATAAAGGTGGCTGAAATGAAGAAGTAACAAGTAACATTGCCAAAAGAAACAATTCTGTATAATTTTCTTAAACTGTTTCCTCCAGAAAATGGCATTGATACCATGACTTCTAGTCATACCATCAACAACGGTCGCACTACACTATATGTTGGTACTTTAGATTATTGTTGATTCATCTGTAGATTACGTGATAACCGTTTTGCTATCAATTTTTCTTAGCATGTAGGTGTTATGCAAGAGATTGGCCATAGGTTATACGATGGTGCTATGATCTGTATAAATATGACCTGTCAGATTTTATGCATTATACTTATATTCTAACTGATTGAAGCTAAGTTTCAATTTTGATACCTATTTCTATATATAGAACTTTAATGGAGATTTATATAGTAAACAACGACAAAGATAACAAATTACAATCAACACTCAACAGTATACAATGAAAGTTAACGCGAGATAAGATTCGCATGTCAGACGAACTGCGCTGGAAGGCTCAGGTTACAGAACGATTGGAGATGTTGTGGTTCTCTCTCATTGGTTCATCACTGCTTACTATCGTTACCAAACATTATTATCAGCATTTATACCTGTGTTAATACTTTAAACCTCTCAATCAATTTTCCTTGAGTAACGCTCTTACGATCTTTGTATTTAAAACAATAGCGGCATTCTTTATTGGTATAACAAGTCTGTTTGGTAGATCTTTGTTTTCGAATACTATCACTAGCAAGGGTTTGGATTTGTTGCGTGTGATATTAACTAATCAAAGCAGCGTTGTGAAAACTAAATACTTTGTTTATATCTTTCTTATTTACTATTTACAGTCGGGGTTTCTTCAAATTTGAGATCCAATTTCAGAAAATTAAAATATGTATTTGAATTTCAGCAGATGCCTTTTACTTTCAAACCCCAATTCTTTTAAAAAATCTGTAGAAATGAAATCTACGGTCCTGGCCATTTGGTTACAAATTATTAAGTATTTCTTTGACTCTGGTTTTACTAAGAAAGTAGAATGTAACCAAAACATCTCAATTTCGCTTTTCAGGGCATTAGAAGTATTCTAGCACTTTAAGTACCCGTTATTCCGTCATTTGAGTAATCATCGTGCGGCAACCCCGTTCGTCGTTCTCTTGAGTTTATTTTCCAATTTTATAAGCTGAATGTCAATTTTCACAAAATCCAGAAAAAATATTTCTTGTCATTGCTTTGCCAAAATGTTGGATTACGCAACAGTAAAGTATCTCCCTCTATCAAAAATTAATGCCAACCTCTCTTGGCAAATGTGCTTGCTGAATCTACCGCAATTTCTGAAATTCATGTGATATTTACCAGAATCCATGCGTTTCATGCAATTCAGACGTTATTTTCTCAACTTGTTTGTAGCAGTGGCATGAGAATTCTTGATTTCTTCTATGTACAATAATTTCAAAACCAGAGTTTTTTCTTTCCACCAAGAGGAATCTTTCCACAAATAATAATTTCAAGTATAATTAATGCAGTAGGTAGCCTACATCCTACATTGCCCTATGCGTTTCTCTTCCTTAACCATTTTAAGGAAAACTAATCCGGTTTTAGGCTTGGGCTCCTCATGGAATCAGTAAAAGATTTTTCAAATTTGGAATCGAATTCACAGAACCGTATGGACCAGTAGGCCGGTGCTCAAATTGATTAAAAAGTCGTTAGATATACATAGATTGTAGAATGAGGAAAACAAACAAAAATAAGGAAAATGTTACAGTTAATAACTATCTCTGGTTAACAAAAACTTGGCTGCCATTTTGAAACGACGACGACGGTTTGTTTTATTAATGAATACGATCAACTTTGACAAAAACATAAATAAGTCTCGAAGATTTATTGTGATTTCAGTTAAAGATGTTGAAAGTTGCAAGAACATGCATTTTCGATTAGCTTCACGTCGTCATTTTTGTGGGCTAATTTTCAAAATTGTTTTCCATTCTGCCCAATAAAGATTCTTAAGTCTTTTAAGGAAATCTATGCACTTCAGTTCTAGAGTAACGTATATTATAAGGTATTTAATAAATAAAACACGATAAAGATGATAATATTAAAGCAAAATAACTATTGCGCAAAAATGTTCATCCTCTGTTTGATAACAAACTGTTCAAGGTAATTATTTCAATCTGCGACATCCAAAACTGCGCTTTAACTTTATAGTTTTCTTTTAGTATCATTTCAGTAGAAATAAAACTTATCTTAAATTAATCTTTATACTGCAACATTTTAACTTCAAGTTAAAAGCTTATAATTCTACTTTAACCTTCTTTTTTTTCTCCTTCAAAAACAGAATACCTAAATAACAAAATTGCTTTAATCAAACATTACTCATTTATCAACTACCACTGCAATGTGCGAAAAGTGATAGTGTGATCCGTCTGGTTGATTAATATTAATATCCATTTAAGTACATAGTGTAAGTATGTACCTATATTATGCGTCAGTTGACATTTTGTTTCAGGTTTGCATCATTACAATAATAAATCCCTTTATTATTTACAAATGTTATCTTAACATTTATGGGAGGCCCATGGCCAATACTAAGGTAATTACGAGCTGACAATTATTTATCATTACTATTGTGAAAGAGAACAAAAGCTCATTAGATGTCTGAAACGATGAAGATAAATATTATTATTGCAAAAACGAAGATGTATATTTTACACATTATTTAATTAACTAAATAGAGCTCACCATTTTTAAAAATGTAAACAGATAAGATAATATTGTCTATTTTGAATCCTCCACTGAATTTATTTAGGCCATCTTTCTTACTAACAACAAAGCAAAAAACTGTAATGTCTTTTTCTCAATTACATAAAATCTAACTAATTGAGTGCATGGACGGTTATGTATTTTTCATAGCCTTCTACTGTTATACTTGTCATTAGCAAGTCTAGAAACTACAAACGTTTTTCGAAGTAAACGTCCTTTACCTTTACAAAAAAATTGAATTAACACCTACACCTTGGCATTTTAATACATACTTCAATTTCGTGCACTTATATTATTGCTTCATTGTAATGACTCATCACTCAACAAATAAAATCTAAGTAGGTAATTTTTATTGATATTTTTTTTTCTTAATATCCTTTGTTTTTTTTATGTAACTTAAAATTATTATTGTCAGAAATACAAACAAAATTCAGAGAATTGTCCATGTAATAGAATATTGTCATTATTTACTATTGCCCATTAGTCATCTAGAAATCGATTTCAATATAAACCAGTACAACATGAAATGAGGTGCGCTTTGTAGTTGCGAGGACCCAGGCTTTAGTTGTGAGCTAGGTCTATGTTAATACCCGGTTTCAGTTCCGTTTCATGATATCCTTTTGATCACGTACCGATTCAGGTTAGGGGGCTTCAAACACAACTATGAAGCTACATTCCCAACTAAATCTGTCTTTGACAGGTTTGGAATATATTAAATACCTCCATTATGATGTTGCTCAAATACATGTATACCAATGCTTGTTTATATAACTATATTGAAATTTGTAGTACCTACACGACTTCTGGTTTGTATCCAGTTTATTTTTAAGATTATAGTATGTATTTGAATGTAAACACAATAAGCTACATCGTGAATCTCTCGTAACAACTAAATAAGGAAACGTTAAAGTTTGTTATTTGTAGTACTTATTCCTTTAAAATTCCTATTTTCCATCCTGAAACAGAATAATGTTATAGTTCATTAGATTTTACGACTTATATTTTCTGTGACCTTTTCATGTTCAACAATTTATTATTTAACATTTTGTTGTTTTAACATGCCTTTCATTTTTGTCATATAGCACAAGAGTTACTTACTAATTGTTGTTTGTAAATTAACTGTTATGTTCACAGTACTGAAAATTGAATGCAGCAAGAGCTAGTTTAACATTTTAGCGCCGGCATAATTTTGTGTACCAATGGTGATAGATTCACAAATTTCTAGTACCTTGTTTTATCTATTGTCTAAATATTCCTGTGTTGAGTCTATTGGTCTTAATTTTTACATCTTTCAACCTACTCAAATTTACTTTTTTCCTGTTGGACTCATTTTTTCTTGTTTACGAAATTTCACCAGTTCTTTTAATATTCTCATGGTTGACCCCATAAAAACACACGAAATTCTCCATATAAGTACATACATACATTTATTGTTATGACCCGTGTGTTATACGATTAAACTTTGTGATTATGAGTGCTCATGACAATACATGTTATGGCCAGGTTTAGTTTTATAAGTCTTACTATGATTGATTATTCGAACAGTACACAAAAGAGTTTTGATCACAACAAATTCTGAAACTCTAAATATGATAGCGTTTGAAATACCTAAAGCTTAAGATGTCAGTATTCATAATCGAAATCAACTTCACAATTATTGGTTTCAGCTTTTTGAAAGTAGCATTCTTTCGATCGTGTTGAGTCAACTAACTTGATAGAATTGCAAATTTTGATAAGAAATAGTTAAAACATTAAAACGCTAAACCAATGAGAATTATAAGAATCAGCAATTAAAAATAATAATAATTTACAAACTAAGATTTGAAATTAGGCAGAGCCTTGGCCCAGAAGAAAATGCTTGGAAGGGCTGTACTAGTTATTAGGTGGAATAAAACTGTTACAAGTTTGAGTGTTACCAGGTAAGATATTTTAAGATTTTATTTGGAAGAGAACATTCTTACCATCGACATCATCACAGTAGTACCAGCCGTTCACGTTGTGGCATCCTATATATAGACGGCCGGTTAAAAGTAAAAATCAAATTAAACAAAAGTTTTCCTTGGCAATTATAAATGTATGGTGTAAGTGCAATAGTAGTAAATTAATAGTAGGATTCTGTTTCTTTCATAACTAAAATGAAATAAGAGACCAGTTTTGACAAAGTCAAGATAAAACTGACTTTTTAGAAAAATTGTGGTTTGCAAGAAACATTGTGTTTCGGTAGTGTTAACACCATTCCCGTTGTATTTCTTCCCATAATTTTCTTCTACTGCTTATCTCAGCAGTAGTGCTCAAATGTTTGTAGTTCTGGGTGGATGGTGATCCATACGACCAAATCTTGTATAGCTTAATAGCGTGGTTAAGCGATATAAGATATTGAAACTTGTTCAAGCATGTAAAACTTGAAAATCTATTATACAGTTTTGGAGATTACACGAATTTTCTAAATTACAAAAATGCGCATGCATCAATTATCTACAAAGTGCTTTGAAGAAACCATTTCTTAGTGAATCAACAAATCAGATCTTCCCATTGCCATAATTGTTTTCACTCTGGCTAGATTCAGATTGTGACAGTACTTTAGCTTACTGATTTTTCTCCTGAACTGTCTAATTTCTAAATCTGATTGATTCCGAAGTGATATGGAGCCTTAATTGAGCAATTACAATCAAATAAACGTTATCCATTACGAGAGATGACAGAAAACCAATTTTTGATTTCAATGGCGAAAATCTTATCCATCATCAGCAATCAAAACTGATTGATGATATAAGTAACTGTTGCAGGAGGAAGCTCTAGTCTTTTTTATATTACAACCATAGTCTAGAAATCAGGATCCAAGAAATATCCGACCATCACTTCGTGGTAAATACATCATGTGCGCTCTATTTAAAGCAATAATACGTGACAGGAGGAATTTTGATTTTTAAGTTTGATCTCAGTTTTTCTTTCAAAGCCTTCATCGACTTTTTAGTATCCCATATAATCGTTTATTTCCTATTTGAAATCATCACTGATAATCTTATTTTTTGGTTGTGAAAGAATTGTACAGTTATAGTCACAAAGCGCGGCTGTTGTTTTGCAGCTCGAGACGGCTTGGCGCACAGATCTGGTTATCAGAGCTATATCAGACATTTAGACTTACTTCTTATCGCATGGAAATGTGTAGAGAGTGCCGATAAGCTGTTAACGATATCAAGTAGGTAAAGTAGCCAAGCCAGAAACAAGAAGTTATTGTTTGCTGCAATACTCCTTTGGAACTGAAGATTATTACCAATTAGATAAAACAGAAATTCTCTTTATTTATTGTTTTTTTATTTTTCTTGTGTGTTGCCATTGTTTAAAAACAAAAGTAAAGAAGAAACAACAGTATGAGAGGTAATACCACACCAGATACTACTATACCATAGAACACCAATAGCACGCTACCTTGAGAATTCTAAAAATAAGGAAATCAAAAGCTTTGAACAAAAATGGCCAACTCAAATGGAATGCAACTTACTTTAATAATAACAATTTAAAAACTAAACTGTATGCAATGTTTAATAGACAGCCGATGATTTATTTCTTTGTATTTCTTCGAGTTTTTTATGTTTTCCATTTTATGACCTATACATGGTACACGGTACGATCAGTTGTTTAGCTGATTTGGTTCAATGAAAATACCTTTGCTATTGTCAAAAGATCATTACAATTTTCTTCCCAAAGCTTTTCTATGTGCAGATTCTTTAAGTAAAAGTCAATTAATTATTTTACTGTTTTATAATGTGAAAAAAATTGATACACCCTTTTAACATTCCATTGTGCACGACACAACAGTAACATTTTTCTCGAAACATAAATTATCTAGCTTTGCCATTTAACAACATTTTTCACTTATAATAAAACTATTATATTACGCCGATTCTTATCTTTTATCGCTTTTCTAATTGCGTTGGTGATAATCGTAAAAGCATACCTAGAAGTCTTATTTGAGGAAATAAATTTTATATCATTATTCAGAGGGAAGAACTTGTAGAAGTACCAAGACCTGGTTTGTTGCTGCAGTTCTGTTTTATACAAACGAAGTGAAATATGTTAAACTATATCAAATGAATCCAAGTGCTCCAAGTTTGCTACGTTCCTCGGCGCATTTAAAGCGTAGTAAAAACCCCCAATAAATTAACGTATTCACCCATCTGCACATACAACACGGAATTGAATGGTTGTACTCTTTATTTCAGTATAAAAGCGCTGATGTTGAGGTAATAATTTTAGTATTCATCTCCTACTTTATATCAACCCAAGCATCATCAATCACCGGGGGGAACATTAATAAGCTTTAAGGAAATTGATTTAGAGAAAAAACCTCGAGATCTCATGTCTATTTTATATTAATGATTTCCACTAACAGATTGGAAGTCTATGTTAATCGCTTTCCAAGTTATTGCCCCGAAAGTGGATACTTTTAGAATTAATCTTATTTTTGTATCGTTTTACAAAAATCTCGTATCGCGTTCTTTTGTTGAACTTCTAAGATAACTCGATGCAAATTGGGTTACACGGACGCGCTCTCTTTTTACAACACTCATAAAAAAACAGCTATTTCAACCGAAAGCCGCAAAAATATTTCAATTTTATTAAGAATGTATCGAATTGTGATTGAAAGTCCTTTTTAGAATGCATAAGTAGTGTGTTTTTGTAAACAACTCGCTCATGCGAGGTGTCTACCCTGTCTATAAAAGCTCGCGGCAATAAATCAAAATTCTGAAACGAAAAAATAAATAAGGAACCAGAAGAATATTCTTCTCGATGGTTATTATTGATAGGAGCTTTACTTTTGAGTTTATACTTCGCGTGGGAGTTGGGCTAAAATTAAAGTGGTTAATGAACTGTTTTAATGCTATTCGCTTCAACGGTTGTTAGTACTTATAATTTTCGTTAATTCGGCAGAAATCAACCGTTAAATGTCAAGTGGAAGAACATAATACGCCGAGGTAAAAAAGATTTTTAAAGACCAACATTAGAAATTATACTTGAAAAATTCCTACTTTCACGCATGAACTATTCTAAATATACCCGTAAATTTTGGTAATGGTTTTTAAGGTTACTCGTGCTACACCAAACTAATACATTAAGAAAAAAATCAAGATTAGTGGCCATACTTATTACACGAAATTGTTCTGAAAAAGGGTATTTGTTGTTTCGATAAATTATAGCATAACTGTATAATTTCTATCATTATTGTTCAAGGTTTTTGGACGCTTAATAGTTAAGTAATACATTCACCAAACTTTTGCTCAAGATGCAGAAATAATTACTCTGGAGTTTTTGACGAATTAACTACAGGGTGTTATAAAAATATGTGCTACTACTAACACAGTGTATAGGTAACTCTCATTAAATTATCCATAAATCAACATCTCTGATGATTTTATCGATTATAAAAATTATTATGACGTTAACAAAATCGCACAGCTCATCATTCACCTTAAATATGAGCTGTGACTCTTGAATTTGTAATGAAACCGTATACTTGCGGTGTTTAGCAGTCAGTGTTTTGTGAATAAACAGTTTTAGATAAACCCTGTTTAAGTAGTTTAACCCGCATTTCATATAAATGTAAAAAATATATAGGGACTGACTATTGCTATCAACGGCGTTCTTTGATTTCTGTACGGCTTGCCGCTAAAAAAAAAAGAAACCTCGTTTAAATTTTAAAATAGTCTTGTAATACTGAACCTACAATGTGTTCAATTTCTTTTGAATTTGGGGGTTCGTTTTGCAAATCGTAGAAGTTGTGTTCTAGTTTCAAAAAAATTTTTGTTCATATAGGAAGGAGAACAAAAGTGTCAAAGTGATAAATTACATGAACTGTAAGAAAATAATATGGTCAGATAATACACTTACCTTCGCTGATGAGTGATCATTCCAATGATAATTCTTTCAGGAGTCCAGGTTATCTTCTTCACACTTCTTTTGCGACATTGATGATTAATAATTACGGAAGAATCGACGGGATATGTTTAGCTTCTTGCAACCATTTACATTTTATTTATTTAAATCAAAACTCTAATTTCAAATATGTAATCAAATACCAATTTTAATAAAAAAAATAAATATGACCCTTCTACCTTCCTTGAATATTGCCAGTGTCGGATTACCAATTAGGCAAAGTAGGCAGTTGCCTAGAGCCCTCGAGGTTTTAAGGGGGCCCCAAGAAAGCCCGACGCATTTAAAAGCCTCACTAATAGAAAAACGCCATAAACTGCAATATAATAAAGTCTTTATTATTTTATAATTAGTTGTTCAAACGGCTCTTAGTTTAAAACGTGAAAGCATTAAAATGGAAATCTTATATACTTATATCTGTACAGTAAAATGGCATTATTCGTGATAGTTCATCAATTATCCACAAGAGTGGAGGTAACCCAATCTAACGCGTGTGGGCGCGCTGCAGAAAGAATAAACAGCTGACGAGCTAAGGTATGACTCATCTGTACATGTTTATCAGTTGATATGTGTCACTTGCACCACTGCCCAGAAATCCTTGGTTCACAAAATAATGGCAACTACTTGGGGATTTTAGAGTTAACTGCGGAGTACGATCCTTTTTGATTTCTCATTTAGCCAAGTATGGTAACCAGGGCAGAGGAAAGCCCCTGTTGAGTATTAGGTCTCATTGTAATATTTAAAAGTTTAATATTTTATGATAATTTTAAGCAACACGAATTGCGCAATAGTATGCAACTTTAGTTAAGTATCTAACTAAGATAGTTTTTAGAATTTCAAGCTTACGCATCAGCCCTTCAGCGGAGCACCCTTCTAGGAACGATCGTGTTCCTTTCCTTTAGAAATAAACAGGTAACAATCATCTTTAACCTTAACAGAATCTTAACAATTTACCAGGAATATGTTACACAACTGTGTGTTAGTCATTAAATATAAAAGGAAAGGGCTCGAAGCTGAGGGCGTCAGTTGTAATTATAGCTTGATCATTTAAACATTGGTCATTTGTTTCTATAACATGATCATATAAACATCGGCATAAGTTATTAATATAACAATATAATGCCAATAACTGTTTTATCAATCTAAAAGCAATTAATGTACATAAATAAGTGTATATTAAATTTATTGAAAGTTAAGTGTGACTTTTAATCATCGATTTTCAACAGCCCTCTTATTTATCTTCCACGATTTGCGAAGAGGTGATTGAAATAATGGAGAAAACGGTTTTAAACGTTATTGTAGAAAAAATCAAAAAACGAAGCGTTGATTAGACACCAGACATGTCTCACGTAGATCAGTTAACTGTAGTGATGAGATATGTTAGATCGTCTGATGAAGGAGTGAATAATTGTTCTCTCACATTCATTTCTATAGGCAGTCACACTGGAATGTGCTTGCCACAGCCATATTAATTTCTTAAATAAGTATGGCATCGACATTAACAATATGTGAGGGCAACCTTATAATAACTCGGCCAACATATCAGGCTGCTACAATGGTCTTCAATCCCATATTTCTAATATCAATAAGCTTGCACTTTATATTCCTTGTGCAGCACACTTGCTTAACTTAGTTGGAGTAAGCGCCGTTGAAAGTTGTATTTCTTAAGATTTGTTCAGGCACTGTACAACTTTTTTTCTGTCTCAACCCATCGTTGGACGGTTATGATGAAATGCCTCAATCAAGTTAATCAGAGTGATCAAACAAACCGTGTTCTTGTTCCCAAAAAAGTAAACGTCACAACGTGGAGCACTGTAAGCGACGTGACAAGAGCCTTATCCAAGGGCTACAGTAGTTTTCAAAATTCTTTGCAAAGTATTTCTAAAGGTAAGAGTCAGAAGCCAGAGACAATTCATGAGGCTAATTGCCTATTGAAAGATATATCCAAGAAGGAAAATGTCATCATGACGGACTTTTGGGCAACCATTCTTCATTGCATTGATGCAGTTAGCACTTCTCTGCACAGTGAAGCAATAGGACTTCAAAGTGCCCTTCATCTTCTAAATTCACCTTTAGATTTCTTAAAGTCGCAGAGAGAAAATTATTCTGATGAGGATGAGGGCAAACGAAAGCGTGCCAGAAAGCGACATTTTGACGACGGTGACGCTGAAGACATAGTACTTCAAGGAGGAGAAAGATTCAAGATTGAAACTTATCTACCAATATTGGAGAAGTTCAACGTAAAACTGTCTAACCGTTTGAAAGTTTATGAGCAAGTTCAATCACTGTTTGGTTTTCTTTGTTATTTCCCTTCTAAGAATGTAGCACAAATCGAAGAGGAAAGATTTACAGAATGTTACTCTTGTGACTTGGCGATGAAATGATTCATTTCAAACACTTCATTTGTCAGTTTGAAGACTTAAATAAGAAAACAGTAGTACCAGCATCCCAGTTCTAGAAAGTAATTTTTGAGCACAAACTACAATCAACATTTCCAAATGTTATTACAGCATGGCAAATTTATCGCACGATGATGCTCATCAATGCCACTGGTGAAAGATCTTTTTCCAAAATGAAAATCATAAAAAACTGTCATCGATCGTAAATGGTCCAAGAAAGATTAACTTCACTTGCCGCTATGGTAAATTACACACAAATGCACAAACGATAAAAATACAGAAACGTACTATTACACACGCCCACGGCGCGATGCTTGCGCTACCATATGCACGCAGACATAAATAAATTCATCTGTGAGGAGGCCCCGTCGCTTCTACTGCCTACGGGCCTCCAAATCGTTAATCCGGCACTGGATATTGCTAATTAATGATTATATTTTTTAGATTCTTTTAGTATCGTATAAACGATTTCTTTATTGTTTAATACACGTGCTTTAAGCAATTTGTTAAAATTGTATACACAACACAAAAACAAACGTAAACTCACAAATTAATTAAATAATATAATGTAGGTAATACCAATAAAAGTTTAAAATCGTCATCGTTTCGGGATAACTAGATTTTTCTAAAGTTTAAAATTAAATTAACTTGTAATTCATTCTTCTTTTTATTATTGTATTATCTATTGTGCAATCATTGGCAGTTACAATTGATGTAAAATTTTTATTTAGTACAAAATATTGGAATAAAATCATACTTAATTATCTTTCTATTTTAACAGTCTTTTCTTATTTCAACTTCCCTTAGATGCAAAATTTTCCACTTGGTAGAAACTTTTTCTTGGACTTGCATGAAAACCAAGGCCGGCCTCGGGATTTATTATGTCCTGAGGCGATTCCGAATTTTTCTCTTTTGCACCTCTCACAAAGCAACATTAAAAATCTTCCGATACTGAAAACTTAAATCAAGGGCAACCATAAACTTAACCAGTTTGATTAATCTAATCTATTCGACTGGTCCAACTGGTTCATAAAAATCATACCAAACCAGCAACCTCAAAACAGTTCGCAAAGTATGAGCAGTTCAAACATTTTGATGGGCACAGAGAAAACTATATATCTCTAACAAATATAGATATCTGAAGATATGGAATTGCGTCCAAAGCTCATTTTCGAACCATACCGATATTTATCGTACAGACAAATATTTAGTTTTTGCTGAAATTACTCATTGATATTAATAAAACTGAAGATAAATTTTCTTCAAGCGTCGGTTTACATCTGAGCTGACAAGGGGGGATAGTGCATATAGAGATGATCAAAATGATACAAAAATTATTGAAATTATTTTGCTAAAAGTAGGAAAAAGAGAAAAAAGGAATTTTCAGCAGTTGGAAATAATCAGTCGTACGTTCTCTGGCTCAATAACGCTCCCAACAACAACCACCATACCGGTAGTATTTCATTTGCGTTTGATTATTTCACTTCATGCATTGCAAGAGAACACAGGGATTCCATCTAAAAATATTTTAAGTAAGTTTAACTCGTGCCTCGAAACACAAGACATTGAAAAATACTGCTCTAAATAAGTGAAGTATATTACTTCCATGCTATTACATAATTGTGACGTCGCGTCGTCAGTATTTGGTATTGTTTCTCAACAATGTCTTGTGGAAATTTAAATACGAGAGAGTTAGCTACGATATCACTCGATTCACTGGACTTGTATGATGGAATAACAGCAGATCATAAATCATAAGAAATAAAGCGCAGTCTTGTATGTCACATTTTGGCCATATCAGAATTACATGTAATTCAAAAAGAATAAATGTCATAAGATGTTCAAATATTAAATTATATTTTGTTACAGTAAGTTTTGCTTTGAAGCCCGTCTGTTTTTGGTGAGAGACACCACTGGTTTCATAGAATTTCATCAACCATCAGTAGACTGTCTAAGGCAGTTTTGACTCAGCTTAACTTCCAAATAAATGACCTCCAAATGGTTAAACTCTCTTGATCTCAAAGGACCCAAATATTTTTGGAACAGTTTGATACGCTTTAGAAGCTTGATTTATGATTTATAGTAATTAATAATATCCACCAAATCTTTTATAATAAATCAATTTATTTGTTCTTATTATGATGGAGTGATCAATTATGGAAAGATTAAGGCAATACCACTAAAATTACAATGTTACTGAAAAATTGAATTGTACACGAATAAAAAATTGCTTGCTTTAAATATTCATCATTATCATTATTCTAGATATGGAAAACATTTGAAATAAAAACAAAATCACACACACCATCAAATTGTACCTACATGTAAAAATAAACTACAGTTTGTAAATATTTAATAAAAACTAGTATAAAATGCATGTGAGGTTTGCGTGCTAGACCGTAGGGCAGTTTGACATTTGACTCGCGCATTCGTGAGCTAGCTGTCCGGAGTCCAACCCCTCTACCCTGTACTTACAATCCTATCTTCACACATGTGCATAATATTATATGTGTGATTTATGGTAACGACCTTCTCAAAACAACTGCCTAGTGCACACGGGTGCAATGGCTGTTTTATACCATTAAGCCTTTACATTTCAGTAGCGGGGAAATTTCTATTAGATGATATCAAATATTAGAATACCTTATCTTGTTTAATTTCTTTTTAATTTGTTTGATCTCACCGAGGATTTTAATTTGTTTACAAAGAAGCTGACAGTGATTAACTTTGTGATAAGTTTGTAGTGGCTATTGTTCGTTTTCTTTTTTGGAAAAACATGTTTTTCAGAGAAATTCTAAATCATAAATTAAGTATTCTTTGCGTAAGTATCCGTAACGTTTCTATAATAAGAATAATTCACCACGTGTGTGGTTTGTTGTAATAACAGCTACACGCACACTTATCATGCAACTCTGCAAATATAATCCTTACTTTGAATCTAGTTATAAGCATAAAATACTATTATATCGTGAAAAAGAGCTGTTCAAATATTAATACTAGGATTATCTTTTTTTATCAAACAACAAAGGTATCGACAGAGTACAAAGTAGAGCAACAAAATACAAATAGGGAAGTAATTTTTACTTTTTTAATTTACTTTCTTTTAAAAGATGTCACTAACCCAATGTATTTATCAAACTTAGACGACAGATGCTTACAGATAACAACAATTAGCTTAGAAAAGAATAAAAATCAAAACAGCCTCCTAATTATGATTAAATTTCATGAGATAGTATTTGAATAATCTCACCAAAAAAGAATGATTCGCACATGAATTCTAAATAAATTATTTTAGACAAATTCTTATCTCTTAACTAATTAAATTTTGCAAAACAAAACTAACTGCACTAAGTTACTAAGAACTTAAAGTTTTCAAACTGAACACTCATAAAAATCGATTATATCAATTTTAGTAACAATAATACTTACCAGGTTCTGTACGTACTGTACGTACTCCAATAGTAAGCAATTGATGATTTGCAGACATTTTCTTGGCGCTCCTTGCCGACGATATATAGCTCATCGCAAACCAAACTTAAGCAACTTTGAGGCTTAGATAATGGAAGTTAAGTGTTCTTTAAATTCTATATGATTTATAGTCCAGTGAATCTGTACAAAAAAAGGGAAATTCCTTGCAAAAGGTCAAATAGTTTTGAATTTTTGATATGTTATTTGGTTATGGACACTGATAAAAAATCCAAGTTTGTGACTTTTCAGTTTTTGCTGAATATCTTGGAAATTAAACATTTTTTGCAAAAAGTATCTATTTTCTTTTGTAAAGTAGGCTACATATGCTATAATTCGAGCACAGAACTAAATCTGTATGTTTAGTAGTTTCTGAGATACAGCTTTTCAAAAAATGGTCATGAAAAACATGAAGAGTTCAGGAGACCTCCCCCGTGGGCGAGGCATACAGACGCTCTGCTCACCCGGTGAACTCTTGGCATGGTACAACTACAGAATATTTGTGATGAAATAGAGTTACTGCAATCTCACCTCTACAACCTCTGAACAACATGAGGATATAAGACCTTCTCGCATAATCCGAAACAATGACGAAGTCAACAAGCCGACGTTATGCTCTGTTCCCAACTCTTGATTCTCTGATATCCATTAGTTCCGGAATAGTGGGAGGAGAAGAAGTTAATTGCTACTTAGCTGAAGACGTTGGCAAGAAAGAAATGTCAAGAATAGTTGGTAACAACTTTCAAAAGGTAAAATACAAATGTAAGGACAAGGTCATATAGTATGAGAGTGAGAAAGGAAACATTTACCATTGATCCCCTCACAATTTTTCATACAGTCTTCATAACAAAGCAGTCCGATGAGGATCTGAGGAACTTCTTAAGTTATGAATTGCCTCCTTCTGTGAAAAGGAAATGTGTAAAGGGACAAGATTTACTCTACACCATTCTTTCACCCTCATCGACAAAAATAAAATTCAAGGAAATAGTACATTTGTGATGTTTTATGGTGTCCATTTGCTCCACAAAGTAGTATGGCCACACAATGCAAGCTTTAGTATTATATCTGCTACCTACTTTAATTATCTTGAAAACATTTATGGAAAACACGTAGCTGTCGTCTTTGATAAGGTTACCCAGCGGAAGGGAATGAGAAGAGCACAAAAATCTCAGAATTCATTCGCCGAAATAGGAGAAATGTATGTCCTGACATCGTTTTTACTGAACAAACAACAGCTTACCCTCCCCAAGAAAAATCTTTGTCAACTGACAACAAGAATGGACGGCTTATTGATACGTTTCAAAAAGCAAGTGTTCTAGTATTTCAGGCCGAAGAAGATACAGATTCTTTTTATTATCAACACTGCCATATCCACGAGTTCTTTTTGCGACACAGTTTTCGTGATCGGTGAAGATGTAGACTTACTGGTCTTGTTTACTGCATTAACATCTCAGGAAACCAGAAACGTGTACAATCTGTTTACAAGGGCAGCAGGCAAAACCAAACGTAGTCTTGCCACACTGTCACCAACCAGTGATGCTGCTAAGTATCGTTGTCTGAAGACTTACTACCAAATTCAGACGTGGTTGGAAAATGAGAAGCATCCTTTTGAATGGAGATGGGTTGCTACAAGTTTGGGTCCCTCTCCACGAAAGCAAACGGCTCCACAATTTTTGCTTAAATTTATTTCATACAAGTGCAAGCTATGCCTTGGACTGTCATCCGACAACAGCTCGTAACCACTCATTGACTGTAACGACAAAGAAGTTGATGCACCTTCTACTTTTGAGAGAGTAGCAGAGGAAATTGATGCAGTCAGTGTAGACAATGTGGCAAGTGTCCTGTCCATAACCAAATAACATATCAAAAATTTAAAACTACCCGATCTTTTGCAAGGAATTTCTACGGATTCACTGTACTATTATGCATTAATGCCTTTCAAGAGCAGATTGGTTCTAATAAGATTGACAACAATGACTTGAGCTTTCCCAGAAGTAATTATATAGACCAAAACTAAACCTCTGCTTGAGTGCACTTAATCACGAACATATTAAAAACAGTATTGTTAGCCAAACAGTCTTAACTGATAACCAAACCTACCATGTTCTTGCTCGTGGGCAACTTACTACCTCGTTTTTTCACTGCGCTAGTTCTACTTTCTAAGTAGCTTCTTAGGATGAATCTTGTGATTATTGATTTTTCATTTTTACCCAGTAAATGTTTATTTAGCTAAAAAATTATTATTAGTGAATTGTGTATTTATGTACTGACTACTATAAAAGCACATTCCTAACGAAACACTTTGAAATAAAATAATGTGTCGAGAATTGCAACTTAATTATTTACAGTTTGCACTTATAAATTGAAAATGATCAAATTTTATCAAAAATTATTGTTGTAAAATTAAAATAAAGCAAAAGTTCTTGCAATGTATCTAACCCAATCATAAAGCTTAGAAGCATATTGCTCGATTTTCAAACAGTAATTGCCTCAGTATTACAAAGCTGGAAACATAGTAATTGTCACACTGGCGATAAGTTTGCAAACTTAGGTGCAGCCAAGATTTTGAAATTATTTAAAACTTTGAAGTTTCAAAATTGAATTATTTTAATTAGATGAGATCGTTTATGACTTTCCAGAACGTGCAAGAATAACATATACTTCTTTTTCTCTGATGTTTTATTAATTATCACTTCTTCTTCCTTGTAGATGGTTAGTTTGGTTTTGGTTATTTTCCGATAAAATCAGAAGATAAATTGCAAACATGTTAGGCGAAATCTCCAAGGGCCTTTGAAACGCCATACCTTTCTGATCGCACATGTGCAGGTGGTTTGAAAGGTTTGTTATCCAATTAGTATCAGTCTGTGATTATTCCATTATGAAAATTAGTTTAGGCAAGCGCAAAGTCTCCAACGATAATATTTTGGGAATTTGATTGAAAGCAGAATATGGAAAGCTCCTTTCAGAATCTTTTGCTTGATAAAACTAATGAACACTCAATTACTTTACTTTCTGCACATTGTTAAAACACATCGCATGGGGGAGCTTCTAAGAATTTCGAGCAAATTTCCAACAGGGACATTTCCGATATTATGTTCAATTTTTCAAACTTTAGTTAATTCCTTAAATAACGTAACGTAAAAACTTTGCAACAGTTTGAAATTTGCGAACTTGTAAAAATCAGCTACCTACTAGAGTTTTATCTGTAACCATGACTAACATAATGATGAAGAATGTTTATTCAAATTAAAAGTAATACAACACGATGGGTAAATTTAATTTTGACTTCCAAGCTGTAGTTATATGTACAAGCCAATTTAGCGCAAAGTTCAGCCACTCCTGTAGTAGAGTCAAAGGTGCAGTCTTTCAAATTTGTTCCAATAGCCTCTGGTATAACTACCATTGCCTTCTTTTCTCTTTTCCCCTAATTAGCTTAAGAGCTTTGCAAGAGATTTATAATGAATTTGTCTATTCATTTTATTCATTTGTTTAGTCCATCAAAAATGTTTGTGGCTCTGGTAAGAGCTAACAATCTGATCTACATAAACTACGACGAAATAGGCTTACTGAAGAAAAATTATAATCAGTAGTAGAAAAATAAACTGTGATTTAGAAGAAATGTTAAAATTGAAAGAGTTTTGTTATGTATACTAGTGGTTTGGTCGTTAAAGTGGAAAACACGAAATATACACTAATAATAAATTATTTTCAGAATGTCAGTAAATGACGTCTACTGATTTAAAGTGTATATATGTGTATGTTGTATGTTTACTTCAGCTAATTATTCATTAATTTTTTTTGTAGTGCCTAATCTAGTAGATTGTGAATTTATTTGTTCTGCAGTTGTGTTTTTAGCTTCACATTACCATGGCTATCTAGATTGCGTCGCTATGAAAAGTGTGCGCACCTTTCCACATTTGAATACCTAATTGCCTTTTTAATGCGGTACTTCATTGTCGTGCTGTGAGAGTATATGCACTCACTTTTTAAACGTTGGAAATTAAATTTTCTTGCCTACTTTATAATTAAAGATTAACATCTTCGTTGTTGTGGATAAGGAGGAGGAAATGAAAAAAATAGAAATATCGTCATGCAAACGCTCACTACTCTTCTTGCTTTTATTATATCTCGATTTTTTCGTATCGGTCTTTGACTTTTGCAAATGTAACAAATGCCGCTATAAATGTGAATAAACTCTTAAATTTACGTAAATGGTAGAAAAAAATGTACTGTACTTAAAAAGCATTTGATCTGTTTAGAAACCAGTTTACATCTTTTAAATTTTAAGCGTAAAGTGCAAAGCTATTCTTTTATTTCGTAAATTATTATTATTAGAACCATTTCTAATTTTCAAATTAAGTCTTTACGATTTCCATTTATGCTTTTGTTTTTATTTTTATCCATAAATAATTCATTTTTGACATATATTACTCTGCACATAAAAGAGGCACTATTAGCTCTCTATACGCAATCTATAAGAAAATGGAAATTCCTAAATTAGCAAAAATGGAATTAAATAGTTCTGTGACATTATTATAGTCAACCTTGAGAATTCTAAAGTTCAGTTGAGATCTTAAATGGCTGAAAATCTAGAATTCTTCTAAAACGTCTTCCATCATTTAATTCTTTCGTTCATGAACATTTCAGAAATTCAAAAGGGTGCATTCTTGCAAGTTAATTCATTTTCGCTGTCAGAACAACCAATAGCGGAAGTCTTCTTGTTTTGTAACCATTCAGTTACTTAATGACATTTTGAAAGTTATTTTGATATAAATCTCTCTGTTCTTGTATTCTACACAAAATCAATTTGAGGAAAGATTCAAGTGTTTTAAAATTTAGTAGTTATCAATTAATTTAACTGACTTCATGCTCTAACCATCACCTAAGGCTTTGTTTCTCAGCCGGTCGGTCGGACAATGTTGAAATATGCTGTGAGGATGATTAGCATTGTTTTTGCATATTTACATCAAACATTACAGAGACAACTGTCGGTTTTATGTTGGCATTCAATATTGAGGCTAGCATTTAATATCTTAGAAGTCATTACCCTGCAATTCACGAGATTCACTAGAGATTGCCATGACTTTAGCTTTTTTGGCTAGTTTATTGACAAGGAAACTGTCTTCAGTTGTTAAACCAGTTCAGAAGAACAGAAGGCCGTAGTCGAAAAATGAAATCAATCAGAAACAACATTTTGCTATTTTTGCTCTTTGGTGTCAGCAAGGACTTTAAGATTGACTTCAAGAATGTGTCAAGAGTGAAGATGTTCAGCCGGTTCACAAACTAGCACGAAACAATGAGATCCGCGTATTCATCTATTATGTGAATACAGCACAAAAAAAAATAAATTGGCTACAAGTATCGTCACAGGTATTGAGAAATACACTGATCTAAGGAATGAAAAGCCATAAGATAATTTTGGGCTTTGTAAGACAACATTTTGTATTTTTAGCTTCCTAATTTCTAGTTTGCATCTTTTATCATGTCTGAATGAATATCTTGTCACCGTCTTTTTCTTTCATATCTAGTTTAGTTATAATTTCTGAAACTACGAGGTCTTATGTTTTATTCAAAATGGTTACAGTTTCATAATAGTTTTAGGTTTATGGTTTTAGCCAATCGTTGCATGATAAAATCAGGAATTAAATTTTTCTATTTTTGAAAATTTTATGGTTTTGAGCAATTGAATCAAATGATAGTTACATATTTCTATTGTAAATTCTGGCACTTTTTGATTTCTTTGATTCTATGTACTACATCTCTGCTAAAGGTATAATTTGAAACACTATTTTTTTTCTTTCTCAGATATTGGATTAGTGAGAATCCTAAGGCATTCTATGCACTCTTTGTAAGGAGATATTTCAAAGAAACCATTTGTTCAACAACTTTGTTGTCTTTAATTCAAAACTTCTTGATGGATTATTGACATTCTCCACTTCTTGGCATGGTTGTTCTAAATTCTATTCACTGCTGCTATTCGTATTCAGAGAGATCAGGAAAAACCTGTTCGTTCCATTTTCTCGCCATTTCAGTTTTATCGGATGCACTGTGGCCCTGAACTTTTGCAGCTTTTGATTTCTAAGCTGTTCATAAATAATTTAATCTAGAAAATCAGTTTACTGATGCATATTTGTTTTTTAGATTTTCTTTCTTGGCCAGCGAAGTACCGATCTGGCTCGTATTGAGATTTGTTACCCTTCCCTACTTCTAGCTATTAATGGAACTGCACTGGAACCGATATGTTTGTTCCACAAATCTATTAGTAAAAATGAGAGGAAACCAAACCGTAACGATACTAGAAGTACTTTGATGAACTTCGGAGATGATGATTGATAAAAGATTAAGCTTTGAAAATTACAGTTTTATTGCTTAACGACTGATATAAATATAAAACTAAATCGGACAGTGCCGCTGTCACTTTTTGTTACAAACGTTGGTCAAAAGGTACTGTCATTTTTTTACCTGTTGGACTCCTTAGATCTCTGTGCTTACAATAAGATGCCAAAAGCTAACTTCAGTTTAATTGTGGAAGATAAACATGTAAATACCATCTTCTATAGCTTTTGGGCGCATCTTGCTTTTCTCCAAGCATGGAGATGTTTCCTGGATACACTTTCTCCCTATTTTCTTCAAATTATGGGAAGCGTCTTCCCTTTTAGATTGTACAGTCTTAGTCAAACACCTTTTTTTGCCTCTTTAAGGATTTTAATTACTACAAGTAGATTGAATATTCAAAGGTGTTGTAGGATTACGTTTATTATGTATATTATACAGTAACAAATCGCAACTTTAGTTACTTTTGATGTTTCCAGTTTACCCTTTGGTTCACTGCATGCACAATATTTGTTGCTAGGGTTCATATTAAATTTTAAAAACTGTTGGGATACTTCTCTTCTCTTCATTGTAAGAGTACTGCCAAGGATAATTCTAATGTTTCAAACCTGAAAGCCCGCTTGGCTTGTAAATACAGTTGCGAATCGTAAATGATGATTGTGACCTTAACAGAAATAAAAAGTAAATTTGTAACAGCAAAAGTTTATCTCCTGTTAAACAGGTAGTCGATCTTTAATCTGTTTCATCGAATTACCAACTTCCCTCGACTTTAATACTTTCTACGAAACAGAAGAGTCAACTTCTTTATCAACGTCCAAATTAATGATTTCTTAAAGTAGTTCTGTTTTAAAGTCTGTTGCATTTTACAATTATATGTGATAAATTACAAATTTTAATGACTGGAAAAGACAACAAACAAATGAAAAATCCAAACAGTGACAAAATGGAATTTATAAGGAATCGAGCACAATCAGACTAACAATAAGACAAGAAATGACTGACTAAAATTGTGTAATGGTCAGAGAAATGAGAAGACTGAGTTTGTTGACGCTCCTTTATTTTGGCGATTATAAAGCGTTTTCCAATAAGAGGTGTTATTTTGATATTCAAAGAAAAGTGCCATTTTTTAATATAAATGATCGGATGTTTATTTCATTATAAAGAGGAAGGTATGCCGTTAATAGTGGAAAATAACATCAGGCAAATGACCACCACGACCACGCTTACAGGACAATATCCTTTTCATGAAATTTTCCATAACCAAATCGCAAAGTGGCTGCCCTATGTCCTCGATAGCCTCACGAATTCCATCTTTGAGGTCTTGAATCGACGCTGGGCTGTTGGCGTAGACCTTCTCTTTCACGTGGCCCCAAAGAAAGAAGTTGCAAGGTGTTAAATCACAAGATCTCGGTGGCCAATTGTGATCACCTCTTCGAGAGATAACACGGTCCGGAAACTTTTTCCGTAAAAGATCAATGGTTTCGTTGCTTGTGTGGCACGTAGCGCCGTCTTGTTGAAAGTAAACGTTGTCCAGATCAATACCATCCAATTCCGGCCATAAAAAATCGTTAATCATCTCTCGATAGCGCAATCCAGTCACCGTAACTGTTGCTCCAGCCTCATTTTCGAAAAAGTAAGGTCCAATGACTCCGCCGGACCATAAACCGCACCAAACAGTCACACGTTGAGGATAGAGAGACTTTTCAACAATAACTCTTGGATTTTCTGAGCCCCAGATCCGACAATTTTGCTTGTTGACGAAGCCACCGAGGTGGAAATGGGCCTCGTCACTCAAGATGATTTTTCGATGGAATTCTGGATCATTTTCATGCATTTCAACGACCCAATCAGCAAAGACACGACGTTGTTGATGATCGGCCGGCTTGAGTTCTTGTGTTAACTGGACTTTATAAGCCTTAAGACCCAAATCTTTATGCAAAATACGGTGTAATGACGTTTGTGGAATGGCTAATTCCAAAGAACGACGAGGAATAGACAAACCTGGGTTTTCTTTAACACTTTCGGCTACAACAGCAATATTCTCGGCTGTTCTTGAGGGACGTGCACGGGTTTTATTCTTCACATCACTAACTTGTCCCAAGAGCTCGAATTTTTTCACCAATTTCTGTATTGCGGTTCGACAAGGTGCTTCACGGTGACCCAAGAATGTTCGAGTTTTACGAACCGTCTCTGCCAAATTTTCACCATTTTTATAGTGAATTTTAATAATTTCAATGCGTTGTTGAAGCGTGTATCGTTCCATATTTATTAATGGCGTAGTTTCTACTTGTCAAATGTCAAAAAATGATAGCTTCAAAAGTGACATCTACCAAAATAGCGGGCTATTCAAAATAACACCTCTTATTGGAAAACCCTATATGTAAAATTATTGGATTAGACAGATGTATTGCTGTTGGAATTGTTAATGTTGTGCTATTACTCAATTTTCTTTCTTTTGCATAATTTAGTTTTCTGTGCCATTTACTCCAATAGTTGTGTTCTTTATGTCAGTACTAATAGTAGTGACCGTACTTATAGTCAGTACCTGAAGCAAGCTGGAACTTGAGTTCTTTTATATACTCATGCTTGTGCTGAACCAAGGTGTGCTTGCTGGAGTGCAGCATAGACTAATTGACTATAGATAAGGGTATAAATACAGGATGTTTAAGTAGATACCTGACTATCTATCCAATCTCAGGATTTTAGCTATCCGGCGTCGTTCAAGTCAATCAACACTGTACTCACGACTGTTGCCGCTAATAACAATTGCAAAATGATAGGTAATAATTTGCATTCTTTGGTTTTCAAGATGGTTTGGAGATGAAGATTCAATTACTCTTTTCTGTGTTAGCAGGAGAAAAGGTGTTGTTGTAAGTGAGTGCTGTGATAATATAAGATTATTATTAATTAATAATGTCCATATCACTGGCTACTTGCGGATGACTTTATTAAAAATAATTTCGGATCGTCCCATGGATACGTAACAACGGTACAGGATCATGTATATCCTCAAGCAATATTGAGCAAATTTATTGAATGCTTTATGCGCTCAACATTAAACATATAACCCGAATATATTTAATATTTTTAAGGTTACATCTATCTTGAATCCTACTTAAAACTATTTGAGCTCCTCCACATTTTCCTACTTACTACAGCCCTGAAAATAAACTGTCGATAGTAATTCTAAATATTGTAGAAACCGTTTGTGGAAACTTTGAAACAAAAAATACTGAAAGAGTATCATTTCCACACCAAAGGGAAAAAGGTTAAAAACCTCTTTGACATTTAGAAACTAATCAACGGCGCATAAAATCTAAAGCACAACTACCATGATTGTAAGCATCTACATACTAGATACATTTTGTACTTATAAAAATTAATCTCATTGAATCAAGTGCGCCTAACTATTAAATGCAAACACTAAGTGCCTATTAAAACGTCAAAGAAATCTTTTTTCATTTAAAAACGTTCGATACAAAAATAAAAACTTTTAAATCATACGATTCACATTATGAGGGGATGATCACAGTCATTTGCGTCAAACACAGGATTAATAGCTTCGATTGCATCTATAATATTATCACCGAGCATGATCATAAACAAGTCGGTTTTTAACCCCTTAAAAGGCCCCACCCATTGTGTTTTAAAAGAACAATAATATGCGACTTACAAACATAAAAAATAAATGATGTATCAGACACAGTCATGCAAAGAACCCTTGGGAGCCTCAAAAACATTTTTTATGAAGATATTTCCTAATATCTAGAAAAAAAAGTATCGTGAGAAATCGATATTAATATACCTGATAAGCTTATGGTATCAAGTGTGCGTGGGTGGACAAACATGATAACGACATTCAACGTCCTTTTATCGCGGGAAAAGTATACATTTAGTTTTTCAAGTATCTAAACGAGTGTTTTAATTTAAATCAATGACTTGTGTAATTACGATTTTATTTTTAATGTTTTTTCTTAAACAGCAGGATGTTTTGTCACTAACAATGGTCAATTATATTTTTATATCAATTATCAATAAATATCAAATTTACTTGCTTTAAATAATAGTCTAGAACAACAATATAAGGAAATATCGCAGAAACGCTAATTATCAATTGGAATACGATAATAAAAGATTATTAATTATAATTTCCGACTGAGTACTTATAAGGTGGTTCAATGAAAAATTTTTAAATTTAGAACCAATTCAAGCACGGTTGTTTAATATATGACCATAATAACATGGTATTAACCACAGCATACGGGCCAAACTACAGGTACTTAAACTGTCTGATCATCCATCAATATTAATACCACTTTCATTACTTAATTCTCCGGATAGATTCATATCATATAATAAAAATTGTATGTTATTTATTTACCGTAATTGAGATGAAAATCATAGCTATACTTATATGAAAATGGATCAGAAAAAGCTCTTAAAAAATTGAAAAATTATAAAGTCAATAATAAGTACTTGAATTACATACAAGCAAAATCAATAAAACTAAAACCTATTTTAGGATGATTACTTTATACTTTTTATAAAAAGAAAACACTTTTATAGTTAAGTTTGTAATCTTTAATCTCAAGGTAGCTAATCAGTTTGTAAGTGAATGAGTACGCGTATTTGATACAACTAGAAAAACCCAAAATTAATCAAACCTGCTACATAACGAAACAAATCCATTAGTGTAATTCAAAACTACACGGAAAATTTTTTTAGCGGCACTATTTTAGTTTTAATTTGATTAAAAGTATATTTAAACTATTGACAGCTTTAAAATAGGCCGAAAATTTAAATAGGTTTATTAGATCAGTTTATTGTAATTGTTCATCAGCGGTACTGTTTGTGTTTTTAATCAAAGACTTTGCTTTCTCTAAAACACTTGACTTAATATGTGTTAAGTAATTAGATCAAAAAATACTGTAAGTCGTTCATTAAAAGGTTTATTATAATTACACAGAAAAATGAATGGAATAAATTGTTTCATACAATTTGAAGTAATTCCAAATTAAATTACGCTTTAATTTTATTACAAGAGACTCAATTTCATGATACCCTATATGAACGAACCGTTATCTAATGAAGCTCCTCTAGTTTGACTATAACACATCTAAAACTGAAACTCTGATGTTTCCTTTCTGGTGTATTTCCCATTCCTTTATTTAATTAATTACTTAATCACTACCTGTAACCTGTAATGCTACGGAACAATGTCAGGTATTTGTTTACAAATATAGTTACTATTTATTACTGTTCACTTTCAACTGGATTAACTAATACCTTTAATACAGCTAGAAATCAAGTTGATATCGATAGTTATAATTTGCAAACATGTGGAATAACTGGGTAAATTAAAAAACTACATGAATAATTATCATTGATAATTTATCTAATCCATTTGCATAGGTATATAGCTAGTATTCCCCATTTATATGTAAATCCCAAAAAATTACTCATTTTTGGGAAACCCCAAGTCATCTGGTTAGTCCCCAAAATAACGGTTAGCGTAACGGGTTCATAAAAGGGGAAAGGAATATTCATTTTAACAAGTTGTATTAACAAAAAAAAAACGCAAATTGTGAAAAATTGGTGAGTGACAGCAAAATTCTGAAGGCAGATTTGGAATCAGCGGGAAGATCCTATTAGATTTACTCGCTCCTATGCCAGTGACAAAATTAGTGTACTTTTGTGCAAATCAATATCATTATTCATAAACGAAAGTTATCGCAATTTCTGACCGCTGCATTTTAACAATTCACTTATGGGGCAAAGAATTTACATCTGATCCAGTATAGTCAGGCATTTAAAAGCAATCTACTCAGCAAGAATCAGAAATTCTGTTGTTCAGGGGTGCGCAGACGCTTTAGAACAGTTCGGACCAACAAGAAAAACATAGTGGGATCTAGGGCAATAAGAAGGCTAATGAACTCGCCACGTTTATAGCCGAAAATATCTGCTTGAGATTAGAACCCTTTCCGGGAATTTTAAAGCAACAGCTTACGCCCTGGAAGTAGTTGCTGGTAAATCATGAAACTCAAATAGCTGTTTGGAAGTAGTGACTATCACTAAACAAAGGATCATATAGCCGAGTTAAACTCGTCAAAACTAAACCGGCTAATATGCAAGAGTTGGAGAATCTCAAGTCTACTATTTGGTACACCTATTACTCACAACAACTCGGTAAATATAGAAAAGAAAACGAAATGTCTATTCACGTCTGGAGAGAATGTAAAGGATAAAGAGGCTACAATTTAAGGCCTTTCAGGTTGTAACTAAGGAAAAAGATGAAGGCTTTTGCTTGAAAATATATACTTACCTTCATACGGGAGTGGACTAGGTTCGGGCAGAGAGCAGAAGAAGGCACAGTAGGTAGCTGTAAGGGTAGTCGAGGGAATGGGACAGATTTCGTATAAAATGGTCTGTAAAGATCTATTTGTTACTACTACCACTAATAACAAAATCTGAAGGCAATGTCTATAAATCAGCAACGCTTGTCAATTCTAAAGACGAGCCATAAACAAAGCAAGAATTGCCACAGACAGTTCTCAGTTCTAAGGGTGATGTCCAGTTGTTAAACTAAATGAGCTGCCTGGGTTCACTCAACTTACTCCATTCACTAATATCTGAACTGTACAGTAGAGTATTATTATATTTGAAATATCTTTTGTCAGTTCCATTTTAACGCCCTCTTTGCCTTGGAGTCTTATGCTTGTGCATCTGTTGCGCCTGCCTAGTTACGATGCTGATCGTGGAGCTTTCACCGTTAAAGCAAATGGTGATACGTCGACTGTTAATTGACAGGATGGCAACATTACTATTATTACAGAATGCCCATATAATATCTTTTTAAGATGTAGATACTGTCGATTTTGTAAGTGGCAAAAGACAAAACTTACAAGTTTATTGTCCTTTGGTTGTTCAAGATACCATTAATGATAAAGAAAAGAGGAATAAATAATTTTGATGGAATTCTAAATTCAATAAGAACAGGACTGGAAGGGAAATGTTGAATGGAATTTCAATTCACTAATACTTACTTAATTATTTTCAAGAGTTCAAAAAAAATTTGGAAAATCAAGATAGTCATATAAATGCAATACAAAAGAAACAATTGTTTAATTCGGTTTTCGATCTCTTCAAAGTTTAGGTCGATTCGATCAACAAATTTGTATCCCAATTGAAGTTCGATTTCTTGCTGTATGATTATGATGATCAGGTATGGAAAACTGAAAAAATATAGAACACAATTAATCGCCTGACGGTTGTACCGATTATTTATCGACATAAAGTGACAACTGGTAATTCGCAACCAACAATCAAGATTTTGGAAAAGAATAGTTTTTGATTGAAATTTTTATCTAGGAAATTTTGACCACCAAATGTTTCAACTCTTCAATCCAGAGTTACAGTATAAATGGATGATTGAAATGAACAAGAACACACACAAGTAAAACTACCCTTTTGGAATATTCAAGGTTTTGGTTATACCGATTGCACATATTGATTTATTTCATATGTATATTGATTCCATACGTGTCTCTAAAACAGATTTATGCGAATTATTACAATAAATTAGCTTACTTCAAGTTAACTGATATGATACATACTCCATGTCGCTTTTACGTTGCAAATTCTTGTGAGGGTATAGTGTTTATGTCTTAGGCGAATTGACAAATCCGGCTTATTGCAAAGAGCGTCGTCATTTTGCAATGCGCCCGGCTAATTGGAAACTCATCGACAACTGTCTAATTAGCCTGATAGTTCTTAGGCTTATTGTAATAAGCCCATACACTTTTAGGCTGGTTAGAAAATGGCCACTCGCTTGCTCAAACAGCCTGGTTTTATCCATGCTTATTGCAATAAGCCCAGAGAAGTAAAGGCTTATTAAAAAAACAGATAAAGAGATTGTTACTTGAGTTCTTTCTTTACTGAACATATGAATTAGTTATGAGTTACTTAGGTTAAAAAGAGGTAACTTAAAAACTGCCCAACAATCATCAGTGTTTGAAAAATTTTAATTATTACTAATTGTCATATATTAATTCTAAAAAACAAATTATTAAAAAGACAAACTTTTAGACAGAATACATATTATACATTTTAACTTGATTTATTTACACATTAATTTTTGACAGTGAGCATTTGCAGCTGCTATATCCCCAAACTTTGATTCGTTGGCTACAAGTTCACGAATATATCTGAAGAAGAAGAAATCGGGAAGTCACATCTAGCAAACCATATTTTAATAATGCCACTTTTTGTTCCTATTTGGTAAACATTGTTTTTCCCAAATAAATTTGGACAGTCTAAAGGTCCACGGTCTAGTTTCGGGACATTTAACAGAACAAAGTCTCTAACTGCAACCGATTTCAGTTTCTTTCCACTAGTTTAAATCATTTTTCCCGCTGCACTCTTCTGGCCTTCATGTGCTTTTTGACGCTCCGTTACTATTTTGCATTGCGTGCTGCAAATGTCAGGTAATAAACAACATTATTCTCCTTAAAGGTTGGGGCAATGCTTTGGCAACAAGTTATGTGAAACTTCATAGAACATGAAGAGCACGATACAAAAGATGTTTCATTCAAATTGCGTGAACAAATAGAACACATTTCGTGTTCTAAGTTAGCGACTTGATTTTTTCCCCTTTGCTTGCCATTCCTCTTTCCTTGTAACTGTCTTTAAATCGCTCCATCTTCACTGTCAATATTTTCTAATAGTGTTGGCGGAATATTCGTTGAGCCTAATCGTGATTTTGGTTCTGTTCCAAAAACTGCGGTGTACGGACTTCATCCTATAACTCTGTGTTTTGATGAGTTTTTTCTGCCACTGATTCAAACACGTAATATGTTTTCAATATCCTCAATATCCTGATTACTACGATCCCTTGTGATTGTGCATGCCGTAGTCTTCCATGTACTATTTTACAATCAGGCCACATAGCTGAAAGTTCTTTGATAACGTTAGTGGTAAAAAATAAATATGCAATATGTGAGGTGCACCAGAGTCCACGAATATTTCCAGCAATTCCAACGCAACTTCGGCAGCACGCTTTGTTTTCAAAGGGCGAAGAAGACAAAACTCTCTTTCAAATTGACTTCGAAGATTAAAATCTTTTGTAGTGATTCCTCGTACAATAATGTTAGGGTGTTGTTGAGATTTTTTGGCGTTACGCATTCTACAAAGCGATAGAAAATTTCAATTGCTGGTCTAAGAATATAAAATTTCGTTTTCAGTACCTTTTCTGCCAGGTCCAGTGACGCGATTATATTGAAGAATTGTGTCAAAGTATTCTTGAACGGGAATTACTATTACTACAACAGGATTTTCATTACTTCCCCTTTTTTTTAATTAAGACTCTTTTTTCAACTATCTTCATTTTTTGTATTGTCTAGTTAATCGATATTGCCTACTAGTCTTCTTTTTTTCAAGATTATTTTAATCTAGAGTTTCACGGATGGCTTCCTCTGTCGTTGCATTAGTCCATGGCTTTTTAATCACATCATCACTCTTGTTACTATATTCTTTCATTTTCTCATTAAAGTTTTTCTACATGTTATAAAATCCATCTTTGGGATCACTTCCATCACTGTTGCTGTCCTGCATATTGTCTACCATACAGTCCTCCATCCTCTACACGATTTTAAAAGTTGTTTGAACTTAATGATGGCAGACAAGATGAAATAGCAACACAATGTCACTAGAATATTTGAAAAATCCAGCTTACTGTATAAAAACATTCAATGCCAGTAAGCACAACGCTATATAAAACGAAAGCGTTAAGACAATTCAAGTGCTACTGCGCAGGAGGAATGGGACTCTTTGCGTTTCGACAAGCTTTTGTGACTGCGACGCCACTGTTTTCAATACACCGGCAAGTGGTAAGGCTTATTGCAATAAGCCTGAATCAAACCAGGCTGTTTGAGCTAACAATTGTGCCGTTTCTAACTAGCATAAAGGTGCATGGGCTCATTACAATAAGCCTAAAAAATATCAGGCTAATTAGAAAGTTGTCGATAATTTTCCAGTTAGCCGGACGCATTGCAAAGTGACGACGCTCTTTGCAATAAGCCAGATTTGTCAATTCGCCTACGACATTTACACCGTTTATGCGAAACAACTTGTGCGAAGGAAACTTATCAGGGAAGAAATTTATTTACTGAACCATATCCTACCACTATCTACAATTTTGCTTAGAATTAGAATTGACTGAGGCTGTGTTATTTTATTTATTATATTATTATTATTTATTTGGATGATTTAGATTATTCTTCAAACTTTCTTCTAAGGATATCCGTTTCCCGTGAGCCATAGTTAAGAATGTATGAGATTCACCCAACAGTCGACACCATTTTCTATATTTTAAATATGCAATCTTAAATCTAGAATTTTGACAAAATGCCCTTCTAGAAGGTTTTTGAAAGATAGTGCAGAAATCTATAGAACTACTCTAGAGCTTTTACAAATTATCTATCTCCAAATTCGAATAGATAGTAGAGCTATTCCAAACTCAATATGCATTCGCAATGGATTGCTTTCTCCATGTTTTAGAATGTAAAAATTTTCTATTCATTTTTAACTAATATTCACTTCCTTGATTAATAATAAACATTTAGTTTGTTTTGTGTTTATATCAATTTTGATGATTCATTAGCTATCTTTGATTGATCTTTATGAATGCATTAAAGCTTAAGATTAGGAAACGTGTAATCCTGCTTTCCTTGATGAGAGATTTGTTTTAGTGAATTCAAAGAATTTATATTAACGATTGTTCATTTGTAAAACGATAGTGTCTATCATTAACATCTATTAAACACACAATGGTGTTATGTAAATATAAAAAAAAAACTTAACAGAAGTTGTCCGATTAAAGATAATCACGGCATAAGTAATGAATTTTGATTGCAAACATTTTATGGGTTGCTTCATCGTTTTTGATGAAGTACCCTTTGCTGTATATGTCGGTTGTTATTCTCATTGTGTCTGGTATTAAGCGACATTTAGTAACACTGGATTATAAATGATTTAAACTTTCTTGAGTATTAAGAAACTTAATTTTATAAGAGGTAGCAATCATTCAAAATATCTTCAATGCACTATCTCTGTGAAATTCAAGTCGACCTTTTTCAATTATTACAATTAAAAGAGGTAATGATACTAGCACGGAAGTAAGTAACTTGAAAAAAAGATTATTGATGATGTAAACAAAACAAAAACAAGCTTTTTGTTTGCATATTGTTTTAATATAATGGCGATATAGCTTGCAGTGATGTTTTTTGCATGTATGAAAAGAAAATGAGTTATCAAACAAGAATCACGATAAACACAAGGTAATCGAGGTGTTATAAATGGTACATCTAAATGTACACAATGAATGATATACGAAAGCATGCGATTACGTAGGACGTTACACTGGAATTTGGATTATACAAACGAAGTAATTATTGTACAAATAAAAACCAATACGGTGACTCAGATTCTATTACACAAAATAATTATATGATCATCTATCATTTGTTTTTTTAATTCAATTTTGAAAGGTGTTAGCAATCATTTAGCTTTTTTTGCAATGCTACCTCATTCTTTAAAAGAGCTTTACATTTAAAATTTTGTCACTCCCAAGTTTCAGATATCACAACGCATGACTGAAAGCCATTAGAAAAAAGCCTCTGATATATTTCATTTAACAACATTTCATGAATTTAAATTAGGATGCAATAATAATCAAAATTCAAACACGGAAATTTCCCACTAAAAGCGATCAATCAAACGCGCGACTCATGTTAACTTTTAATTTTATCCTTTTTGACATGAGTTCCTCGTTTATGTATTTACAAAGTTATTTAGTAAAATACAGAAGACAAATATTTGAACTGTAATTTTGAATTGTTGGATTTTGTATTGTTACAACGCTTCGTGCAATATTAATTATATTAGAGCTATATTTGTATGTTTTTGACATAATTTACTGGGAATTTATGCACAGTTTTTTTTGTTGTTAATTTCAACAATGAACACGCAATTTTTTTTAGTGAACCAATTTGATGTCGGTAGAGAGAAAAACTACTTTCATGTTTTTTTACACGAAATATGTTTCGAAATTTAAATATTTAATAAAACGAAAAATTGTTTCCGGTCTCTTAAAACGCTATTCTCAAGTGATGAAAGATCTATTTTGATTAACAAGCAAAGATTTGTATTTAGATAAGCTTTAGGGGTACTTTAGGGTTTTACTTCTAAAAATAGTTCGATATTTATAATAAAAATGTTAAAAGGGGTGGAATTTCTAGCCGTCATAGAAGTTGTCGGTTGTGTATTTCCGTTTTATGCCAGAACAGGAAGTGCAGTGGTTTGTTTACACACCCGTATTAGCTTATGTATGTGTGTATATGTATGCAAATGTCACGGTCATTAAAAATGTGATGTTGTGTGAGGTTATGGCCATCCGGCGGTGATATCGTCCATTGCAACGGTGCCAACACACTGTAAACGGGGTGTTTGCGCCTTAATCACAACGTTACGATATCAACCTGTCGTGAGCTTTTATGGTCCTTTCTTTGTTAAATGCATATCCGCGCTTTTATCTACTTTTATATAATTTAATACTTTGTTTATATATTTGACTTTTTAAGTCTAGAAGTTAGAACCCCCTTTGACCAACAATAGCAGGACAGTAACCTAAACTTATCGGAGCGTGCGCTATTAAAAAATATTTATGATTGCAGCCGCTCCCTTCGTATACCTATTCATAAAGGTTGGCAAAACAATTTATTCTGAACGTTAATACCGGTAATAGCAGTACGAGGGGCCCGGCTCTCTCATACACGTTGCTTTCTAATTAGACCAGTCTAAACGGAAATTCACACACCTATTTAATCTTATTACAGACAAAATCCTTGATTACTTATTGGAAGGTAACGGCTTAAACGATTATTTAGATCTTATAAGGGATGAACATCACAGAAATTTTAATAAGGGGAGAAAGTTCTTAAGATGAGAACCAACCGAGTATATTTGAAAACACTTCTTCGTTACAGGGTAGTTATTATTATCATTCAGGTATAAATATTGATGTTTTTAAAGGCGTTTAGAATGTGCACTGACGTGCGAAATTGATTCTTAAAATATATTGCCGCACTAACTAGGTACAGGAATTTATTTTTAATGAATTGGTAGATCAATACGATCAAAATTTTAGAAACGAAAAAGCTTGAATAAACATTTTATTAAATGTAAGATAATGAAGCTTGTTCTGAATTTTTAGATTCTACCTATGTCCAAAGACAATATGTAGAAAAGGCCTGAAATGCATACTTATTAGGAATTACCCAAATCACTGATAGCCAACCCCACCTCCAGAAACATCAAGACTTATAAGTGTAGCTAACAAGAAATATCAGCAAAATTGGAGAGGGAAAAGTAATGAAAGTCAAGTTCATTGAGAGGTCACAAAAGTGATAAAACAGAAGACGGAGGACTTTTAACAGTCCAAAATTGTGGTGAATGAGCTTTTCATGGATGAAAATAAAACCAAAGTCGATCGAGCAATCCATTTTTGTTTTGCATACTCTAATCAAATCAGAAAAGTAAGAGCATATTGCGCCATCCATAACTATTACCAGATACAGCAACTGAGTTGCAAAATCTCACAATAATTGGTCAATCTAATACGTCCGGGACACGAAGAAAGTGATTAAACGGTGAACGATGATAATCTTTGTTCATCGAGATATCAAATATGTACGGAAGTTGATAAGTGATGATACTCGCTCAGACCTATAGGAATGAACAAATAAGACTATTGTATTTCTCACAGTATTGTCTTGTATTCTAGATTTATTATTTCAAGGCAGTGAGATCACAGTTTAGTACTGTTAACAAGGGAAATCCCAATAGCTTGCAGCTGTAAAAGTTTCTATTCTATAAACGACATGCCCAGATTTCAAGCTTTTGAGGCTTTTGGGATACACTCTAGTATGTTTAAATCAATCTTTCTGAGTATAGACTGTGATTTCTGTTAGACATATACCTTATCAGGTGTAATCTTTGATGTATTTCTCAGAACTGAAGAGTTTGATACATTACTGACAATCTTTATGTCGCAGGAACAAGGTAATCGACAATGTTCTGGGACACTGAAGGAATACTGACCGTTGGACCTTTGCGGTGGCAAGCACTGCAAGACGATCTGATTGTCTATGACTTCTATATTTTTGGCATGCGTTGAGTAGCCATCAAGTAAATAATTCAATGGTCATCCAACCTGTTGCGTTTTCTTTCATCTACGAACAGCTAAACCTAACTAAAGTTCTTGTTGCATCTTTTTTCGAGAGAACTGGAGACATATAAGCCCCAGCAGGTGAAAAACATACTTCTATCATGGAGGTTTTTCCACGTTCTCACGTTCTGCTGATGTTAGTACACCGACTACAATGAGTTTGAAGTATCACTTAAGATTCACAGATATTTCTGTCTTATCGCAATTGTAGATTTAGTTTGCAGTAATCCTTGCTGTCACACTTGGTCTATAGCTCGAGCACCAGATATTTCTGGCTTCGTAATAGTTAAAGTTTTGAATGCCTATAGCTGTAACTGTAATATCCACTCCTTACTTGCTATTTACTTAATTTAATGCTGCGTATTTACATGACACTTCCTGCCCAACAAAAGTTCTGCTGTCCTTAGAACCGATACGATGGTGCCGGGCACGATTACAATCCTGCTCGCTAATTCTTCCGATTGCATTCATATTTTATTATGAGAGGTAACATTAACGGTTTTTTATCAACATAATTACTGTTTGTTACTCATCTTTTTTCTTTATTAAACGGATGGCTTACTTTTTGTTTTTAAATAGCCAGTAAGTTCTGCCTTTAGCTTCCCTGAAAAAACAAATTTTCCTTTTCTTTTATCTATATTTGCTGTCATCGTGTTTTCTACCTTTGTAAAATTGTTTTTCAGAACGGAGAATTGTATAGATGCCTCTTTTAGACCCATCTCTTTGTTTATGACAGCTGTTACTGTGTTTTTCACGTTTTCCTCGACCAGTGTTATCGATTAGTTTCTAATCATCTGTAACGAATGGAAACCAGTATATAAATAAATCAGGAGCAGAACTTAGCACCGTTTTGTTTCGCTTCACACTACACTGTAAGCCTAAGATGTGTGCGTTTTTCTTCTACTTATGGTATTAAAGAATGTGTTGATAAATCACGTAGCATTGTCACTCTGAATATACCTTACCTTTTAAGAACATGGATAATGATTAATTCAATAAAATAATCAGTTTAACTTACGTTTATACAAAATACTGACTGAATTACATATAGCAACAGCTACAGTTCATAAGAATATGCATGTAGTACTTCAATATAATTGACCCACAACACTATGATAGTTAACTTTTAAATCTTCTATGAGGAAGCACCAGTTTCTAATAATAATGAAGACGTGATTCCATTCTAAATCTAAAATTAATAATCCAAGAAAAATTCTGATTTTCCGGTTGCGACAACATGAAATCGAATATTCGAGCAATGAACGGATGCAATTGAATTTGAAAACTTGAGGTATCATTTTTGTCAAAAGCATTGTTCTTCAGGAATTCTTTTAGTGTTAAACCCCAATACAAGAAAAAGAATCGAACCAAATTTTTGAACTGTAGAAATTCAACTCCCAACTGAAAATCGAGTCCGAACTGATTTTCACGTGATGACTTAAAGTCAAGAACCGACAGAATTAAAATGTACACTGTGAAAACTTACAAAGTCTCGTTCTTATCGTTTCGTTTATATCTCTGAATATCGATTCACTTTTTTCTTACTTGATAGGGCTGCCTTTTGATATTTAATTTTAATTACAATATCTGCTACCTATATCAAACAAAATTAAATAGTTTTCCTACACAAAATACATGATTTTTCATCACGTGCTAATAAGGTGCTGAAAACACATGATTAGAGCATGTGACACGCAATCTCAGCTGTCAATGGACATAGCAGTATTTAAAATTTGGAGAAAATGGAAATGGAAACCTTATGTATATATAGTTAGAGTTAGTTCTTCAATTACTATTAACATAAAGCGTTTCCCCACAATTCAACTTCCTTTTTTTAGTGATACAACATTTTAAAGAGAAAAAATCACAAAAGACTGGTTTATTAACCCCTTTGAGATCGGGCTTCCTATTCATGAGACGTGCAACTTCTTAAAATCTTGCACTTTCACTTGCTCCTCTTTCGAATCTATTAGCCTTCGATTTAAACTTAGCTGAATGAGGAAAACTTGAAGTGAAAACTGTTCCGGTGTTCTTTCTTAATTTTAGCTTAACAAATCACTTTTGACGATATTATTTCATATTTTTTCTTTAGATCTAAATTTCTAATTTTTTTTGCAAGAAAAGTGTTTGCAAATCTAATTGTGAAATGGAGAAAATAAATCACAGATTGTGCTAACCTTTCCTTTTAGTGTAAATTTATTTATCTCGAGCCACATATTTCCTACTAAATGTTCTCATAATTTAAATTTTGACAACTAGTTCTCTTATACAATGATAAAAATTTATTTATTTATTTATTCAATACTTCAGCTAACCTTTAACGTAACTGCCTATAGCTTTTCTTTTGATTTAATCTTGTGTGTTTCAAAAAAAAGTTTTATAGAAACTTGTGCTCAGTGGTAAAATATTGCCTTTAACAACAAGGAAATAAGAAAACAAAAACACCAACATCCATAAAAAAGAAAACTATAAGATAAAGAATTGACTTGTTCTCAGATGAATACTGCACTTACGATAATTTTCAATCTTTTATCCACTAAAGGCACTCAACAGAATTAATATTCGAGTCAGCTATTACCGAAATTTCCCTATTCAGTTTATTAATGACCCGAAGAATGGCTACAATGCGTGTGTAATAATTTAATATGTTCCCAATCTCGTGCCGTGCGCGAAAGTTAACCCTGTGGGAGGGTTGGATGGTATTCGGAACTTCCATTGTCATATTTTTAATACTTGCGTGTTGGGGGATGCGCGCCATAGCTTCGAATAACCCAAATTTCTTTCGGGAAACTCCTCTAATTTATGATATTTGTTTTGGATGAAGCGTTTTATGGATTTTCCCTAGGAAAACGTTTTATTTTTTAAATTTCCACAATAAAAAAATAGTAACAGTTTTTAACCACCGAAACGTACAAATTTTATGGAACAGATGCGATTTTTTCCACAAACACAGATGGTGTTGAAACAACTATGCAGGTTACACAAGAGGCAGACATAAATAAACATTTATGAATACTAAACGATGCAGTTCGAGAGAGCTGCTCTGGGAAACCTCCAATAAATATGCAGAATTGCAATCCCTTTAGTTTATGTGCATTTGCATGTCAAAACATCTATGGATATACAAATGGAATTTTACGTTATTGACGGAATTGAACGAGATATGTGGTGGATTTTTGTGTACTCCCTATCCTATCAATGCTGTTATGTAAATTTGTACGATATTTGTTGTTCGTATTAGAGGGTTTTATTAAATTTTATTCACTGAATTTAAAATTCCAGGAAAATGTTCCACGGAAAATAGTAATTAATTTTTAAATTACCGGTCTGATAAATGGAATTACATTTTTTCCTATTAGTAGGCTGGGGTGAATATACTACACACATAAAAATTTTAGAGTACATTTCAGGGACGTACTTCATAATGCTGATAGAACACTAACTTTCATTTTTTGCCCAATGTTATCAGGTTTTTGCACTGGTGCTATTGTACACTAATTCTAATGCTATCGTTTTGCTCTCTCTTAATTTTATAATCATGATGTTGTTGTGTACGAAGGATTAACCTGATAATTACTAATTATTATTATATCTGATAGGCACAGCAAGAGTGTCATATAAAAAGGCTTGACAGCATCTTCAAACGCTCTTTTCCTTGAGAACACAACACAAAGTAGCTTCTAATTTCATAAGAGCCCTAAAAGGGAGTTTCATTCAAAAGACTTATCCACCCAGTCTCCTCTTTTTTGGAAAATTCAGTTTTAGTGATCAGAATCGATCTTTTTTCTGTATTACGGATTTCACATGCTATACTCTGTTTAGTAGTTAAACCAGATCATTCAAGCCTTTAGGCACTATTAATCACATTTTACTCGTACATTTACTAATCTTTCGCGACATACTGAATAGAAAATATCTTGCTATGACAGATAAGTGTCCGCTTAGCTTTCTCCAGAAGAGAGTTATTTAGCAAATACCTACAGTGTATTTTTTCCACGTTATCTACTTCTTTAGACTATGTAATGCCGGATGCAATGACTGATTTGAAAACCTATAGGCGTGCAAAGGTCTTTCC
>VTPC01089860.1:785963-809149 GCA_011009095.1 Ignelater luminosus | reverse complement strand
ACAGTAGGTTTATAATTGGTGTTAGCATTTACCACACAATCTAACTAATTCAAAGTTTAAATTCGTTGAGTAATAGACAATGGTAAAGTGAAAATACTGGAGCAACTACTTATATTAGTATTGCATGTAGAGAACTAATGACAATGAATGTTTGCAAAATCAATGAGTCAGCTAATTTTGATGTGCCAATCTTAATTTAGTGCAACTTGTACAGTAGTTATAAGAATAAGTTAGCACAACTTTCAGGATTCTAGTTAAAAACAGCTGTTTGGGTATTCATGCACATCGAGTACATTTTGGGCTTACATTTTAGTAAAATGCTTGGTTACGCTTTGCTACCTTCTCGAATTAGCTGAAAATCAAAGGTTGGTTGATCTGTGACATGAATACCCTAACAACTGTACTGTATTTAAAGTAAGTGTAGCGTATAGTTCTTGAAGACATCGGCTTATGGTTAATACAATTATAAGCACATGATGTTTACGTTTTATTACGTCCCTAAATTAGCTGAAAGTTTTAATTCAGCTAATTTTCGGCTGTAATGAAGCGTAACCATCTTAACCAACGCTGGATTTCAACTTTACTTCTACGTTATGAAAAATATCTTTAAGACATTAGTAATATTATTAATCTGTAGAATGTTAGATTTAACTAATAGATATGATAGAATCGTAAATGTTTAAATCAGCTGTAAAAACGTCTAGGCTTATGTTAGATTAGAGATCCTAGATTATAATTTCCAATCTTGATTGCAAAGTTAGTTAATTTAAAAAGCATAAGGATAGCACTACAGATGTAAGTTTAAAACGAGGCATTTGGAGTATAAGATGTCGACGTTTTATCACAGCCCTAAATTAGCTGAGGTTTCAATTTCAGCTGATTTTAGGTTGTGATGAAGCGGAAACATATTAGCGACTGTTATATTTACAAGGAGATCTACAATTAAGTTAATATTGAACAGACTGTTACATTGTAAGCCTATATCGGCATAGATCACCATTAATGTTATCTAGAGTTAATGTGGTTAAAATCTTTTAATTAAAGCAGGTGGTGTTTGCGGTTTATTGTGGTTTGGAAGTAGCTAGAATTTTAAATTGGCTAATTTCAAACAGCGATGAATCGAGGACACTAATTCAACTCAACAGTACAACTCAGACAACATTTTGGACTTGGAGGAGTATTGACAAATATCTGTCTCTAGATAAATGAGCGGGATATATGGTGGACGGTGTTTTCATTTTAACACAGGCCAAAATTAGTCGGAAGTTCAAATTCGACTAATTTGCGTTTGTGTTGAAGGGAGAACACCAAAACGAGTTCTATTCATCAAATAGTGTGGAAAGAACATACTTACTGGTAGTTACGCTCTATTATACCATAGCTTAAATCAACTAGTCTAAGCTTCGAGAAACAATTTTAAGTTTAGAACAAAAAAATTGGTGTTTTCAATCATTAGCTGAGCTGTTAGATAAATGCAGTTATGATGATAGATATTGTTTTATAGCCAATACAATAACCGCGTATTCGTTTTATTGCACTCTAAAAGTAGCCAAGGATCTAGACTTGGCTATTTTTGGGGTGCGATACATCGAGACGTTGGATCAAGCACATACAAAGTACAGCTGCAACAATATTTCATCATAACAGCAAATATTTGTAAAAGAGGTCCTTTTATGCTTTTAATTTCTATAACTAAGATACGTTTATGTCCTCTCATGTTCAAGATTGACCAAAATGTAATGTGATGTATCATGACAACTGTTTGATGTATTTTATGTCTATGTGTACTACAATTTTGTATATTTATTATCAAAATACCGGTGGTTACGGTCTGTCTAAGCTCAAATTAGCTGAAAATTACCTTTCAGCTGATTTTGGGCTGCGACGGATCGTGATCACCACAAGCAACAGTGTTGGTGACTAGATTAGGACTTTTCTATTAGTTAGTTACGATAGATTTAGAAACAGTGGTATTTACAATTATAGATAAACTCTTTTACAAATAGTAGCTGAAACCTCAAGTTAGGTGAACGCGAGATGAAAGTAGTTACATACTGAATACACCAAACAACATAAGGTTGATATTTCTAATCAAGTTACACAGTGATGGTGTTTACGATTTATCAGAGCCTTAAATTAGCTGAAGTTCAGAAGCAACTCTAGTTTGAAAATAAATTAGAGTTAAGTAGCACAAATATTTGAATCATCGAATATTCTATACTTTTAATTAAAGTGCTTACGTTCTATCAATGGCCCAAACAAGCTGAAATTTAATTTGGTTAATTCTAGATATTGATGAAATAGCTGAAGTTCTACGTTAGCTGGATTGAACATTATGGAATAAAAAGCTGTAATGGAAATCTAAGACTGGTTGGAACTGGCATGTAAAGGAATCATAGACTTGAAATGGGTTTCCGTTTCTTCAGAACTCCAAATTAGCTGAAAGTTTATGTTCAGCTAATTTGTAGTTCGAACAAACTGAAAATTCGCATATCCAGAGATGTTTTTAAACGAATAACTTAAGAAGGTGTGATAACAATCTGTAAGAAATAATCTATTAACAGCAATTAGCGACAACATCGAAAGAATGCCTTTCACTTCAACAATAGACCAGCCTGAAATAAAAGAGTTCAGAAAATATTTAGAAACCTAAGGGTCAGAACGAGTTTTTCTTTGTCATCAAAACTAGAGAGTAGTCGAAAGTTCAAATTCAATTAATTTTTGGTAAAGGTGGCTATTGCAGAGATAAGAAAAACTTCAGGGTAGTGCACCATAAATAGGTTTCTGGAAGATAACAGATAAAAAGAAGTCTATTAACTGAAAGTTCAATTATGAAGAAAAAACAACTTCTACAATAGATATTTGTTCTGTATAATCACCTAGGTGTTTACGTTTTATCACTGGCCCAAATTAGCTGAAATTCAAACTTCGGCTAATTTTGGTTAGTGGTGAAGCGAAAACACTGCAGATCTCAAATAATCTCAGCGGATGAGATGTGAATAATGTAGAATACGTGATAAAATTAGGAATTTAGGATACTAAGAATTAACTGTGTTTTCTTTTTGTTGAAAAACTTATTTTTTCTTGTCAAACACTAAATGTTCACGCTTTATCACGAGCCCAAATTAGTTGAAAGTTTTAATTCAGCTAATTTGCGGTTGTGATACAGTGAAAACATGACGGCACCACCTCTTAATGTATCATGACAACTGTTTGATGTATTTTATGTGTATGTGTACTACAATTTTGTATATTTATTATCAAAATACAGGTGGTTACGGTCTTTCTAAGCTCAAATTAGCTGAAAATTAACTTTCAGCTGATTTTGGGCTGCGACGGATTGTGATCACCACAAGCAACAGTGTTGGTGACTAGATTAGGACTTTTCTATTGGTTAGTTACGATCGATTTAGAAACAGTGGTATTTAAAATTATAGATAAACTCTTTTAAGGATAGTAGCTGAAACCGCAAGTTAGGCGAACGCGAGATGAAAGTTATATAGTTTAAACCTTTAATTTGTATAAACTTGACGTAAAATTATTATTATTATGTTTAACATTATATCCGTTATTCTGTGATCAGAAGCAGATCCAAACACAATAATTTAAATATCATAGGATTACAAGGACATATCAATTAAAAAATCAAAGTAAAATAAAAGATGGACATTCCTCTAAAGGGAAACTTAAATTCCATTGATTTTAATTAATTTTGATGTGTTTGCGTTCTATTCCTCTTTGAGATCAGTCACATTTCAAATTTGGCTAATTTTGAAAAGCAATATCGAGAGAACACCTGTTGAAGCATACGCTACAATTTAATAAAATATCTAAAGTATATTTTAATATGCACAGTTTGTTGAGGACAAATTAGAGTTAAAATATTTAAACTACTAGGTGTTTGCGTTTTATCACAGTTCTAAATTAGCTGACGCTTTAAGTACAGCTAATTTTCAGTTGTGGTAAAGCGAAGATACCGCCATCAGCTGATGATGTACAATGAACACTCATGAAACTAAAAGCAGCAGACATTAAGCTACAGTACTTGGGTAACGCAAAGTTTGTATAGAGATAGTATAAAACAGTTTTACTGTCGTTTTCAAACAGCAGTGAATCAAGACACTTAGTTCAACAATATATCTTATTGGTACTTAAGACATTTAATGTTGATTGATACATATAGATATATCTTTAAGGAAACAAAGTTGCAGTTTACAATTAGCAAAAATTACACATTCAGCTAATTTTGGGTCGTATCAAAGGGGGAACATCACTCAAAAATATATTTTTCCCTCTGAAAATTTTTCATGTGTATTTCAAATTTTGCATTATCCCGCTACATTTGGAGCTACGACTTTAAAAAGAGGGTGACTCAATCTGCCTTCTATATAAACTTATAGTAAGCCTAATAGGTTATTTATCAAAAAATTCCTACTTTTATTATTAAATTCCGACTTTTACTGATAACTTTGGAACTCTACAGTAACATTTATATACTGCATGTAGAAGCACCTTAGAGCGTTAAGACTTTTATAATTCGAGTAAGTGGTGACTACTTTTTTCCATAGTCCCAAATTAGCTGAAAATTAAATTTTGGCTAATTTTCGGCTGTGGGGAAGCGTGATCACCATACGGAACAATAACTAGCTTCAGTAATTAAGTTTAGCAGTAGTGTTTGCTTAGAATTTATATATCTGTTAAAATTTCTTGTTTACGCTAAGAAGTTGTCTTAGTTCAGAGTATAAGATAAAACATGTTCTCGTTTCGATGCACCAAGAAATCTAAGCTTGGGTATTTTTGAGACACAATAAATCGAGAATATCTAGTTTAAGTTTGCCAATAGCTTGACGGGTATCTAAGTAGGTAATCTAAGATTTCTGTAATAAATCTTGACGCTGGTTTGCAAGATAGTGCCCGTTAACAGTAAGAAGAACTGAGTTGTCGTTTACAGTTCAAGCAAACGGTGTCTACTTTTTTCCAGAGTCCTAAATTAGCTGAAACTTATATTTTAGCTAGTTTCCGGCTGTGGGAAAACGTGGTCACCATACGCAACAATATTTAGCTTCAGCTCAAAATTTGTATAGAACATTACATTAACGTCGAGTAGGTCTAAATGTTAGTATCAAAAGAAAACTTTACGATTAACAACATAGAAAACAAATAGTATGCAAGGGAAAGGCATATAGTCTTTAACGTAAAGTGGGTGTCTGTTTTATCGTAACTCCAAATTAGCTGAAACTTCAGGTTCCGCTAATTTCCAGTTGTGATCAGACAGATAATCCCTAACCTTCAGAATGGTATCAAAAAAAGAACACCATAACGAGTGTTCAAATTTATATATCTATAACACTGATCGTTACATTTTCTGTACGTTATAAACGATATAAACATTTTGTTTTTAACTGTTTGAATTTAGCTTACTACGGCATGAAAGCAACCAAGATTCCAAGATTGATGACTTTATGTGAACATATTGTATGTAGAGTAGATTAGAGCGTGGGGAGGTTTATAAATCCAGGTGTTTACTTTTTTCCGGAGCCCTAAGTTAGCTGAGAAGTAGATCTTAGCTAATTTTTGGCTGCGGAGAAAGTGATTACCTTGAGCAACAATGAGGCACATACTTAAAATGTAGATATTGGTTAAAATTACTGTACACTAGGTTTTGTCATAATTCCAAATTAGCTGAGACTTTAGATTCCGTTAATTTCCAATAGTAATCAGACAGTAGATTCAAATCCTCTGCAATTTTGTTTAAACCTGTAACCTAACCTAAGAATCTTTAGTTAAATTAAGATAGCCAAAACTAAAATTTTGGCTGTGTTCTAGGGGTATCGAATCAAGAACAGTAGTTCAAGTTCTGGCAACAGTTTGACAGTTGTCTAAACAGGTCATTAGAAATTTTAGTAGCCCATTGCCTAACACACTGTATTAATGTCTAGTAGATCTTAGTCAATTTTGTATCAGAAGGAGGTTTCATGTAAGATAAATTTAGTTACCAGCATATTTTACTTTATGTATATAATATACTGTATGTAGCGTAGATTAGAGCGTGCCGAGATTTATAATCCAGGTGTTTACTTTTTTCCAAAGCCACAATTTAGCTGAAAAGTAGATTTTGGCTAATTTCTGGCTGTGGGGAAGCGTGATCACCATACGCAGAAATAAGGTCAGGAGCAGTGCATACTTAAAATGTATACAATATGTACACTAGGTTACTGTTTTATCATAACGCCAAATTAGCTGAAACTTTAGATTCAGCTGATTTGTAGTTGTGAGCAGACAGTAACTCTTTAACATGTAGCCTAAAGTAAACACTTCGAGTTGAATTAAGATATTTTATGCGATGTATATACAAAAACTATAATCGTGACTATTCTAAGAGAATCTACTCTAGAATATTGAAAATCTTAGTAGCATACTGTCTAGGAAATGTATTGGTTAACAGTTGAGTATAAAACTTATATATCACACTGTATTTGTACTTTACGTAAGATAAATTTAGTTGGTTAGCATGTAAAGAATAGGTAAATTGGGTTTCCGTTTTATCATAACTCCAAATTAGCTGAAATTTCAGTTTTCGCTAATTTTCAGTTGTGATCAGACAGATAATCCCTAACCTTTAGAATGCGGTTTAAACCTATAATCTAAACTAAAAGTTTCTAGTTCAATTAAGATATAGGGTAGGCTATATGGTGCTTTTGTTTTGTATGGTTCAAAAACCGTTGTCGAAGAGCATTGAATCGAAAACATTGGTTCAACTCTAAAAGTCTGAGTTCTAGAGAGACATATAGAAACGTCCAGTTACAGTTTGTAACTTCTCAGACTGAATTTGCACTTAAACACGTCCGAAATTAACTGAAAGTATAGTTGGAAAATAACAAGGCACCAGATGAGGATAATGTTATAACTGAAATGATAAAAGAAGGAGAGAAATAGTACTTCAATAGCTGAAAATAATATATAACTTATGCCTCCAAGCACAAAGAATACCAGAAGACTGGAATTAGCGACTATGGACAATTCGATGTGCGGTATTTACGTTTCATCATGCTTGGACTTAGCTGAAATGCCCAGTTCAGCTAAGTACGGACATGATAAAATCGTGGACACTAAGATCAACAGCTATTGTTTCAAACAAGTTCAACATGCAACATGGTATATAAGACGTGAACTTGCAGTTGTTATCAAGTTATTATAAAACTTCTTCAAATATAACTATGACTTCTTTTTGCTAAAAACAAACACAAAGCTGATTACAAACATATGGTGCTTGTGTTTTATCATTGTTTGAGAGCATCCATACTGTAAGATTAGCTAATTTCGAAAAGCATTGGTATCAAGAATACATTAGTTGAAGCATAGGCTACAACTATAGACATGTTTATTAGATGTTTACATTTTTTTACAGTCCTAAATTAGCTGAAATCTCAATTCAGCTAATTCTCGGTTGTAGTAAAGCGAGAACTTTTTTAAAAGTTAGTAATCAGCAGTTATTAGTTACACTACTTTAGTGACTGCAAAACTAATACGAAAACCGCATGAGATTCTATTACTGCCACTGGCACTAGATCAAACATGATGAAACATCTATAGTTAGTATATAAGATATATATATAATTTCAGCCATTTTTTGGTGGTATGGAAGGGGGCGCTCAAAGTAGAAAACGTAAATGTAAACATTTTGGAAAATATGTTGGACACGAATAATACTGTTGCAAGAGATTCCTGGTGAATTGTTTTAGCGGGCATGGTGAGTTGGATGCACAGTCCAACCAAATGGTATTTACGTTTCATCACTCCTCCAATTAGCTGAAATGTTAAATTCAGCTGATAACGGGCAGTGATAAAATTGGGAACACCAAGATCAACAGTTATTTGTTCAAATGCAAAGATTGTAAGAACCCGACTTTAGAAATCACCAAATGTACTAAAGATACCGTGATAGGAAATCCAGATCTAACCACAAGCTGTTGGTATTTAACCATGATAGAATCACAGGAAGTTAAAGACTAATATTTCAAAGCTAATTAGAAAAACATGGTGTTTGCGTTCCATTAACGTTAAGATCAACAAAGATCCAAAGTAAGCTAATCTTAAAATGCAACATATCGAGAGCATACCAGTAGAATCATACACTACAAGTTTATAAAATATCTAAAGTATATTTAACTCGGGAACAACATACATAGTCTGTTAAACAAAAGCCTAGAGATGAAGTTAAATATTTAAACAGTTAGATGTTTGCGTTTTACCACAGCCTTAAATTAGCTAAAACTTTAATTTCAGCTAGTTTTTGGTTGTGTTGAACCGAGAGCATCATCATCATCTGATGGACAATGAGCACTCATCAACATCGAAAGCAATAGTCATTAGCTACACTACTTAAGTATTTTAGTTAGTATGGCGATAGTATGAAACTATTATACTGCTATTTTTAAAAATATAACTAAGTAATTATGCATTTAGTCGAACTTACATGTTTTGTACGTTTTGTTTTCTTATGTATGAATTTAGCTTACTGCTGCATAAAAATAATCAAGATTCCAAGTTTGAAAACTTTATGTATATAATATAGTGTATGTAGCTTAGATTAGAGCGTGGAGACATTTATAATGCAGGTAAACGGTGTTTACCTTTTTCCGAAGCCCTAAATTAGCTGAAAAGTGAATTCCAGCTAATTTTTGGCTGCGGGTAAACGTGATCACTATACGCAACAATAAGGTTAGCAGTAGTTTTCTGTTTTATCATAATTCCAAATTAGCTGAAATTTTAGATTCCGTTAATTTCCAGTTGTAATCAGACAGAAATCCAAAACCTTTGAGATTCTGTAAAATTCTGTAACATAAGCTAAATATTTCTGGTTTAATTAGGATATATGAAACGATATATGATGTTTTTGTTTTGTGCGGTTCAAAAATTGTCAAAAATATAACCTTGACTGTTTTCTAAGGGTGTCGAATCAAGAACACTAATCTAATTTTGCCAACAGCTCGATGACCGTCTTAAGAGGTTATTTAAAATGTTAATAGCTCACTGTCTAAGAAACATATTTGTTAATAGTTAAGTGTATATATCACATTAAATTAATTTTTAGTTGGTCTGAGCTTTTGTATCAGAAGGAGACTTTACGCAGGGTGAATTTAGTTATTAGCATTATAATATACATAGGAAGTAATATAATCAATGTAAATTGAGTCTCCGTTTTATTATAACTCCAAATTGGCTGAAAGTTTATGTTCCGCTAATTTCTAGTTATAATCAGACAGACAATTCAAAACCACAAATATTGTGTTTAAACCTGTAACCTACGCTAAGAATTTTTAATTTGAAAAAGGTATAGTATACGATACTGCCAGCATGTTCTCGTTTCGATGTGCCTCGAAAATGGCCGAAATTTTGTTTTCAAAGCGTATTTAATCAAGGATGCTAGTTCAATTGCATAATAAAAGGGGAAAGGAAAGATAAATATAGAAATATTCCCTGACGGTTTATAACTTTGTAGAGTGAACTAAACAAAATTAGCTGAAAGTATAGTTTAGTTAATTTGCGGTTGGAGATGCATGATGTTGAAACAATGTATACTCATCTCTAACAAGTTAGAGAAATTTATCTATTGCCTGCAGAAGCTTTCTGTTTAGGTAGCGTGCAAGGAATCAAACCAACAGTGATATAATTGTATTGCTAGTAGGGATTAGATAAATTTCATAATTAGCTAGGTAGAAACGGTAATTTACTAGAGCTTGTTGTTCAAACAGATGAGACATTATTTACTATACGAATAATCATAAAATTAATTTTCCTTATTGGTCTGCATAGATGGTGTTTACAATTTTACGTAGCTTTAAATTAGCTAAAAATATTCAATTTAGCTAATTTCTAGTTTGGTTCAATGTATGCATTCCAATCAACAGTGTTTTGTTTAATAGAGGGTTTACTTTAAAAACTCTAAAGGTTTGAGCAATAACTTCTTTTAAATGCCAAAGGTTGGTTAAAAACAAAATGTATAGTCTATTCGGCAATAGCGATTTAATTTAAGGCATATAGTGTTAAAGGTTTGCTCGTTTGATTTTAGTAATTGTAGTAGACTAAACCAAATTGAGTTTTGAAGTTTAACAACAAGCAAATAATACAGCTAGGAAAATATCTAGAAGTCGGTAAAACTTGAAAAACGCCACACGCTGTTTTCAATGCTGAAAGATTACAATACACGATGTGGCTTAAAATTGTATCGAGATTAAGAGTTATGCCTTACAATTATCCAACATTGTGGAAATCCAAGTTTGACTAATGTTTGACAGTGATGTAGAGACAAAAACATAGCTAACACGTTTTATTCTATCTGTCAGGATAATTTCTAAAAAGAAATTCTATCCGGATTCTTGCTGAGTGATAGCAGATTAGGTAGTACAGTCTAGATAGTGTGGTTAATTTAAGCATGTGATGAAATGAACAGGAAATTTGAAGCCAGTTAACATTGTTACTGGAAGGAAAGAAAGCACAACTTAGAAATTAAATGTTTCAAAGATTGTTATCAGCTACAGCTTAAAGTATTGAATGCTTGGTGTTTACACTTCGACAAGGCCTGAAGTAGCTCAAAGCCAAATTTTGACTGATTTCCGTCTATGTCGCATTGTCATCGACACAAGCAACGGCGTATTCTTTTTATTTTGACAGCGTTTAGTTGTAATATGTTAGTAACTTCATAATGGCTGGTTAACGTTTCTCTAAAGGCAAACTCAAAGCTAATTAGAAATTATTGAAATCGGCCAAATTCCAAACTTGGCAATTATGATATACGTTTAGAAACAGTTTGAAAAATTCAACATGTAACACGCTTTTGTCTATAATAAATAAATCGGGCATTTGATTCCTATTGTCACATTGACTCAAAGTTTGATTTGGCTAAGTGAGTTGAATGCACAGTCTAACTATAAATGAAATGTGAAATTCAGCTAATAACGGGCACTGATAAAATTGTGAACACATCAACAGTTACTTATTCAAATGAATTCAACATACAACTTGATTTGTAAGAACTGGATTAAAAATTCTTATCATGTTTGCAGTGGACTTCTCTAAATATTCCGAAACCACTGTTTGTGCTAGTAGGGGCGGTGATCAGACGCGAATAGAAACATAAACAGTTGTTATTAAAAAAAAGAAAAGATTAAAGGAATCAGTTAAAAAATAAGCGTTATAGACTGACATTTCTCTAAGCACAAACTGGAAGCTAAGCAGAAACTGGTGTTGACCAATCTCGAAAAGCTAGTTACTGAGTACATAATAATAATAGGATATCTAGAGTATATTTAACACTAGATAAAGTTGAATGGTAAATCTTGAAACGATCAGATGTTTACGGTTCATCAGAGCCTTAAATTAGCTGAAATTTAAGTTCAGCTTATTTTCGGTTCTGATAAAACGAGAACATCGTCATCATAAATAATGAAAGCAATGAGCACTGATACACATTTAAAGCGACACTAGTTACTTATATTACATTTTAAATAAGTTTTTAACGTTTACTTAGAAATTATAATATTACTGACGTTCAGTTAAATTAGTTGTTAAGAGATCTTTGCTCTATGTTATAGAATTTATTAATATGTGTTTTAATATTTAATCAAATTTGTTGTTAAAAATGTTTTGTTTGAAGCTGTATAATTATTAACATATGTATATGTATGAGAAATTAAATTAAACGGTGTTTACTTTTCTTCAAAGCTGTAATTAGCTAAAAAGTAGATTTTGGCTAATTTATGGTTATGGGGGAAGAGTGACTACCACACGCAACATTAATTAGCTCTAGCATGTAAGGTTACCACTGGTGTGCTTAAATTGTATATACCACATTAAATTAACTTATTGATTCATATCAATGTACAGGGTTTCTGTTTTATCGTAATCCCAAATTAGCTGAAATTTTAGGTTCCGCTAATTTTCGATTGTGATCAAACAGATAACTCAAAACCTCCAGAGCTCTATTGAAATTTGTGTTTTAAGCTAGGAATTTTAATTAAGATTTGTTTGTTTTAATGCTCTTGCAAAAAGGCTAACAATTTTACCTTTGGCTATTTTAAAGGGGTACTAAATCGAGAACGTAGTCTGACATGTCTAAACACGTAATTTAAGATTTCAATAATAAATCTTGGTGTAAGACATGTACTCGTCAACAGCAGAGTACACTTAAAATTTATATATTATGTGGGATGATGAAATGATGAACAATATCAAAACGAAGCTGTAAAGCAAATATAGTTGTTAGCGTATCATCAATGTAAATTAGTTTTCTGTTTTATCGTAACCCCAAATTAGCTGAAATTTTAGGTTCCGCTAATTTTCGGTTGTGATCAGACAGATAATTCAAAATCTTCAGAATTCTTTGTTCTTGTCAGACACTCACTCTATGATATTCTGCGTTCTGCAGTTGTAACAATGAGATTGATGTTTGTCGTCGTTTGAGGAAGCTAATTTGGAATTGTTTCCAGACTTGTAATATACAGCAGTGATGACCACCAAGTCAAGGTGTACTGGGTTTTTGTTTTCTCACAACTTCAGGTCAGCTGAAATTTTGCGTTCAGCTAATTTGCGGTTGTGATAAAGCAGATTCACGTATAATTCAATAATGAATTTGAAGCTCATCTGATGTTTTGTTGTGACTAATATAATTTAAGATTTTTTTAGTACGTCTTGATGCTATTATGCAGAATTTATTTGTTAACAGTAGTGTAGGCTTAAGAGTTTGCTGATATTTTAGTTGATTAGTTTTAGTATGAAAAGGAGACCTCACTACAGACAATACACAAAAAGAAATTGCAAGAATTAGTGTAATCGTTAGTATGTAATCTATGCAGATGGGTTTCTGTTTTATCATCACTTCAAACTAGCTGACATTTTAGGTTCAGCTAATTTGGGGTTGTGACCAGACAGATAATCCAAAGCCTTCAGGATTTTAATTAAACCTGTAACTTAAGCTAAGAATTTTTCGTACGGATGGGATGCAGTGTACAGTGGTTCTTCGTTTTGATGGCTTTCAAAACCGACCAAAAGTTGAATCTAATTTGAGTATTAGTATTAGGAGTAGAATTAGGAGTTTGTTTAGTTAGTTTTAGTAATTGTACTGAATTAAGCCAAACTAAGCTTCTGAAGTTCAACTATGGAACAGAATATCAATGATGCAGTTTGCGAATTAAAAGTCAGTGTTATTATAAATCTTTAAATATAGTATTTTTTAATAACAACTGTTTATGTTTCTATTCGCGTCTGATCACCGCCCCTACTAGCATAAACAGTGGTTTCGGAATATTTAGAGAAGTCCACTGCAAACATGATAAGAATTTTTAATTCAGTTCATACAAACCAAGTTGTATGTTGAATTCTTTTGAATAAGTAACTGTTGATGTGTTCACAATTTTATCAGTGCCCGTTATTAGCTGAATTTCACATTTCATTTATAGCTAGACTGTGCATTCAACTCACTTAGCCAAACCAAACTTTGAGTCAATGTGACAATAGGAATCAAATGCCCGATTTATTTATTATAGACAAAAGCGTGTCACATGTTGAATTTTTCAAACTGTTTCTAAACGTATATCATAATTGGAGATTAAGTTAACCTTATCATCAAAAGTAGATTATTTCACCTCAAATTAGCTAAAAGTTTACGTTTGGTAGTGATGAAGTGAGAGCACTGCCAAAAGGAGAAAACTGAAAAGTGATTTACAATATCGAGTTTTGTATATTAGAAAGGGTACATGATAGAGTTTAAAAAAAACCAAGTTGAAAAAGCTTTACTGAATTTTCCAAATTAATGCTTGGTAAAGCATACTAGTAAAAAATAGTTTTCCGTTTAAGAATAGCAGAGTAGATAGTGCAGTTTAAAAAGTTTGGTTAATTTAAGAGATGACTGGATACTTAATGTTAGCGCAAAAAGACAATTTTAATTTGTTACGTAGTGCAGTTTAAAGTTTGAAGACACTTATAGTCAGATAGAAGTGTTTACATTTTGACAAAGGCTCAAATTAGTTGAAAATTAAATTTCGACTAATTCCGTCTCTGTCCCATTGTGATCACTTTGAACAGCAGTGTTCTTTTATTTTGACAGCAGAAGACGTCAACAAAAAATGTAGCTCTAACTTGTTTGTGACTCATTTGTAGATAGTGGTTTTTATAATTGCAGTCGGGTTACCTGAGATTCTAGTAGGGTTAATCTCCATCAATGATGAAATGCTAGCAGGTTCTATTCCATTCTGGAACAGTTCTTGTATAGTTAGGGTGTTGTACAAAGTATGGCTAAGGGTGGTCTACAAAATCTAGAGTTAGTGCTACACGAGTTTCTCTATAATCAATTGCACTTGAGCTTTTGTATTTAGAGAATTAGGTGTTTACAATTTTTCAGTGACCAACGTTAGCTGAGAATCTTGAGAAGTGAGAGCGATAAACAGTAGTTGCCGTTTGTCACAGTTTTGCCTAAGTTAGCTGAAATTCTTAGTTAATTATAAATTTTAATTGTCACTAGCAAAATTCCATAGCGAACAGTACGCAACAGAAGATTGCAGAATAAGCTTGATGGTAGTTTCTAGGTCAAATCGAATGTCAATAATGTGTGTCTACCGACATCTAAAATGATAGAAGCTTTAAAGTTAATATGCAAAAAATCCAGTCCATAATTTTTAGTTATTGTTAACAAATATAAAAGGTATAGAAGAAATCTAAAGGGCCTGAATTAAGAGCGTTCTTTAGATTGTAATATGTAATGTAGCGATGGTCACAAAGTCAATGTACGTTGGGTTTCCGTTCTATTACCACTCCAGGTTAGCTGAAATTCCACAATCAGCTAATTTGTGGTGGTAACCAAACAGAAGTCTACAACAACTCAAAGTCTACTCAAACAGAGAATCTTAATGTCGAAATTCTTAATGTGAATGTGTAAAAATTATCTATACATAAAATTAAAATTCGCGTTATCAAGTCAGTCACTGTACGTTCAGGTTCTAAATTAGCTAAAATGAAGAGTTAGGCTAATAATGAGCAATAGCAGTATAGTTTAGAATAAAACTATGAACCTTCAATCAATATAAGTTAGGTTTTCGCTTCATTAGAATTACAAATTAATACAGACATGTAACTTAGAATTGTAATCAAGAATTTCAGTGTTAGAATGTAAGAATATTTACTGTAGTCAATAAAATGTACAAGAACTGTAAACATTCTGTAGACATTTGAGATTGTGATTAAAAGATAAAAATCAATAAATGGTGTTTACATTTTTACGCAGTTCAGATTAGCTGAAAATATGAAATTTAGCTAATTTCCAGCTGCGATTAATTGCAAACACCTTCAGCAACAATTTTTCGTTTAGACATCATGGTGAAATGCGGACATTTCAAAAGGAAAAAAGCCTAATGTCAAATTTGCAACTGTACTTCATTGTGACCTACGTTGCGTATAAAATCATGTTTGAAGTTACAACATGCAACGCGATCGAAATTTCATAGCCATTGGTCTTCAATGCAAGTTCATTCATTTGATGATGTCACCACTGAAGCCATATAGTTAGGTAACGCAGGTCATGATCAAATGCAGTTGCAAATCTACAATTGTAAATGTAAATTGAGTTTGCACTTTCTTAGTTGGAATTTCAAGTTTAGTTAATAATTATACAAAATTGTGAGGATTTTTGTAATTACTAGATTTGTTTTTTCGCAATTTTAAATTAGCTGAAATTCTAGAATTAGCTAACTTTTAACCAAATGAAGACTTTACAATGAACTATTGAATAAAATTGTAAGAAATATTTATTATTGTGTACATAAAGAGTTAGTAAATATGAATAGGTGTAAAAGGGATTTCAGCTAATTTCCAATTGTGAGCAAACGGAAGCACCACCACAAACTGTATGTAGCATTTATTGTTAGTAGATGGGGTGAATTTCCCCAACTGGTAAACTCTAATAGGTGTAACTTGAGTTTCCGGTTTTTCACATTCCCAAATTAGCTGAAATGTTAAGTTTAGCTAGTTTGCGGTTGTGAGTAAAAGGAGACATCACAACAACATGTGTAGAATAAATATTTAGTAGTACATAGATTTGAAATTGGTATAAGTTTTCAATTAGCTACAGCTTTAAATTTAGCTAATTTGGAATTGTGTTCAAAAAGAGATTTAAAAAGAAATTTATTTTAAGTTAAAACAATTTTGGGGTTTGTAGTAAAAAGCAAGACAGTGATGGATTTAAAATAATAAACTCGAGTTTGCTATTTTTTACAATTCCAGGTTAGCTGAAATTCTATCTAAGTTAACTAAATTTAAATTGTGTTAGAATTTGCTTCTATAGTAATTATCTAAAATGGAAAGTTAGCAAAATCATATCCTCAAGGTTTCTGAGCAATTTTAAGTTGATCAATGTTTAGTTGAAAAAAAGACAATAAATTGTAAAAGAAATAATTTAAGGATGTTAAAACAAGGTGAATACATTCACAAATTAGAAAAATTTATTTTCTACATACGACAGTATTCAAATTAACAAATTATCTATGAAATATTAAAAGAAGATTCCCTCTTTGCAAACTATTTAATTAAGTCAACTTTGATGCTGCTTGGTGGTATAATCAAAGTTTTCGATTTATGATTAGCTTAATAAGAGTCTTAACTAGATTAATATTAGTTTTTCTTTTCATTTAGTAATTTCTTAAACTTATTAAATTATCTAACTTCTCGACATGTGCTATATGAATCCAATTATGAAATTAGATTCTTTTAGTGGAGGTTATCAATTTATCACATATTAATGCAGAAATTAAGTCATAATTTAATTATAATATTAAATTCCTTAAGGGAAAAGCCATTTTGGTAAGAATTGCGAATAAAAAGTAAACGTGATGATGATAATAATTATCATTTCCTCATTTTATTGTAATTTATTACTCGACCTAGGCTGTAAATAAGACACCTCATTATACGCTGTAGACTTAGTGGAATCGGGCTTACTGCTTACACTAACTACAGTTTAAATTAATTTACGCCTAGGGACATGCAACTACGTCAAAGTTTTTGAAGTAATTCTATAGAGGAAGTTAAATGGCTTGATATTTTGTTTTCGTGTAGCTCTTAATTAATACGAATGTAGCAAGCACTTGCCGTAAACACCTGGGATGAATTCAATTCGTTCATGTCGACAACTGGAAGCATAACTCGCCACCAGGTGTATGTTATGGCCGGGATTGCTACTTCTAGCAGAAAGGGTGAGCTTATAAACACTTTCTGCCCGAGGGTTTTATTTTAGGTTTCTAATGGTTAAATTTTAGTACAATGTTTGTTCACACTACTAAACAAAGTCCGTAGGATATTTGAGAAAGCTTATCTCGTTTTAAATAAATGACAAATTATTTCCTTTTGGTCTTGATTAAGGAGAATTAATAAAAATTGGGGTATACAGTATTTCATTTTAATACAACTGTAGAATTCCTAGAAGGAAGATAATTTTTGCTTGTACAGGATAATTCAACTACCACTCTGGAAACACGACATGCAAATTTATTTTAGAAGAAAGGAAGTTAGAGGACTGATTAAGGAGCTTAACTTTACCATGGTAGTTTTGCAGTTAACTAAATTCAATAACGAAAAAAACGTGATGATTGTCTTCAATTTATTTTTAAAGAATTAACAAAATATTATTATTATGATTTGAGGCATTTTATAAATTGTAATAACTTACCCTGAAGCATAGGCATTACAGCAAGACAAAATAATAGTCCGTAGTTGAATAACCAGAACAATTAATTTACTTAAAAAAAGAGAATTTAGAAAATTTACTTACACAATAAAATTGTAAAAATCTTAAATCAGAAAAAAAGAATAATAATAATACTTAAAAAAGATTTAAAAATAAATCTAGTAATTAAATTTATTAACTATTTATTTCTAATTTCATGATATTTCAAACAATAATTATCGTTATTAAAACAAAGCAGGGTTGCACAGTAATGCGTTAAATTAACCTCTTTTATGGCCTCAATAAATATTATCATAAAAGAAGTCAAGACTAAAGTTAACAAAGTACTGTTTGGCAGCAGAAACTTGCAAATGACGTAGTAATAATTTTGATGCCTCGTAACAATCATTATCACGAACAAAAAGCAGTTCCGCAAACTTAACTTATTTCATATTCCAGTAGCAAAGCGTCTTACTTAACCTCTGCATTTCGTTGTTTATTTACAACGTAAATAACAAAGGGTTTTAGCATACTGCCTTGCTTCAGGGAAAACCTCACTTTAAAATTTTCAGATCGTTTGAAATATTTTCTAGAGTTTAGTTTAGATAAGAAAATTTCTAGAGCAGTTGGTATAATCTATCTATGCTTAACTTTAATAGAAGTCAGTTTTCAAATTTTATGGTAAATAATACTGAAAAACTATAAAATTTTCTTCTTGTACATTCTGGTTTCTGCTGTTTGTTTCTACACTATAACAGTATGATTCAATTCATGAAGTAGAAATATTCAAATCATAGAACTGACAGCGTCTTTTATATTATACAATGTGTCCACAAACTGAATCAACACTAGATAACTATAACTGATCAGAGAGCAAGTAAAAGTTGTTTCTTAAAAGTTATCTCAATATATATTTATGTCTACTTAAACCTGCTAAATTCACTCATATTATATTTAACAAGACTCAATTTTTCTAGATCTCTTCTATTGTTTTGTGATATAGCATTGCAAAGATTTTCAATAATTATTTGTTTAGTAACCTATCTTACGGTATCATGCTTGATCTTAGGCAGAGATCCTAAGGTATTGGGCTAAATTCTATTTGAAGCCAAAATGATCATAGTAGTTAATGCCATCAGCTCTAAGGGAACCATGATCTGAAGCCTCAACCACAAAACAGCAACATCAACAACTATTGGTTGTTGTCGTTGGTAGTCCCTATATGTATTCGTTAAGTTTTAGTAGTGTTACCAGTCGGTCAGCTCTAGTACCACTGGCAACATAAATTTGGTGGCAGCTTGAGGGATCTGATTTAAATTCTAGATTACAGGAAGGATTTCACAAAAAGAAACGATGACAGAAACCCTAGGAACAAGTGTAACAGCAGTAAATAATAGCATGACGGGGTTGATAAATTAATTAAAGTTGTTTTCAGGCCATACAACAGGTGTAGATGTTAGGACATCTTGCTATTATGTAGATGAAATTATATGTGATGCTGAACGAAAATCTGAGGTCGACCAAGAGCTGGCAGGTGCTGAAAAAACACCCCATAGACAGGTATGCCCCGGTAGAAACGCAGGGGTGGAATGCAACGCAGTTCCATGCATGCATGCAGAAAAGAGGTGAGTCAGTCAACAGCTATGTCGACAGGCTGCAGTACGCGGCTAACAAGCTGCTAACACCCAGCGGAGCGCAAGATAAGAGAGGAGCTCCACAACAAAAGGGTGCTTACGCAGTTTCTGGAAAGGTCTATTACTAGAGATAAGAAGCAGCCTAAAACGTTTAGTGAGGCCCAAGAAGCAGCCACATTAGCAGAAACCATCGAAATGCAGTTGAACAGGGACAGAAAAACTGACCATCCGGTCTATGCTGTGGCAAAAGAAACAGCAGAGCCGAAAGCAAAAGGTAAGGAAAGAAATAAAACAAATGCAAAGAAACATAGAGATTTTAGTAGCTGGATGTGTGAAGAAATGGGACACATCGCAAAATCCTGTCCGAAAAAGCAACAGAAAGGATCAGTCAACCCACAGGTAAATTGTAGTCGATGCAAAAAGACAAGCCATCGAACTAGCCAGTGTAAACTGAAGCAGTATTTAAACTGCCAGCCCCTCCCAAACAACTTCCCAGGTTGTGGAGGAAACAACGAGTCACTTTTAGAGGCAACCACAGCAGCAGCTGTATCCACGTGGACAAAAGGGTAACGCAATAAATATTACGATCGAAAAGGATGTATGCCAAATGCTAGGGGATACAGGTTTCTCTGTAAGTATCATAAAAAATTCGAAAGAAAAGGGGTAATAGGATGTAAAAGAAGTCCGTAACAGAATAGCGGACATAAATGGCAATCAACTACCAGTTTTAGGTAAGACTCTGTTGAATGTAGATTTAGGAACCGAAAAGGTTCAAGGGTTTTTTTACACTTATATGTTTTTTAAAAAACACACACTTTTAAAACATATATTATTGAAATCAAGTGCTTTTTTAACAGACATAGAAAATTACCTATGTCTGATTTCATAAAGCATAGCTAAACAAATTTTAAGTTAATCACGTAATTAACCAATCAGCTATAGTAGAATAATTTTAATACAAATCTGAAATTCTCCAATTCGATTAGATTTAATCACTTGATTAACTTGACCAAAAAATTAACTATGCCCTATGACTGGTCTCAAGATATAAGGAAGGAATTTCAATGTAAAATCTTTAATGCTGAATTCTATATCTGTTACGCATTTTTGAATAGAACTAGCAAATCACACGAACAAATGAACAAATAAAAATTACACAATAGTGAAAATGTTAGATTATGGTGGCTTCAAATAATAAAATACGCTTTATGAAACTAGTAACTAAACATGAAATTCTTAATTAAAAATTCCATCAACAGATAATAACTTATACCATGCGTTCCATAAAAAGTAATAAATTGTACCTACTACTAATTAATTTTTCAATGCTATAATATCAAGTGAAAATACAGATGAGTTAGCATCTGGGAGCACTGATACTAGTTAGTAATGGCAACAGTAGCATTCAAAGTATTGTTGATTTAGAAGATACACAAAGCATTCAAAGCATTCAAAGTATTATTGATTTAGATGACATACATCCTCAGAATTATTATCCACAAAAGCAACAATAGGTGCATCTTATGTAATTACCTCATATTCAACGTCACCTCGTGAGGTGAGATTTTAAAAAAATTAAATAGTAAATAAAAACTAATATTATTTACATGTCTTCTTTAATTTATAGGGTGAGGAAATTACTTGATTCAACTGAAGAGGGGTTAATTATTAAGAATAGTTATGGGAGTTCAAAGCAGTTTTTACGAAGTAATCTATGCACTTTAATAATTAAAAATGAACTGAAACATTCCGATGATAAAAGGTATCTGAATAACATATATAAATTTCTTGTTATGTAGCTATATTTATGCTGCTTTTCGTTATGCACAATAAGTACTGAAAGATTTAAGCAACTAGCTCAAGAAATTAATAACATTTTTATCCACGAGGATCCATCAGTATATTATTTGCCATACACTAGAGGTGTTAATGGAAAGGTAGTGGCTGCACGTCGTAAATTGTGGAGTACTTACGTTCACCAACATAAAATATACAGAGAAGCAGGATTGATTAAGAAGCAAATAACTGTTGAACCATCAACATCAAGTAAGTAAAACAATGTAGATAAATTGCATTTGTTAATAATTTTCTATGCAGATGATAAGAGATTTGTCGATATCAGTGGGGAAGATGAAGATTCATTAATATGGCTGAAGAACAACAGTCAACCCTTTGAAGATGTATCTCAACATTGGCGTAAAACTACAAAGTTACGTTTGCAGTTGTTCAAAGACGAAACTATAGCGGACTATTTTAAAAAATATCCTGCATTACGTCTTCAAACTGGATACGTTTTGGTAAGACACTGCCTACTATATTAGAATAATGTATTATTAATTGCAATGATTTTACAGCTTGACGTTGATTTTAATTACTTATTTGAAGATAAACAGAATTTATTATTTACAAAGTGGCCTATGATCTCAGAACTACTCTTCAAGACTACTTAAAAAGAAAGATTTATTATTAAAAGATTGTCTAGCTCAGGATAAATATGATGAATAAAGGTAAATTTATAAACAATAATTGTTAATTACTTAATGCAATACTCTGAATGGCTACAAATGCATTTATAGATGCAAAAGAAGTGATGGTCTTGAAATACCTGCCTCTTTTACTTCAGTCACCTTTAATCAAAGCTAAACCCAAACACTGGAAACCAAGCAAGAGAGAATTAATTGATGGTTTCGTTTTATTTATACATGTAAGCTTTTACAGTTGGTACTTAAATATTAATTTTGTAATTTATTTTATTGATTTTATTAGGATGCTGCTGACGTGTGCTTTAAAATCTACCACGCACTAAATGCCAAATATCCAGCTGACGCAGAACCATCTTGGCTATTTTTGCAAAAGGCCATTTATAAAATATTTACGTCACAGGATCCAAAGTTCTCTTCTGTTGATATTTTAATTGCAGATATAAAAGCAGAACAGCAGAAGACAAGTGAGCTAGTGTAAGTTAGACGATAGTATGTACACTAGTAAAAATTTTGAAATTCATGGACACAAATGAACCACTATGTTATAAGAGTGGTAAAATGAATTTGGTTAAAATTATACACAATTTTGTGTAAAATTGACCACTGTTAATAAATATCTACCAAATGCTAGTTTGGTGACTAATTGAAATATCACTTGGTTGGTTAATTTATTTTATTAACACCTATAGCAAATACTATTCATTTCTCCATTAGTAGTAACGCAAGTGGTATTTCATAGATGTCACCAAATTCTCTTCATGCTCTACAAGTTTATTACTCGTTTCTATACACATGCTATATGTGAAATTTAACCAAACAGATGTGTGGTCACATTTTACACTATTTTTGATAGACTCAAATAGACACCTATTAGTATTAAATTAACACCACATTTTTTACTGTGTATTATATGATTATATCTTCTACAATGCAATTTGTGGAAGTCAAAAGTATTTAATTACGACGATAAAATCGTTTTCCCATTGATATTGTGTTTTGATGATTATGAGGTAGGTAATGCATTAGGATCTTGTGGAGGAAAAAATAAATTAGGAGCAGTGTATGTTTCATTACCATCTTTACCTCCGCATATTACACCAAAATTAAACAATATTTTTTTGTTTGCATTATTTTATTCAGATCTTGGTATTAAATGAAAGTTTATTTTAAGGTAGGTCTAATATCTTGAGATAATTTAGGAGTTCATAGCATATTTGGTTTTATTGAAAGTTTTTCGTGCACTTATTCATGCAGGTTTTGTAGAGTAGATAAAAATCGTATGCATACCATGACTACTCAAGATGATGATTTAATGCGAAGTATTGACTCTTATAACCATGATGTGTTAGTAAACAATGT
>VTPC01089860.1:698881-780998 GCA_011009095.1 Ignelater luminosus | reverse complement strand
TCCCCTTTGCGTGACAACTAGAAAATAGACAAATTATAAGCTTGACCCCAGTGCTTTCTAGGACATTTCTATTTATGTAAACCTATAAAAGGGATTTATACCTAACATTAAAAAATAATGTAATTAATAAATTTGGCATACCTTTCCCTGTATTCTATTAAAAAAGGCAGGTGTACATTCTAAACTGTTTTATTTCCTTTTATTATTCGTGCTATTTTTTAATTCTTTCTTTCGTTTCTTTTGCAGAGTTGCGTCATTACGTTGAAACTTAAAGAATTAATTCGTTTACCCCTACATTTTTAATTTTTCTTTATTTTAAAATTCTGAAGAGAATTGTACTTTCAATGATAATTTTATGCTTTAAAATGTCAAACTTTTTTAGTTAAAAATTTCTTTTCTTGTTTTATTCAACGCGTTACATCATTTTAGTTTGTAATTTCATATGCATTAATATAGTAGGTAATTTGTAATTTTATTAGGTTGAATGAAAAGGCCAAACATACTTTTTGTTATTTGTTACTATAACAATAAATGTAGGCTTTGAAATAATAAATAAATAATTTAATAAAAAATAAAGAACATTCAACATTATTTTGAAATTTATTGATTTTGTTAAAAATTAAATTCTTTGTTTTAGTCAAAGTAGAACTGAATGCATTTTCACTAATTTGCTCTATCATTGCGTACGGTTGCAATCACTGAAAACGAGTTTTATAAAATACAATATTTATAATGCATGTTTGTCAACGATGTGTGTCACTTTCCCTCAAAGATACTAAAAATTCGAGCATAATACCGTGACGTCATCTGTGCATATGTAACCATAATTATAATTTATGACAGCAACAAGCAAAATAAAATATAAAAATTTGTTTTATATAATTATTAATAAAATAAAAAACGTCTATTTTGTTAAATTAAATTAACGTGAGAAGAATTTCTGTCTTTACACCTCACCACTGATGAAACCTTTATCAGTGCTTTCAGTTCCATTTATGTATTTTAATGAAAGGTCGTTGGTACACGCGACTACGCGCAAAAAATTTTTAGCCAACTGGTCATTACCATTATGTTTTTAATAAGAATTTATAGGAATATTAAGAACAAATTACAAAAAAATGTAGAAAATTAAACCTTTTATCTAGAGAAAATGTTGTAATCCTATTTTACTGTTTATATTTATACAATTTATTGCAGAGTCCATTAACATCCTTAACGGTTACCTCAAGGGAAACATTTTTTTAATGGCAGTATTATTAATTTAGTTTACTTATTTAATTTATATTTGCATATTTATATTTGTAAATTATACCATATCTTCTTTGTAATGGAGTTATTACCGTAAATACCTGTTGCGCTCATTTGTTAGTATATCATTATGTTGTATTTATATCACTATGTCCAGAAAGTAAGTTCATTTTTACTGGTAAAATAAAACAAATGTATATTAGGAAAAATAATTTATTGCAAAAGAATCTGTAGACTTAAAACTATTAGTCAACATAGCTACCACCATTTTGTAAGCATTTATCGTAGCTTGGCACTAATTTTTGTATTCCTTCGTCATAAAACGTTGACGCCTGTGACTGTAACCAAGTTGCAACATGTTCTTTAATCTCATCGTCGTCATTGAATTTCTTGCCAGCGAGGTTTGATTTTAGGCTTAAAAACAGGAAGAAGTCACTGGGAGCAAGGTCCGGACTATACGGTGGATGGTCAAATTGTTTCCATCCAAATTGAGTCAAAAGTTGCTGTGTAAGGTTTGCAGTGTGGGGGCGAGCATTGTCATGAATCAACAAAATGCCGCTAGTGAGCTTTCCACGGTGCTTATTCTGAATTGCACGACGCAGTTTCCTTAGCGTATCACAGTAAGCAATAGCGGTAATTGTTTCGCCCCGTGGTAGAAAGTTCACTAAAAGAACACCACATCTGTCCCAAAACACTGTGCACATGATTTTCCGGGTTGTCAAATTCGGCTTCGATGTTGTCTTTGCTGGTGACGATGTGTGCCTCCATTCCATCGATTGCCGTTTTGTCTCATGTGTCTCATAGGCTATCCAAGTCTCGTCCCCAGTCACTATACTGTTAAGGAATTGGTCCCCGTCATTGTGATAACGAGTCAAAAAGTCAAGAGCAGCACCTAGGCGTTTTTTCTTGTGATCCTCGGTAAGAGTTTTCGGTACCAAGCGTGCAAAAAGCTTTCGATATCCCAGTTTGTCATGAACAATTTCATGAAGAAGGGATCGTGAAATTAGGAGAAATTCCATAGAAAGAAGAGAAATCGTAAACTTACCGTTTCCTCTAATTTTTTCATTCACTGCATGAACAAGTTCATCATTAACCAATGATGGACGTCCACTTCTTCCTTCATCGTGCACGTTTACACGGCCATTGTTGAATTTTTTTACCCATCTCACAACCATAGAATAACTCATTACATTCTGTCCATACACCTCAGAGAGCTGTTGATGAATGTCCACTGGTTTCAAATTTTTCGCATTGAGAAACCGAATCACTGATCTAATCTCGCAATCGGCGGAATTTTCAATTACCTTCGCCATTATAAACAAGCACTGTGACACGATAACAGCAGATAACTAACTCAAAATGGCGTCAATCGCTTAGTAACGGTACAAGGTCATTGCCGCGCATGCGCGGAACTGCGATCGCATTGCTGCAACGGCGGGAAATAGAAAATGAACTTACTTTCTGGACATAGTTATATTTATTTTATTGAACGTACTAGAATTTTGTTTAATTCAAATAAAAATCCAGGGGTTTGTCTAGATTTTTGTTGCAAAATTAGATTTTCGTGCTCAATTTTCTTAAAAAGGCTTATTTGACATTTTGTTTGTTTAGAAAGCATAGAGATTCAGTTGGCTACAAGCCCGAACAATCATATGATATTATGCATTTCAATCTAATGTTTGTCTCATTTTTAACGCTTGCAACTGTACGCACATTTGAAAAAATAGTTCTGAGGATTTTAAAGGACGAAGCTAGAAGATAGTTTTACTTTTACTTGGCAGATAGTTTACAAAGCATATATCACGTATATACAGTGTGTCCAGGATAAAATGGGGTACATGAGGATATTGGAAACAGTAATAGATACAAGATCGTTCAAATAGGAAAAAAAATTGAAAGTAGTCTTATTAACAAACAAACATGCTATTGTTTGAGCAATCTTCTAAATCAACGCCTACTTCGGTCAAAATGCAATGTCGCTGTTTGTGATAATTTTTTTTTACCGAACATAGGGATGTTGCACTTGCTTGAAAAGCTCTTTTCATGACGATTTCAAAAATGTAAAAATCCAATATGGCGCTCATAAGAGAAACAAAAGTTAGATACGATTGCGTAAAACTTAGTATGCCTAGAATGTTTTCAAGGTCATTTTCGAAGTCCCCATTACCTATTACCCCTGCCCTAACAATGTGGTGAACAAATCACTTACAATAAATAAAATATGGACGTTTTTACAAAACGCACATTCTTTGTTTTCGCCCTATATCTCAGTAATGGGATTAATTTTTGAAAATGTAAATCCGGATTGTTAATGAGCACGTAAATGTGCAACTTGTTCCCTATTCGAACGATCTTGTATCTATTACCGTTTCCAATATCCCCATGTACCCCATTTTATCCTGGACACACTGTATAGTTCTATCAAAAAGCTCCAAAGCGGGAATAGGTTAAGATTGACTGAATAATGCTAGTTGGCGAGTTTCAAAGTTCGCTCAATTTTGTTCAACTATTTAACGATTTCAAGTTATTTTCATTGGATATTAACATTTTTTTTATTTCGTTTTGAGATTTTCTAAATACCCTTACTAGATAAGATTAATTATCTAAGAGTGTTGATAAACAACAAAAAGCTTACCCAAGTGGTAAAAGAAGGATGCCCATAGAACGTGGTGTACTATGTTCATATCTGCGTATTTTGGCATACCTGTAATAAAAGAAAAAGGTTGAGCATTACATGAAACAGGGACACAAATAATATGTAATTCATTTTGTAAATTGTCCATTGTCATTTGTTTGCTTTTTTCAGTAAACAAGTCATTGTACTTCTAGATTGTTTGATTTTAAAAAAGATAATTCTAATAGTAGACTTTGAAAGAAAAACAAAAATAAACGCAAAAAATTAGTTCTGATGTAATTAAGGGTTTTCGCACATAAAAGAGTAAGTTATAGGATAAAAATTACTATAGTCAAATAAAAAGCATGCCCATTTGACCTTTTGACCTTTCGAAGGTCATTCACTGTTCTATTTCTATTTGTATTCATGCCAAAGATCTTTTGACCAATGCTTGAACCTTTACAGCTGTTCAGAAATCGTAAGACAAAGTTACAACTTTTGACTCGTGATGCACAATGGTCGGAAACAGTGCCGGATTAACGATTTGGAGGCCCGTAGGCAGTAGAAGCAACGGGGCGCAGGCGTCGCACCTCCGGGGTGTGTAATAGTACGTTTCTGTATTTCTAACTTTTGCGGATTTGTGTGTAATTTTGAATATATTTTTCGTTTTCGTAATTATTTATTTAAACGTTTATTATATGTTTCCGTAGAGTAATTTATTTCCAATAATTATTATCTATGGTACTGGTGATCATCATCGTGCGATAAATTTGTAATACCGTAATAACATTTGGAAATGTTGATTGTAATTTGCGTTCAAAACTTATTTTGTAGAACTGGGATGTTGATACTGCTGTTTTCTTATTGAAGTCTTCAAACTGACAAATGAAATGTTTGAAGTGAATTATTTCATCACCAAGTTCAAATGCAATGTCACAAGAGTAGCATTTTGCAAATCTTAAGGCCTCTTATTTGATTTGTGTTTCATCCTTAGAAGGGAAATCACAAAAGATCCTAACAGTGATTGAACTTGCTCATAAGCTTTCAAACAGTTAGAAAGTTCTACATTTAGCTTGTCTAATATTGGTAGATAAGTTTCAATCTTGAATCTTTCTTCTCGTCAAAATGTCGCTTTCTGGCACGCTTTCGTTTGTCCTCAATCTCATCAGAGTATCTTAAGTCACTGGCTTTACTCTCAAAGAAATCAAAATTTTCTCTCTGCGACTTTAAGTAGTTTAAGAGTGAGTTTAGAAGACGAACGATACTTTGAACTACTATTGCTTTACTTTGCAGAGAAGTGCTAACTGCATTAATGTGGTTAAGGATGGTTGCCCAAAAGTCTGTCATGATGACGTTTACCATCTTCGGCATTTCTTTCAATAGGCAATTGGTCTCATGAATTGTCTCTGGCTTTTGACTCCTACTTTTAAAAATAGCTTGCAAAGCATTTTGAAAACTACTGTAGCCTTTGGGTAAGGCTTTTGTCGCGCTCCACCTTTTGTCGTTTACTTCTTTGGAAACGGTTTTATCAGCTTGATTAAAGCATTTCATCATAACCGTCCTACGATGGGTGGAGGCTGAAAAAAAGTTGTGCAATGTCTAAACAAATCTAAAGAAAGAAATCACGCCAATACAGCTTTCAACGGCGCTCACTCCAACTATGTTAAGCGAGAGTACTGAACACGGAATGTAAATTGCAAGCTTATTGATTTTAGAAAAATGGGATTGAAGACTATTGTAGTAGCTTGATTGCCTCGCTTATTATTAGTGTCGATGCCATACTTATTTAAGAAATTCAATACGGCTGTGGCAAGCGCTTCTTCAGTGTGACTGCCTCTATGGATCAATGTAAGAAAACGTTCATTCATTTCCCCATCAGAGGATCTAACATACCTCATCATTACAGTTAACTGATCTACGTGAGACATATCTGGCGTGAAATCAACTTTGTTTTTTGATTTCTTCTACAATAACATTCAAAATCTTTTCCCCCATTATTTTTATTACCTCTTTACAAATTGTGCAAGATAAATAAGACCTCTTTTCTCTGCCGTGATTACCATATTTGGCTAAATGAAAACTCAGAAAAAGGATCGTACTCTACGAGAGAAACTTGATCACAGATATTCCACGACCGTCGTAGAACTTGGTTCCAATATTCACGTTCTTTGTTGAACTGTATTTCCAAAGGGCTGTCGATTCATCCCTGTGATCTTCTTCTGCTTATTAGTGTCTATATACACGATCGATGAGCTGCATTGTCTTCATGTATTTCATTCAGTTTGAGGCATTCTTCCAATCAGAAAATCCATCAGCAAATTGTGTTCTTTTAGGTTCATTAAAAAGTACTAATGGAAAGCAGTCTACGTTTCCATTTGTCGCAGAGTACATGGGCCACTCTTGTTTAATTTGTGCTCCACTTACATGTTTACAAAATATCATGGAACGGATAAGAACTCTCTTGTGATTTTCATACTGTCTGGCTAGAGCTGAAAAATCGCTATCCAAATTTTGACACTCGGCTGGATCTCTTGATCACCAAAACATCCGCACTTCTTTTGTAATGTTTTACCACAATCCCATGTGATTTTGGTACTCTGGTCCAAATTTATCTCTAGTTTGATTATGGAACTGAATTTCCGGCTCTACTCCTCCTTCCTCCAGCATTTCAACATTATCCTTTTTAGATGTTTGCGCAAGTTTTAAATTCAGTACCTCTATTTCGACCATTTCATTTACATTATAGTTAGATGTAGTTTCACCCTCTGTAGGTTTCCGTGTAAAAGCGAGTTCAAAAGGATTGTGAGTCTTTTTTATTGTTTCATCTAGCTTTTAGCCTTTTCATGATATTTTTTCCGTTTTTGTGCACCACTCTGGTACCTTTTTGTCTTGTACCGATATCTTGTTTCTGTAAAAGAGAGAACGAGATAGACCTCAGTCTAGAATATGCAGCCACTACATTCCCAATTAATTAATTGTATAGGAATCGATACCAACCGGCTTGTTTACAGTTTGTATTCATTTTTATAGTTCATACAATTCAAACAGCATGGATTAAAAATACCCCCCAGAAAATTTATCAAACACAAGAATGGAGAATATTGAAAAACGTGCAAAATATGTAAAACTAAATTGATTACTCGTTATACCGTTCTCGATAACCAAGTATTGATAGCCTTTTCTTATTTATTAAATTTAAATAAAACAACTTAACTTACCTAGTTTTGACTAATGTAAGGTTAGGGCAAATGGTAGTTAAACAAAGCAACAGACAGTGGTGCAAATGAAACAACTCATCAATTGATAAATATGTACAGATGAGTCATACCTCAGCTCGTCCATGCGCGTTGAATTAGGTTATCTCCACTCTTGTGGATAATCGTTCAACTATTACGAATAATGTCACTTCACAGTACAGATAGAAGTATATAAGATCTCCATTTAATGCGCTCACGTTTTAAACTAAGAGACGTATGAACAACTAATCATAAAATAATAAACATTTTAGTTATTATGTTGCAGTTTATGGCGTTTTTCATTTGTGAGGCTTTTAAAATTAAATGCGTCAGGGTCTCTTGAAGCTCCCTTAAAACATTGGGGCTTCTAGGCAACTGCCTACTTTGCCTAGTTGGTAATCCGACACTGATCGGAAATCAAAATCTAGATCCATTTTCAAAAATTTCCAAAATACTGCAAGTATTTTATTTTAAATTAATTGTCAAATATACAGATTTCTAGTTTTGCCTTTTGTAGTTGACGCATGTTCTATCTGGTGTCACAGTTTTTTCCTACAGACATAACCTTGTCTTAAGGCTTCTATCATTGGGTCTAACGCAGTTTTCTCTTATATGCGCACTCGAAAAAATTTTTTGTCGCTACGATTTTAGTGATATTTTCAGACAAATATTCTATATGCTCAGTAAATGACATGGGTATGGGTATCAGTATCGCTGTTAAAATATTTGACCGATCTATAGATATTTTGTAATTTTTACTGAGAGTGACCCTTAAAAACTCAGAGCACGCAAAAAGAAAAATGGCAAAGGTTCTTTTATAAAATGTGCACCAGCGAAATATTGAGTTAGATTAACAAAAAGATCTATATACAATGTAGAAGATTCTTAACTCCAATAACCGCTTGGCGTTTTCTGGTCCTACTATTAGCAGTCTTCTTAATTGAATTTTAAGAAACTTTGCTTGAGTATATCTAAGACAACAGCTAGCTTCTAAATTTTTAGAGTTTGGCTAGTCGAAACGATATATGCTGATGCACAATATCTCAAATGTGCTCACTGCAATCAATGATAGTCAAGGGATCGAAGCGGCCATTAAATGATTACCTCATTTTTGTAATTTCTTTGCCAATGTTACCATTATAGAATTTTTAGAAAAACAAATTGAAAATTCTAATAATATGCTAATGCATGATTATGGTTACCAAAGAAGAGAAGAATCTTGAAAAAATTGAGTAATAAAAATTAGTCTAGCACTTTGGAAGTTGCATTGATTTTAAATAAACTCGGATTTTAGGTGATCCGCTTGGTTTGCTAAGTAGTATTTTCTTGGAAAAGAATTGTATGCTAATGTATGGTATGGTTATCAAAGAAATGAAGAATCTTAAGAAATCTAAATAATGAAAATTGGTTTGGTGCTTTGGAGATTGCATTGATTTGAAATAAACTCCAGTTGTAGGCAACCTGCTTGATTTGGTAAGCAGTATTTTCTTGGAAAAGAATTGTATGCTAATGTATGGTATGATTATCAAAGTAATGAAGCATCTTAAAAAATTTGAATAATGAAAATTGGCTTGGTGCTTTGGAAGTTGCACTGACTTGAATTAAACTTGAATTTTAGGTGACCCTCTTGGTTTGCAAAGCAGTATCGTTTTTGGAAAAGAATTGTATAAAAAATCATTTTAAAACTCGTAGTTGTATTTCGGGAGAGGGTCAATTAAAAAATTTCTGTTACATTTTGTAGCGCTATTCTATTATTTTTTTCCTTTTTTCGAACCTGGTTGGTCATATGATTTTAGTTATCAAAACTCCTCAGGCGTTTTTAGAAAAATACAGTCATGTTGTCGATGGTATTCAATACCCTACCACTACACCAGATTTCGTTAGTTCACATCCTTGAATTTTAATAAAAGGTTGTCTGTACTCTGTAGTTGATCAGAGACATAAGAACGTTCTTAATATATTTAGATACAGGTTTGATTTTGTATGTATACTAAACAGTCTGCATTGCTGGGAGTCGACTTTTAGAAACAATACTAAAATTGCCCAATTTCAATGCTACTAGGATATTCTCAAGATCATTGTTTGCTTTAATATTTTTACCTATAACTAAATCTATTTTTTTGCAAAACTAGTTCATGTATTTCATGCCGTCTAAAAGCATTTTAAAATAAATGCCTGAGGTAAAATAGAAATAAAAGTACAGCACAATGTAATTTTTGTGTTTTTTGAAGATTATCTCACAGAGTGAATAGATACTGAGAAAAAATTGTTTTTCCAGTGTAAGACTTGATGTTGCATAATCTTTCAGAAATTTAATCTCCAGCCAATGAAGTCACATAGTACCACCACTCTCGATTAAATTGACCTTCAGAAATCTTGCAGCGACATATTCACGTTGCGTATCAATATAGAGTCTGCATGCCGACTTCCTGCTGCTCTTCAAAATTAAAGTTCATAAATAAAAATTAAAAATAAGTTTGAAAATTTATATAAACAAAAGTTAAACAATTGTTTACAGAAAATTAATAACCTAACTTTAAAATCAAGTGCCCTGTATATATTCCGATAACATCAGAACATTTATTTGGAAGGTTTTTTCATAGAAAGAACTAAAATTATTCATTAATATCTATTGCAGAAGTTTAGTAGATTGGATTTGAAGTGTTTTTTAAGGTAGGTAACTTGAAATCCATTATGATTTATTAATTTACAATATGGCTGTATGTGTTTCTTACCGTTATCTTGATATTGCTCACCCAGGAATTTAAAACGATCAGTCTCACAATTTGTTATTTCTTATTCATCAGATTGTTTATTCATCAAATTTTGTTTTTACAGGTATATATGTCTGTTAGCAATATTCATGCTTATCAAAAAATTAATGCGTGTAGGATGGGGTACAAACTTGCTTTTGTTTTTGTAATGAAATCGACTGTTGTCTGTCTTTTTCATCTTGCTTATTGATCTTCTTTTTAAAGATAAATAAGAACAGTGTGGGAATAAATTTAGTGCTATAGTATGTTTACAGTGTACTATAAGATTGTCGGAATTTAGTGTTCCTTTATTTTCTTCTCTGGTCTTTGAGATAAGATATAGCGGTAATCATGACGATGACTTGGCTTGGTCAAGTTTATCTTATTGCTTCAAGTTTTCTATCTTAAAACAGTAAATTTCTTTTGAAGTTCTTCAAAGGTAGTCTTATAAACTTTGATAGAGGCAGGTCAATTCTAAAAATTATCTAACTGTTGTTACGTGTGAATTATCATTAATGGTGTTAATTGGGCTATTGCCACACTGACTAACACCAATTTGTAAATATAAACATAGTTTTTGACAACCCAGTATATTATTGACAAATTTATGTTTTGATAATAAAATTAACTGATGTGAAAAGTAAATCTTAATTTTGATGTGGAGGAATTTTAATTTTGGTTGTCTTCTTCATTTCAAACCATGACAAACGAGTCAAAGTCGGTAATAAAAACAACTGATGAGAATGTTAGGAATTTATGAAAAATCCAAATATGACAATTAGCTTTCTTTTCGCATATCGCATATCGGAATTAAGTTTGTTAAATTCTCGAATTTCAACAGTAGAAACAGAAACTTGCCATATCAATGAAATTGGAGAAAAGTTATTAAAAGCTATCATTATATTGATGCGAATTCTTTCGCTTGGTGTATCGAATGTCTTTTAATCTACTTGGAAATCTTCCAGCTTCTGCAAATGATGGACAAATATTAGCTAATTGTTCTGTTTACAAAAATTTCTAACCTTACAGTAAACTAAATAAATGGAAAAATGTTAATTATCTTTTAATTAAATTAAAATTAAGCTTTACATACATTATTCTAGATTTATCTTGTCAAAACAATTTATTTTTTTCTACTTAATTAATTAAAAATCTTACTTTGAAATACTGTGCGTTTATATTTTATTTAAAATCTGTTCAAACTTTGTTTCTAAAGAAAAATTCCAAAGAAATTATTAATTTTCTCTTTTAAATAAATTCATGAATGATATGCGTGTTTTAGACACAGGCAAAATTAGAAACCTTAACGAACGTTAATTAGTTGGATTAAAAAACTATAGGACAATTACCTTAAACATGTTTTAAGGGAAACAGATTTTTTAATTAACGTTTTTGCATCAGTTTTCAACAAAAATTATTAAAACGTGTAATCTTTATTTACTTGAAATGAACAAAGAATTCTACTCGACATCTGATAACTTTGTGGTGTGTCTATACGAGATATACAGAGTGTCTTGTCTTTAGAAAATTAAAATGTTAACAACCGCTCTAATTAAAAATTAGTCTTTGAAAACATAAACCATGCTATTTCACAAAAGTTTAATAACACGCTACATTTCGTACATTTGATATCACTATACAATGCAGTTTTAATAGTCCCTTTTGGTTTGATATATTTAAAGATTAAAGATCTGAGGAAATAAATACTGCAGTCTATGAATTTATATAATTTTAGTTAAAACGAGAAATAATAAAAATGCGACCAAACATAGTTCTAATTAGAAATTTTATTTTGCTTTGCCATTTAGAGAAAAAGTAACGTATTTAGTTCATTTTACATTGACAATTTTATGTACAAATCAAAATCAAAAATGTTTTCAAACGCTTGGGAATCAATTTCAAAAGAAATTGAGTTACGGATATGGTCGAAATTCTTTTTTAGTTTGCTGATAATCATTTTTATGGTGAAATCAAAAATTTTATTATCAAACATGTCAATGCCAAACAGCTTCAACAAGTAATCTGCCTAAATATTTATTGAAATGTCCAAACTTCTTAGATATTGAATAAAATACCTGACTGAGATTTATCAGATGTTATAGTTTGCAATCTCATTATTGTTATTGTTTTTTTTGCAATCGAGTTACATTAGCTGTTGAAGTAAATCATTTTTGCTTACAAAATTTTGCTTTCTCGTAAAAGCTATATATGCCCCGAAGAAATTGAATGTTCTTGCACTGCACAAAATTTTTCTTACAATACAATTTAGCCACGTTTAGAAGAAACTCAAAAAGATTTCTTGATTGCTTTGTTCCCATTGATAACAAATCTATTTGGGTCTTAACATTCATTCAACCCGTTGCAATAGATGAATGGTTCTCTTCACCTTTAGCATTTTGATTCATTCAGGTCTCAACAAATGAATCTATATGAGGCTTTTTGTAAGTCCAAGAGTTTTGTCTAGGATGGTATGGGAGTACTGAGAAGTACTCAAAAACATTAGCAGAATCAGATGCAGTAGGCGCATTTGTTCTGGGAGTTCCAAAAGTCACAGTCTATGAACAAATTAGTAGAAGCAACACAAAAGATTCTCTCAGTAGGTATATCCAGCCAAAAGAGAGAAACTTAAAATAACAAGGGGATATCTAGCACGACTTACATATGCAAAGGGGGAATTTAAATATTTTGACATACAGAAATGATAGTTGAGAAGCATAGACGTCCATCTGAAAGAATTTTAGAGATATATAAACTGGTTTTAGAAGTTACTTTTGTATAAATACACCGCACAGTCTTGTCGCTAGAGGGCGTCAAAATTTAAATTATGATCAGAGAAACTAAGATAACCATCGAAATGGGGTTTTCGTTACTATTACAAGGAGAGGATCTGTATTAGAATATTAAAAACAGAAGTTCCATAACCATAAAAACTAGCAGAGGTAAATCTTTTTCAATTTTTTTTATTAGGATATGCTATTTACGTTTTCATCTCTGTGTGGATTTAAAAGGGTATAAATCCCAACTTTCCCACGCTGCAAAAAAGATGGTTTATTTTCGAATTAATTTACTGAGTTAGTTCAAGAAGTTGAAATTCCAGATTTGATTAAAATAACACATATTGTAAACAATTTTAATTCAGAGAAAATATAATTAAAATTTTGTACAAAAAGTGATATGTTACAGAATCAATGTTGCACTCTGAACTTCAGAATAATGTCAACATATTTGAAATTTAAATGGCTTTACTCAAATAACTGAGAATATATTACCATTTTGGACTGTTTTATTATCCTTTTGGCACGCTCGTTTATTCAGAGAGCTAAGATAACTGAAAATTATAATATTCCTCGCAATAAGAAGCTAAATTACAACGAAGATTTGCTAAAAGGCCAACTTTATATATTTAGCCATTCTAAATTAATTCTCGGTTTTGTAAGTATACCTATAGTAAAGTATGTAAATTTGAAAATCATTTCTCTGATTGACGTAGTACATTTGCATTTTATCTTTTGGAAATTTTAGAATTGTAATAAAATAACTCAAACAAAACTCTTGTGTTGCTTAACAAAGCTAAAATATCAAAGAATATATAAATTGATAACGGTAATTTCAACACTAATAATTTGAATGCATTACATGGTTGAAGATGGTATTCAAGCAACGGAATAATAGTAGATTAACCTTTTTCTTTTTGAAATCCCGATGAAAAAGTAAAACATGATAAATCTAATGTAATGTAATGTAAATATTTGGATGGCAGAATCGCAATTTCTAAACTTAAAAAATAATATTTGGGATTATAAAGAGTTAATTATTTAACCTTTGTCAACATTTGAAGTTTATTCTTGATTTTCTTTTGTTGAAAATATATTTTGTAACAGTTTGTAATACATTATATATTAGCACGAAAAATCTGATTAATCGACTGCTTTCATGTCTGTTATGTAGAATAAGAACGGTCATTTCATCATTACCTGTTTGAAAATAAAGCAACACCCACTTTGCTGAAAACATTTTACAAGTAGGTAAAATAACTACTAAAAACGGCAAGAATAAATTAACGAAGATGAAGTAGAGTCAAGAAAATGTCAAAACTTTCACAATTTCCTGATTAAAAACTCGGTCAATCTTTTTATTTATATAATAAACTCTCGATTGGTTAAATAGGACGTCAAATACGTTTGACAAAGTTTAATTAAAAATTGATATAATAATGAAGTTAAATCAATGTGATCACAGATAAATTTTGGCTGTAGTAGAATTACTCTCAAATTAAAAAATTGCAAGCTATTCATGAGAGGTAGCAGACCAATTTAAAAAAATGCCAAGATGCTTTCCTGAAAAAGCAAATACCCAATGTATTGTACCCAATTTTACTATAGACTTCAAACTGATAGAAACGACGCTTACAAAATACTCAATGTTTGCCTGTTTGCTTACTTTGCTACTTTTACATATTTTCATCCACATAAGAATTTTCAAGAAAGACCTGGTAGACATGTATTCTTGTGCAAAACGTTTATTCCTACAACTCATTGTCATGCGACTAATGGCCTACTCCTAAAAGCTAAATTAATTTATGATGCAACGTTTCAATTCCGCCATTCTAGAAATCTAAAGTTACGTTGGTGACATTATTCAAAATTTGGGCATAGGCTAAAATTTCATTGACTATGTATGGAGAATCTCAATAGAAATATAGAGATAAAAATTGCACCGAGAACCTATCACTGATATTTTAGTAGCTCTCAACAACACTCAAGTTGCAGGTTGGATCAGTACTGCAAAGGGTATTGCACAGAAATTTATGACAACTCTACGCCGATTGGGTGAGAAAATATTTTCTAAATTTAGAAAAGTATGGTTTCTTAGAAACCATAAATAGTTTTCATAATGCCTTTCTAAAATAAATTTGAGATTATCATGTTGGCAGTTACCTATAAAGCAAGTATTGTATTACAGAACTCACACGGTAAGCGATGTTTAGTAACGTTCTCATTATTTAAATTAGAAGTAAACAAATACTTCACTTTCTGCAAATTTGAATGTTTTCTTAAAAAAATGCTCTGATAAATAAATATTTCGCTTGGTGATCAGTCATGCTGTTGAGTGATGACAAACAAATAATATTTGTTTGATATCTTTTGCCTTTGACATTTTTGTGTTGTAATAAAAAAAAGTTAAATACAGTGTAGTGAGTGTTTTTAGCAAACGAATTAAATTTTGTATGATTTTCAAGTAAATATGAAAATCTCAGACTCTTGAAAGTTATTATGAAGGAATCACAAACTACAAGTAAATCAAACGTTACCAGAATCAATAATTTGACCTAGCGTATTGTAAAAACCTTGTTTGTTTTAATCTTGTATCACCCTGTATATTTTTATCAAACTATTTAATATGCTAGACCATACTAGAGCGCTAAAAGCTAATTAAAAAACATTACTTCTATTTAAATTTAAATTGTAATATGTAATTTATGTTGGAGGTAGGAAATTGGAAAAGTGTTGGAAAGTGTTCTAGAAAAACGTTTAGTTTATCATTATCGAGGTTTATTGACGCACCTACAAAGAACTCGAACACGAATACCAATGAAGTGTGTACAAACGACAAATACGGTCGAAAAACTTGTATTCCGTTTGCGTAGGACTGTAGAAGTTTGCAATTTACTTTTCCCCAATATTTTCCGCATTTTAATGAACGACACCGCCAAGTGTATATAAATTTTCCAGTTATCCCAAACCATCGCAAAAAAACAAACTTCTCTCTGTAAGTAACTACACTCATTCGTACCAACTTATGTAACATCATGCATTACCTTTAAAACGAATTGCTATTCTTATATCGTAATTCAATTCCAACGTTTTAAAAATATATTTCTTTCTTATTTTCGGGAAAACGTGACAACTTTATTACATTTAAGACAAAGGAGAAAAACAAAAGAAAAAACATTTTTTTTCTTTACCTTTAGATTGCACACTTGCTAAATTGGAAACAATTTTTCATAACGTAACTTATTATGAAAATAGAATTTGCATTTTAGTATTCGAAGTCAAAAATTGTAGAGCATCTAGAGCAGAAAAAGAATAGTAGCTAGGATACAATATCCTGTCTGGAATCGGATGCATATTAAGTATTTATAGTTTAAGAGAAAGCCCAAACAATTGACTAATACAAATCAATGGTATTGATTGGAAGAATAAAAGTTATCCTCCAACTGTGAAATTGTTCAAGTCAAAAATGATCAAACAAATTCAATCCAAAAAATAGGTAACGGCAAAAAAGGCAATGGCTTTTCTTATCATTTGGACACTCCTGAAAAATAAACAACACATCAGAAAACCAGATTCCACTTCAACCAAGACTTATAAAAACTTATTTCTCAAAGAGCAAAGTTAAATATGTTTATCTGTTAAATATTTTCCAAGGCAATAAAAACTTGTTGGCGTGTTTACAGAATCTTAGATCTAAAGCTTCTTTATATCTTCACATCAATTTAATTAACTATAGATGCCATTTAGTCAAATTTCTCAATAATGAAAATAGTTCTACAATTATATTCTTGACCAGAGACTCGCCTAAAAATACCATGATTTAATGTTCTGACTGTACACACATGTTTCTAAATAACACATAAAGTTGGTATATCATTTGTACCCCACGTGTGTAAAGCCTATAGAAACAATTGTATGCTAGCGTAAAGTATCTATTGAATGTTATTACCTCGTTTTAATCTTCCATTTGGATTTCTTAAAAAATTTGATGAATAGTGCAAGTCAACTCGGATTCTATCGACTATGTACGTCATGAAAGTCTTCCAAGCTTCCAACATTTTGGCATCATTGCTACCATCATTCAGGCTATACCAATTTCTAATAGTCAACTTTGATTTCTTTCTATAGAGTACCAAGAAATCACCAAGCGACTCACTATCACGAATACCAATATTCCAGTCAGCAAAGATTAGCAAAATTTGTAATGTTAAGCGATCTTAGTCTGGTGTACGACGGTTTGGATTTGATTTCTGGCCAAAACCTACATTTACGATCATTTCTCCTATTAAAGGTAAATGAAAGGATTGTGTTAAAGTCCGATTTTTAACTTTTTATGATGACGTCATTATCTGGTAATTTAATTTATGGTCTAGATTACATCAGAAACAAGCTTGGCAACCCTAAAAATAACTAAATTACGTAAAAGCAGGTAGAAGCACTGTCGTCTACTGTCCAATACGTGGGCACAAATTTAATCAAATGGCATTAATAATCTGGCCAAGCTACACCCGATTTAGAAAGATCATCAAGATGATAAAAATAATTTTACAGTACTCATTCTTACAATTACCTACACGAAGGGCTATACGGCACATCATGAATAACTACGGGGATGTTTATATTGTGCCTTTCACTTTGAAAAGAAATTTCAAACTTCAAACATTATTTTTATATTAGATATTGGTGGTAGCTGTATTCGTGTTTTGTTGTTTTTGTCATTAACTATTGTATATCTCTATATATAACGGACTCAGCTTTTTAGAAGTACAGTAAGATTGTCTTCTAATCTACAAGAACGAAAAACTGAACCTACTGTAGTGTTCTAAGCTTTAAACTTCCGATGAAGACAATTTATTGACGTCACTTGTCGGTTTAAGTAAGGTGACCATATTAATTGTTTTGGCTCAAAACCCCAGACGAAAACGGGGTGTTTCTTTCGGAATCTTAGACTAGCATGGAGAAGTCCCTTCAGACTCTTTAAGCAGATATGGAAGTATTCCAGTACTGTCCCCTTCTCCATGCCCAGTCAAGATAACTTTTATGGGTAACGACACTGCTTTAACAAAGAAAATATGCATACTCAAGACATCATTTAGCAATACAACATTGATTATACCGGGTGTAAAATTGTTTCAAGCACCATAGAAACAAGATTCTTTCTTGGGCCTTTATAATAAATACTCAAATGCATATATATACACACATACACAAACAAATAATTTTTAAACTTTTAGCAGACTAAATTGTTTACAGTTACAAGAAACATGGGTTTTTTAGAACAACAAGACAAAGGTGTGGTTAGGGGTAACCATGCACGATTCTGTATTACTTAAGTTAAAAATTGTAGTTTTTACATTTATGCACATCTCCATGTACACACAGATTTTTTAAAATATAACATACCTCTGTCCTGACAAATCTTTACTTACAGTACTGTACAAATTAGTTGAGACAAACGGAAGAATTAGGGACAATGAATTTCTTTTTTTTACATTTTAACAAAAAATGTGACCTTCACTCGTTTTAATTACTTCGTTCATCTTCTTAACAAGTTTCTTGGACATTTCTTTTACTTCTGGGTTCCGATACCAGACTTTGATGATACTCCCGATTATCTTAGTTTTGGTGGAGCAGTCCCTCCTATGGATGCAAGCCGCGACAATAGCCCATACATTTTCTACGGCAGTCAGATTATTTTACTGGCAATTTTTTTTCGATGAAAAAGTTCTTGGTGAACTTAGAAGTTGTGGCAAAAAGCCACATTCTGCTGTAACAGCCTGTCACAATCGGAAAATTGTTGGGATCAGTCTTTTCTGATCTGGACGCTGTAAAATAGATCTAAAACATTATCTTTAATGGGTGCCTGGTCGAAGGTATTGCCTAGGTAGGGGCGAACAAAAATTAATTACAATCTGCAAACTTTCTATGGTGCGTAATAGTAATTCTGCAACCTGTATACTAAAGTTTTGAAGTATCTCCAATTAACCATCTGTTACACCATGCATCAGCTACGGTATAATCGGTTCGAATATTTAACTTAAATGAGACATTTATTATTGGTGCTGTTTTTTTACATTAAGACTGACGTAATTACGTTATTTATTATATCAGGAGTGAAAGTATCAGTTAATATTTATCTCTTTAAGTAGTTTAGATTTTATTTGAGATATCTTTCTTTATCTTCTAATCTTCAATTTTTCAGAAATTTTTATATAATTTGTTACGATAATTACATTTATTAAGTTATTGTTTTATCCAGAACATTAAATATTTTCCTTTCAGAAAGGATAAAGGTGTTACTATAAACATATTCTCGAAACAATTCACACATTTAATAAGATTTTATGTATCATTAAGTTCACTTGGCAAGCAATGGGCCGTTAAATGACAGCACATGCTGCCCCTGAAATACTCCATCAAACGTATTATGTACTCCTTTTAAGCTACATCATCAGACACTGAAACCAAGAATAACCTGTTTTGCTGCGTTCAGTTAATTTCGATTCATAATAAATATCTTTTAATTAAATCAGTATTAAGTTAAGAAGACTACTTTTAAATTTCAATAAACGATATTAGAACCCAGTGGTGACGTTAAAAACCCAGAAGTTATCTCTTAAAATTAGTGGTTTTTCGAACACGATTTTACTTTAAATTCCATGAAGGTTTGCTTGTGCTTGCGGTTACTCTGCCATTCCCAATTTCATTAGGACCACTGGACCTACACCAAATTTTAATTTCGAGTCGAAATAGCTCTTATACACAATGTGTAAAAAGCTTGGTTGGTTCTCGTCCCTTTGTAGATCTTCTATTCAGTAAATATTTATTGTTCTTCTAATATATGTTTTTGAGCACGCTTTGAAAAGCTTCCTGTAAAATAGAAATTTATTAAACTAAATTTCATCTAACATTTCCCGAATAACCAAGTTTTGTTTTAAATTAATATTTGTGTGTACTAACTATATTAAAATTTACTGGAATAGTTACAAATAAGCTTTATTCATGGAATAAATATAACCCTTCCTAGAAAATTAATTGACCTTTTACTATATTATTATTTTATTTAAATTAGTAACTGTCCTTAACGGTGTAGTATTTATGGTATTTATATTTACTACCCTTTCATTCGTTTAGTAAATCCTAGAAATAAAAATTCCTAGATACTTCCATGCAAATTTGTTGCTGTTGCAAAGCTTTATTTTCTGGACTAAGATTACAAACCTCTTGGAAGGGTGTTACTGATATCCCCAGGTAACTTGCATTGGACAGCTACCTAATAGATGAAAGGAAGTTTGATCTAACATCTCTCAACATTTAATTGTACAATGTACATAGATGAAAACAAAAGTTCTAACTTAGCGCTGGTTGAGTTGGATAAGTTAAATTTCCAACAAATTTAGTTAGACATCTCGCATTTGCCTTTTAGTTAGATATAATAGTACGATGTCTGCAAAAAATGGTTTCCTTGACCCTTGACCCTAAATTCAAATGACACGACGCGACGTGCTCTTGAGGTATTATCAGAAAATATTTGTTTCTCTAGAAACAACTTTTGCTCAAATTGCTTATTTGAACAGATGTCAAAGAATTCTACTTAGGTTTTGACAATTTGTTTTTATTTTGCATCTGGGTGTTCTAATTTTTTTTTGGGATTCGATTTCGATTTCAAGATAAATTTCAATATGAAAAGTAAACTTTACTCAAATGCAATGAAGGATGGAAGGTACAGAAAATTAAAATTAAAAATGTTTATCCCATAATAATGTTTTTGATCAAGATGTAACCCTTATGATGGATCAAATCTCAGCCCATCATAGTGGGAATGGAAATGGAAACATTTCTTGGGGTCGTGAGTTGGAATAATGACTTGCCTGAATCAAAGAGATTCTTTTAAAAACAAATTTAAAGAATCATAAATATTATCATCTTTTTATTACAATTCTTGTAAGTGTTGATCCGTTTTTTTTGGTCATTGTGGAATATGGAAAGGAGATAAACAAAACATTTCTTTGTAATTTTATCTATTTTAAGATTTAATATTGAACCTATTAAACCCTAATTTCTAACCATCCTGTATTATAAAATCTTAATTAGAAATTTTCAAAACTGCCCTGTATATTATTATTTTAATATTTATTATTAAAAGTTATTTTTTGTGCAATTAAAATTTAATTTTAAACAAACCCCAAACTTGTTTCTAACAAGTTTGCCTTTTCTTAATTGCAATAAATTTTAAAGAACTTCTAAGCCAATGGAAAATTAATTTTAGTTATGTATGAACGTATGCCGCTGAAAGTACCTAAATTCCAATAGACGACAACCTTGCTAGGATCTTTGCTTATTGACAAAGTAAACATTAAAAGGGAAACCCTTGTTCAACAATTAACTTGTACAAATCTACTACCTACACAATTCGCATAATTAAGGTTTATTAGTTTTGCAGGTGAGGTAGAATCAAGTATTGCGTATATTATATTACAAAATTGGAAAATATAAAAAATTGTCGCCTACTCAAAATAATTATTTTGCTATAAAATCAGACACGAGGAAATATTATATTCCTTCCTAAAGAAAAACGTTAATTTACGGAAGGACAATTTAATCTTTAAAGGGTAAATGTTCACGAATATGACGGTTTACTGATTATTTAAAACAGTTATCCTCGGTTATGCCAGAAGTCATGCTAGTCTAACGGAGTAGCTGTGTCTCCAGAGACAGATGTGTAACGTGACTGAGAGACGGGACATCTGAAATTCCCAGGAATCAGATTCTCTGGCCGTATTTCAATACAAAGTAAATTAACTCGCTAGACAGACAATACGAGAAGCAGTATAATTGTTGTATCCTGAGACCCAAGACTCACCCCAACAATTCTGCCAGAGGTTCTAAAAAGAAGTAATCTTGGTAAAAAAATGAACTGTCGCATTCTAGTTTTCGCCGGAATTAGCTTTCAGGATCACCTGGGAGTTTTCTAGTTAAGTTTTACAATCTCATTTAGAGCGAAATGCAACAATTGAACGAGAAACCGCAAGAATAAGCCATTCATATAAAAATTATAATTGGATAAAGTTTCAACCAAAATCAAGTTTTTTTTTAAATTTAAAAACTCCTCAGGCAAAATTCATTAATAAGAAACACACGCCTACACTTTCAAAACATAAAACCGTAATTCAATTAAAAGCTTCTTTAGTTTTTTAATGAAAAAGTAACATTCACCTACGATTTTACTGAAAAGTTCATCGGTTCAAAGCCAACGGGGATATTGAATAAACAGAAAAAAGGAACGTCAGAAATCTTTATTTGTTTAATTTGTTTTAGTACCTATAGTAAATACAGGAGGTTTTGGTGGGAGTTTCGAATAATCTAGAATTGGCTTCTTAGTATATAGGCGCAGGTAGCATTAATTTGCAAGCAGTAGGTAATGTTTAGAATGTTAACAAGCTTAAGAGGTTGTTTGTTTCAAAGGCGCTGGTATAATAGATGGTCAAATGTCGCGGCCGGGGTTCGAATTGGGATCACACTGCGAGACTGAAATGTCCCTATGGGCCGCCTTAAGCATACAGTCGTGGTGGAAATTCTCCACCACTCAGAGTGAGCTATTGGCCGGAATTCGAGTTATTGTGCAAGGCTAATGAAGGTAGCCTGGAAGTACAAGGGACACTTTTGGCTAGAACTAATGTCGCCTGTCGTGAAAATTTACAGTTACAAGGTACTACCCCGCGGTAAATCAGTGTAAATAAATTCCCAAGGACTAAAAATTACAAACCCCCCGACGTCTAATTTTGCGCAATCCCACGTTACTAAAAGGGACTGCGCTTTTTTTTATACACGTGCTAAACTCTACTACAACAAACTTTATTTAGTTTGCTTTAGTATTCCGCACGTATAAAATATACTTTTATATATAATATAATGAACATTTATATTTTGGCTGGTAGAATATTCCACCGTAACCCCACTAAGAAGGAGTAAAATTCATAAACAACTTCGAATTAATTAATCAAACAATTAAAACTTTTAAATGGGGTCTTCTAATTCTCTCACATCTTCTCATTTTCACCGTCTTACCAAACATCAAATCAATATTAGGAAACACGAAAGTTTTAGAGAATTGTCCCGAATTAAGAATTAATTTCTTTTTTTAAGCACAAATTCAAGTTCGAAAAGGAACAGGGGCAGATGATAATTATGTATTAATGGGAAACTTTCAACAAAATCGAGAAATGCAAAAAAATTTTCATAAATCAATAACCGTTAATAAAGTTATCAGGGCTATCAAGCTGCTGATGGGTTTTAAACCTTGGATATTTCTTATAAAACTGATAGGTAATAGATTATTGTAATTAACTAATTTAAATTTATTTTTTGTTAGTCGAAGACTCTCAGAAGATTATATTGAGGTCAAAAAAACAAATAAAAAAATACGGTCACTATACCTGAGAAATTTTTAAGTTTATCGTTCGTTCCAAAATTTGCTTGGGTATATACACATGTATATTTTTTGCAATGGATGAGCAAATTTTGAAATGAATCTAGTCAACTACCAAACTTAATTTAAGTAAGTTTCCCTTAGGCTACCGTGGGGATCTGGGGTTGAAGCACTTTATCTCAGTTTAATTTAATTCGTGCATGATAGAAAGGTTTAATAAAGAGTAGAATTGAAAATTTTATCAAGTTTTAAATTTATCTTCTCAGGATATAAAGCATTTGGAAATTGTAGCATAATTTTCTCACAGTTAAATAGATGAAAAGTTAAATAACGAGTAAAATTCCAGTGTAAAAATATACTAAAACTAGTCTAGATTATGTTAAAAGACGCAAAAAGTTGAAAAGTCATTGCTTACACTGCTGGTATTATCTCTGCTAGGTAACAGACTAGTAAATGGTACTTTCATATATAAGTTGAGTCTTGAACAATCTTTAGTAGAAACAGAAAGAGAACAGCTGCGGGTAGAGGTAGATCTATTAAAGATGGCTATAGCTCGAAATCAAAGGGATTTTAGATTTGACGAATTGAAGGGGCCAATGCAAGAAGTGGACATGTCGACAATTTACAATTTTACAAGAAACGAAAAAAACGTTTGCAGCTTAAATACTGTAGTTTAACAAGTTTTTGATTTATAGTAGCTATTTATGACTAGTATGTGGATATTTGAGTGTGTATGGTTAGTCGTTATATATTTTTTACGGCTGCAAAAAAATAAAACTGTTGGAGATGTCCACTTCTTGCACAGTAAATTAAGATTTGATTTTTGAAATATATTTATTTCTTGAAAACCTAAACTTTTATATGTAAGAACAGTGATTCAATCTATATTATTATTAAATATCAATTTAGTAGTGGTTTTCTTCATATTCTGAGCACGACGAATGATTTTCTGTATTAGCAAATTTTCTATGATAATTTTTTATATCTTCATAAAACCATTGATCAGCTACTGGCACATAGTAAGATGCGAACGTCATTACATGCTCAAACTTTTTTTGTTTCAATTTCCTTCTTTCATTATACAAAAGAGTGGTATCATTCGGCATGGTGACAGATATGTTTTTATTTTTTATATCAAATTCTTCATACACCTGTAGTGATACTGACACACTACATAAAATGTTTGGCATTTTGGTAATGTCATAACGAAAGATTCTGTATTTGGATATTGTAAACTTTGCATTTTTTCGGCTTGGAGTTTTTTTGAACATTGGTAAAAAGTGGTCTTTAAAATTCAGAAACATTTTTTGTTGAACCGGAATAACCATAAATTTCTTTCCAGATTCTGTAATAATTTTGGCGTATTCATTTGGCAGGTATATTTTGTCGTATCTTCGTTTTCTTTCTTCAATAGCTCCGAAGCTGCGATCACAGGGTAGATAACTGTGCCCCGGTTCGGGAAAACGTTGGTAGATAAATTTAAATTTACCAGTTTCAATAAGACTGTAAAGATACTGCGTCATGACATAATTTTTGTTTGTGACGCACAGTTGTCCGAAAACATGTAGACGTCAGTAACCTCAGGTCTAAGGATATTGTTGAAGAAATAATTAAGTAGGCTGATAACTTCATTTTGTCCTTTTCCAGCAAGCGTTTCATCATACAAAAAGAAGTAGCTTTTACCCGTGCTTGCGACATGAATGCAGAAGTTGTACACCCACATTTGAATTTTGTAAAATACGTCTCCACCTGGTGCAACTGGTAACGAAAGATTTTGCTGGAAATCAAATGTAATAACTTCAACATGATCATTATTTTTACACAGTTTTGTCTTTGCCTTGAGATCTTTATAAAATGTTTCTGCTTTGGCAACATGTAACTCTTTTTCTGTCCTGAGCTGTCTCTTCTCTTCTTCTGTTTCAGCACTTAAAAGTTTGTTCATTAGTTTGTCACATTTCTGACATGAATCTGACTTAGGCTTTCCAAATGAAATATTAAAATTTTCTGTAAAATATTTTCAAAAGAATTCGTATTTTATTACAGGTTTAAAGTCTTCATTGTCCCTATTCTCCTGTAATATTCTATATTGATCGGGCTCATACTTTTTTAAGTACAAAGCATGGATTTTAGAAACATTTAGCAATGGTGATAGATAATACTTTTGTAAATTATCAGTTCTACTGTAGTGTGATTTATATTTAGGAAAGCTCATTATATGAGCATTTAATTGAGCTAATATGTCAGGAGTAACTTGATTTGGCCTATTGTTATGTTTTCCTCACATTTCTTTGCCACTGCTTTTCTTTCCTCAACCGTTTCTTGCCTTTATCTTCCCTTAAAGTGAGGTTAGGTTCCTCAGTTTCACTACCTTCTGATGGTATATATTCAGGGTCTGTTTGAGAATCACTGCCAGCATAAGGATCCTCCTCTGATTCTGATGAAGAACTCATTGTGCACTATTTAATACCACAATAAATAGGTTAACAATAATACTACACTTCACATAAACACACCGTTGTAGTCACGTACACAGTACACAACTACCCACAATACTTTGCAAAAACTGGACATGACCAGTTCATGTCCACTTCTTGCACAGTACTTAGTAGGTAGACAACCAACATCGCACTCGTATATGATCTATGTTAGCAGCAAAAGTCTAGTTCTTGCTCAGAACGATGCAGTAACGATTCAAGAACATGTCCAAACAAATAACTCATTTCCGATAAAAAATGGACGTGTCCACTTCTTGCATTGGCCCCTTCAATTGCTGTTGGTATTATTTTCAATAATTCAATTCAAAGTAGTACGAGGTTCAATAATGTAATGCCAAAATAATCCCAAAATTGGTCTTACATCATTTTTAATGTAGTGCTAGTTTTACATGTTAACTAGTCAATCTGCTATGCAGTAGTTGAAACAACACTCACCGGTGTCCTATATTTCGACTTAGAGCAACTACCAAAATTGCTAGAGCAGTATCTGATAGCAGACATATAGTTTATGAAGAAAATGACTTTGCTCATATTCAGTGAGAACGAGAGGTTATCCGAATAATTTGCTTGTATTAATTTACTAAAAACCAACAACTTTAAATGGCAATCATAGCTAATACTGTCACATAAATATGATCATCTAGAAACATCATAACCTTGCAAAGATATATTTTATTTTATCTGATTATCTGAATTCCTTTTAAATGATTTCCATAACATAACTAGGATGATACCATCTTTGGGTACAGCATTTCTATTATTTACGGATTCTAAGACTATCAGTTTTGGCACCCAACAGTTATTTGATTGCTGGAAGGTATGTATTTTTGAGGCTTATCTAAAATTCAGAAAAAACAAAGAATTTCAGATAAAGAGTACGGTATCGCAACAATAACTACCTTCCAAAATGACAAAAAAAATTTTGGCCAGCTTTTATGATACCCTGCATAGCTACTAACAGCGTATTTATAAACTTGCACTTAACAAAACCAGGCGTTAAAATGTAATCTTCTGTGGATCTTGATTAATAATAATTAATATTTAAAGATGTTCAGTAACGTATTAAAAGTTAGTGACTTTACGATAGTCATAAAAAAAATTTTTGAAGTTTTTAATTTCAATTCTTAAAAACTTGAGCTTCTTCTTTTTTGAAAATGCCGAATATATTTTAAAATTTATAAATCCCTACAGATTCTATAACCATTTCTTGTTCTTATTCTTATTCGAGATTTCCTCGAAAATTTCTTAGAGATTACATCAAACTGCAAAAAGAATATTTTATTTAATTTTCTGAGTGGAAGATAAACGCAGAAGTAAGAGCTATAAATTTCATTTCTATGGGTGTAAAACCTTTATAGCTTTAGGTATAGCAAGTATAGATCCTGTTCTTTTTCGTACGTCCTTTGTTAGCTTATAATTTTCTTTTTTTTTCACTCTTTGGTTTTCGTATTTTAATTCAATGAAAGATTTTACTACGTTAAATGGATCTAAGAGAATCTGTAAGATAATCATAAAAAGTATAATGGGGTGTATTTAAGGAAAGGAAATGTAAGAAATTTACTAGATAAGAGAACCGACGTAACGTACGTTTTTCAATTGTAAAGGCACCTTGAAGATATCATTATTATTTATAGAATTGAATTATCTCGCACTCCTGGCGAGCCTTTGTTTTTTAAAATCATTTTCCTTCTTAGAAGTGACTTGGATATCGTAGACAACACTATTATTATCTTCCTGTAAAATAAATAAACGGCGATGTTTAGAAACTGTTATGACTACGGTGAAAGTAAAACTGCGTCTCCACCAGAACATTTGTCAACTTCTAACGATATCAAGGTGTTTCACTATTGTTGCATTATCTCGAACTCACAATAAACAAAAATTACCGTTTATTGAACTTCCATTTACGGTGGTAAAGTTAAAAGGTTTGTACCGTACAGATCAACAGGCAGTCACGTAAACAACTATATCTTCGATATGGTTGGTGTCAAACTTGAAAATTATCAAAAGTCATTCGCTCAGCAACTTAACATTTTTAAGTAAGGAATAGTTTGAAGAAATTCAATTGGCATATTATGATTAAAGAGAATAGGCATTATATAGAGAAACATAAAGTTTAAAATTCAATCACTGATTCTTATTTGTGTAAAAATCGGGAACGTCTTAGAAAATTTTAGTTTTTATCAAGTTTTTGTTCTTAAGCAAAAGTACGTTAAGTTCATGTTGACTTAAAAGTAGACGAATGTCACTAACTAGTGTCGCATACACAGAATATTCCAACGATCTGTGAACTACATAGGAAAGGAAAGTCTATGTATTTCATTCCGCCGCTGGGGAACAACGCTTCAGGAGCTTGGAGGTTCCTTTTCAGCCAAGAATGGGAATTTTAGGATGAGTAAAAGGGCAAGAATGAGATAAGAGGTAATTATTTCCGTGAAAATTTCTGTTCCGGTATTCATCTAAACCACTAAAAAAACCGCGGAAAACTTTAAAACAGTCGGTGTGTGGGATCCAAACTGAAGAGTTGTAAAAGCATGACATACGACTTTCTTTCATTTATTACTTAGTTTCATGTTTTATTGTGAATCTTCTACGTTAGATCTCAGAAAATGAAAGATGCGTCTTTGCTTTTTTAAATCACAATAACAGCTACAGGTGTTGCGCTACAAAGAAACTGAAGACAAATCGCAGTTTGTATTTTGAAACCACCTCGTGTAACAGAATAGTTAAAGCTTCCAAAAATACTTTTAAATGTCAAAAATTAAAGTTTATTTTTGTAAAACTGAAAGTAACCAGCCTTGCTTAATTATACAGGGGCAGATCAAAATGTTTGTTGTAATTATGCAACGTCAAAGTTGATAGATTTATCCGTTCTGAATTTATGTAATCCTATTTATCTTGTCAAAATGGAGTAATTAATTTATTAAAATATACAAATCATTTCCGGCAAAATAGACGAATAATGAAATTTGGTATTTGAGTTTATCCTAATTTTCAGGTCTTCCTTAAAGTTCTGCTAGGACTATAGGTAAGTGTTCCAAATTGAATTCCCTGCGTCTTGCAATTGAACAAAGACAAAAGCAATCTTTGCTTAAGACCGCCAACATGCTTTAAGCCCTGGCCCAAACCAAAGTTCAGATACCAACCGAGTTTTGGAATCATTCAAATCGGTTAAACAGTTTTAGTTGATTGCAACTTTCTTGCCGTTCGGATTTTTCAATCCATTTGGATTTTGTGGACCGATTGTTTCTTTCAAGCCTATTGTTTTTTCGACCAGTTGAGCCTTTGAACTTGGCCATTTGTATCCTGATATAAGGACCTATGTACAATACGAGAAGTTCTCATTGTTTTCGCAAGCCGATTAGGGACTACATAAGTAGACTTTAGAGTCTACATCAAATTTTATTAATTGAATTGGTTTTTAACAAAATAAAATAGATACCTTCCACGTATTGTGTCTGAAAGAAAGATCATGAAGTAAGAAAATGCTACTCTTAATCGTGTTTCATCTGTGGAAGAAACTTAGAAATGCAGTTACTTGGCTTAGTGTTCAAAAATTATTTACATGCAAGCCGATTTGAATCATTTTTGCAGAGAACAGCTCAAAGTAGCCATTTTGAATCCAAAAATCATTACCACAATAGATTGTGGTACACGATCTTGATAAGATAGAACACTATCGTTATTAAACCAAAAGGCGAAAAGTAACCCTAAACTATCAGTTACTGGTTACAAATGATAGGCTTGAATTTTCGCTGAAAACTGAAGACTATGAATTTTCTATCTTGTTGCATCAAGCCTGATGGGCTCATTAATACCTGCATGTTTCCAGTTTAGTCCAGGAAGGTTTTCACAAGAAGATTGCTTCCGTCTCATCTAGTTAGATAGTAGAAACGTATTTACGTGTTCTGCTGGTTAGAAGAATGAAAGGTTGGGGACATTGTTTGATATTTTGTATGAATTGATACAAGAAAAAAAACATCTTCTTGAATTTTACTAAATTTATACGAGTATTTGATCTTGTTTTGGCTATCAGTTAAAGAAAAGACACACTCTTTGGATTCTTAGAAAAAAACCCTGAAAGAGTACTTATTTTATTTTTTGTGGGCTAAGAGAAGAAGACACCATGTGGTCTACACAGGTATGTCTTTGATTTGTAACGGCCACAGCAAGAATTCTTTCCTAAGCTTTAGTGATTAGAGATTCCAAAACCCAAACAAAACCCAAATAACCTTCAGATCATCTGAGATTCTGTAAACAACTTAGGGGTCGTTTGAGTCAGGATCTACAAAAGAAAACAGTCTTAAGGGTGCTACTTGTAAAGGGTACTGGTCGGTAATTCGCATGTCTATTTTGAAATCCAAGAGGATCCTCCACGTCTAATTTGGAGTCCGAGGGAGATCCTCCTCATAGACGCCTGTGGAGAACTTTCAAAATCCAAGATCAGTTGCAGTGAAAACATAGTGTAACAAGAAAAGATAAGTGGCAAGGAAGAAAACACAATCTTTTCTTAAGGACGTCAACATTTCATTTCATTAAACCTCATGATACCTATGAAAAGATACGGTGTCAGTGTCAGAACTCAACAAGAATTTATTCTAGATTATGGAAATGAACAAATGGCTAATCGTATTCTGGGTTTTGCCATCTGAAAAAGACCTTGTAGTTCTGTGAATATTCTGGTATGAAGATAAGTAGCTCATATTCTGCTAATTGCTTTAACTCGAAATTGTTGACATATACATAACTCCTTTGGATTTCTCAAGTGTACATCTATGGAATAAATCTTAAATGTGCTTTAAAGAACTTTGAGCATCTCAAATTTAATACCCTTTCAATAAGGCTATAATTGTTAGGCTTTCTTCTCACTCAGAATGGGATTTGTGGTTGAGTTTGGTTTTCTAAATCTAGACTGTTTGGACTTGATACCTCGCCCAACTTAAGTATAGTCTAAATAGCCAAAGAATTATCATTGAAATTAGACTAATGATGTGTATAATAAATAATCGTCTAATTTTACTGTTTATTGAAAACTTTTATATGTAGCATAAAACGAGCTGCCTTAACATAATGAACCATTTGATTACCGTTACGTATTACAAAATAGAGAGGGTATTGTGTTTAAGACAAGACTAAAATTACATTTGCCACTCTTTATGCAATACTCTGTATAGTCGAAAATACACTTGAAGATCACAGGAAAAGAGCGATCTAAGTGCAAAAAAGTAATAATTAAAGTTTTCCCGGCATCTAGTATTTCCAACCCTATAGTTTTATATATCTAAATATGTTGACCAAAATACCGTTCGAAGTCCACTAAAATGAGCAATGAAGATATTGTGTACTTCGGGATAGCAATGTAAATCCCAGTCATTGTGGGAAAAAACGATTTAAGTTCATACAATTGTTGCTGGTTTCGTGTTTAGTGGCGATGACAGTGATAATGTGCCCTTGAGGATTTTAAAAAGTAGTAAAAAGAGGCAAGTGCAAAACTGATTAGAAATCATATTTTCGAAACAGGTGATTCATGTGGCTGTTAAAGATTCCACTGTTTTGACATAGTGTCCGAGACTGAATCAAACCTTTAGACAATTTGAATGAAATGCTAGATAGAAATTTCCAAAATAGTTACTTGTGTGGGTTAATTCAGAGAAGGAGACCAGGCAAAGAGTGAAGTCAGAAAATCTTCGAGGAAAGTAAGAATCAAGCAATAAGGGAAGATTGAAGAAGTCCAGGTATGTCAAAAAGCGTTGAGCAGTTTATACGGGCTTAATGTGAAAAATATGAACAATATCTGACGAATTATATATGCACATATAGTTTAGATATGTGCGATCGACACACAAAGAAACTTCAACCGTTATAAGCAAAATTGACCAACCTGACGATGGCGTTAAATTAGATTTACAAAATCAGTTAGATATTTAACTTAGAAACTGAAAATAATCTACATAAACTACAAACAGCTATCATGTACACCAGAAAGCGGAATGCACCAAAGAAGACAAGGCATTGAAGCCGCTAATATGGACTTTTCAAGAAACCTACCTACTTCAAACATCACGACGTGTACTATAAGAGACAGCTGATTTTTGTTAGTTTTAATTATCTACCAGCGAAACAAATTTTTATACGTATGATTGAGTGCACAACTGATTCTTTTCATATTTAGACAAAGTTTCTGAAGCCAATGTGTTCCAAAAGACTTTGTCATTTTCAACCAGGCCAGTAAAACAACACCATCTGTGTACTGTGGAATGGTAGAATGGCTTTATGGCAAGTCTTGTTGTAACATTCCCAAACCCATGTCTAATGATAAAGCACTAGAGAAAAACTACACTAAGCTAGTTCCTCTACCAAAACTAAAGTATGACCAGCTGCAATTTCTTAAAAGATTAGTAAATGAAAGTTTGCAAGATTACTGCACTAACTTGTTCTGTGCTGCAAATAATGCCCATATTGACGATGTGGACTTGGTAAGTGAGACTAGTCAAACAAGGTGGGCAAGGGTTCTTCCCTACTCCCATCTAGCTCTTAGGCTCAGTTTTCAAACTTTCGGAAGTGTTAAAATATCACTTAGATCGCTCTTTCTTTTTTTTTCATTTGGAAATTAAGATGATTGTACTGTTTACCTCTTTCTTATAATAGTTTTTAATTTTTACAGATATTGACGCTATCCTCCGATTACAAGCCGTTGGGACTCCCGGTATAAAAGAATCTCTTTAAATATTGTTAAATCATATAAAAAATATCACTTAGCAATTTTTTATGATTTTTCTAAAATGATGTTAATTTATTGTCTTTTTTTCAGACTTCATTCATTTTGATCATTTTCATAACATCACAATATTCATTACAACAGTAGGTAAGTTACAACTGTTACTACCAAGCAAATTCTGATGTTCTGATACAAATTTTATAAACTAATGTCAGCACAAAAAAGTTCTTTAGCTTTTTTTATATACAAAATTGTAATTTTGTAAAATTACTACGTAACTTTAAAACTAAAATAAATATTTTACAGCTAAAGTTAATGATGAGAAGCTTCATCTTTTAGTATTTAATATTTCTAGATAATACTGTTCATAAACATTTTTTATCTAGAGTATTCTTTTTGATGAAAATAACTGCATAAATCTATTTTCAAGATATTTCTTAAGGATAAGGTAACACATCCTTAACCCCCAAGAGTGAGCCTCGAGACAAAAGTAGGACACAAACAGATTTCCAACGTGCGACTTTCATGACAAACTGTCACGGAGCTAAAAATTTGCAGAGAACTTGTCACTTCAGTAATTTAAGTACTAAAAATGGTTACTGTCTACCTTTTATTCTTTCAAGGCGTCAGCATTGTTTTGTAAAAATATTCAACAATTCGATATAATGTTTTTGAAGAACACGTCTGTCAACAAAACAAATTAATATTTTCTTTTGTAGAAATAACGAGCGTTTATTAAACATTTCTATGAATAATTATAACTAGCATTGAACCAACAAGGAGGTTACAATTAAAACTAGCTTTTCTGCTTAAGATGATTTAGAGTAATGATGTCAATGGTTCATTACACCAAGCCTGTGTTCATTAGGAAAAGTTTTAAATATTCATGGAAAGTGCTTGCATTTATAATTGACGAGTCCGCCTCTCTACCGATGTTAAATAGCATGACCTGTTCTCTATGGTATCATGCTCTAATAACACGAAAATCACAATGTAAGAAGTAAAACACGTCTTCTTTGATAAAATGCATCTTGTACTTTGAATTTTCCCAACTTTGGTAACATTATAACGTTGAGAGTTCAGCGAGCCATCCATAATATGGAACACGTAAGAAGCTTATTACACGAAAGCTGGATCACAAACCCTTTATAATAAAAATCACTTTATGGCCTCGTTTTGGTTTAAGTAGTTAAAGCAGTGCGTATATATGAAAATCATTTTTTATTAATATAGTTGCGTTAATAAAATCTTTTGTACAAAGCTGATTTGCTTAAGATTTACAATAAAAGAAGGAACGATGAAGGAATTAAAAGATAGAAAACCCTCATCTTCTGGTTTCACTTAGAATCCATATTCATAAAAACAAGCTTTCCCAAAGCACATTGTATTTGATAGCAGTGTATCAAAGGCTTTAAACCAGACTGTCATAAGGAACACAGCGATGTCGAGAAAAACAGCGAATGCTGTTAAATTGGTTTAAAAGAGAAAAAACGAAATAAAATTATTGTGTCAGAAGAGGAAGAATAATACTTGTGTAAAGTAAAATTGTGCACGTAGGGTTGTAGCATCTTATCGTTGTCTAGTTTCCCGATACTTTTAAATTCTCTGTGACATAAAAACATTCCGCTCTTCTTGTCAATGTAGAGAGTTTTAAAATGAAACTATTTCTAACAAATAGTAAGCGAGTATTCGATCGAAAGGAGAATTATTTTTTTAGTTTCTTTCTATTTTATAATTAAAAAATAAGTGTGAATTTCAGTTGTATCTTGTTTGTTAATTTTGATGATGGAGGTCTGAAACCTATAACTGAGCGTCTCTCTTTTTTGTGTACTTATCACGTGTTCAATACTAATGTCGAGCATAAAATGATGCTCAACAAATAGGGTCGTTTCATGGAAAATCGCCCAATTTGGAAAAAAATGGTTGTCAGACTATTTTTTAAAAAATGTATTTTTTGTACACAGTTCAACGAAAGACAGAATCAATTTCGTCTCGACTGTCATATTGATTTTATAAGCTACAAACTATTTGATGTGGGGAGTTCAGCTTGATACCATTATAAAAAGCAAATTTGAAGCTTCTTGAAGAATAAAAAACTTCGACGAGTTCTATTTTTAGAGAGATGTAAATATACCGGAACTTAATTTTTTTCAATTTCTTTAAAGATTACATTTTTCTGTTTGTTGGCATTAGAAAATTACATTGGACACACTTAGGTTTATATTTTGCTTGTGAAGAAACTGAAAAATTTTTTAGAAGTAAAAGCAAGTAAAAACTTCATTCGAATTACTTCAAAATTTTATTTCTCAGAATATTCTGCAACTAATTCTCAAAACTTGACCTGAATGGTTTTCTTGTCCAACTCTATAAAGAGATGTTTGTTTAGCCCGTTGAATCTTAGAAACAAGAAATGGCAAAATTGCGATTATTCAGATAGCTCAACCCACTCTCTATTAATCATTTTGATTAAATTCAATACAGTAAGATAACTCACTAATGGGATGTCTATCACTGGAGGATAAAACAAATCATGAAATCATTAAGCACGAAATCAATCCTTTAACAGACCAACTACAATATTTAGGGATCGAATACAATCATTATCTTCAGATCTGAAATTCCGTATCAATTTTAATTGTCCATCGCTGATCTCAGTCCTAACTATAATATGGGTAAAATAGTTTTTCGTTCAGCAAAACACTAGGGAAAGGCAAAGTTGGTACCCGGGGCAGAATTGAAGCAAATTTATCAGCAAAAACTACTTTTGGCGCCCAAAATTAATCAAACAATCTACTTTACACATTTTGTTGTTATATAAGCCAATTTGGTTCCAGGGACTAACTTTTGCCAATTCCTGGCCAACATAACACATCGTTCAATAAGTCCCGAGACTAACAACGAAAACAACATTTTTTTTTCAAAAATCATTTTTATTCATCAATATAATCTCCTTTTAGAGTGATACAATCTTTCCAACGCCTTTCCAACATTTCTATACCATGTTTATAGAAGGATTTATCCTTTGCTTCAAAATAGGCTTCAGTTTCGGCAATGACCTCCTCATTCGAGCCAAATTTGTTTCCCTGGAGCATTTTTTTGAGATCAGCAAAGAGCCAGTAGTCGCTGGGGGCTAAATCTGGCAAATACGGGGGGTGGGGAAGCAAATCAAAGCCCAACTCGTAGATTTTTGCCATTGTTTTCATGGACTTGTGGCATGGTGCATTGTCTTGCTGAAAAAGGATTTTTTTCTTCTTCATGTGCGGTCGTTTTGCTGCGATCTCCTCCTTCAAACGTACCAACAAGTCAATATAATAATCACTGTTGATCGATTTACCTTTTTCCAGGTAGTCAATGAAAATGACGCCATGTGTATACCAAAAAACAGACGCCATGACTTTGCCAGCAGATTGCTGCGTTTTTGGACGCTTTGGGCGGCTTTCGCCAGCCATGCGCCACTCAGATGATTGCCGATTCGACTCCGGAGTGAAATGATGTATCCATGTTTCATCCATGGTCACGTATCGACGCAGGAAATCCTTTTTATTGCGAGTAAATAGCGATAAACAGCTCTCTGAATCGTCGATTCGTTGCTGTTTCTGTTCCATTGAAAGCAATCGCGGCACCCACTTGGAAAAAACCTTTTTCATGCTCAATTTTTCATGAAGGATTGTAAATACGCTTCCAGATGATATCTGTGTCATTTCTGCAATCTCACGGACCTTTACTTTGCGATTTTTCATTACGATTTTGAATACTTCACTCACATTTTCCGGTGTAACGGCTTCCAAAGGCCTACCCGAACGTTCCGCATCGTTTGTGTCCGTACGACCACGTTTAAACTCAGCATACCAACGACAAATCGTTGATTTGGATGGAGAGGAGTCCGGGTAACGTTTCTCAAGCCATTGCTGGGCTTCTACGGTGTTTTTACCCATTAAAAAACAATGTTTTATCATCACGCGAAACTCGCTTTGTTCCATTTTTCAAACAAATTACAAAGTGACTTTACTCTAACCTCGATAACTCTGCTGTTTGTGGTCCAATCGACGTGAACTTTTTACACGTTTCATGTGAAGGTTCGCACTCTAGGGAAACGTGGCTAGTTTGGTACTACTAGCACCATCTCTGGATTAGTCTCGGGACTTATTGAACGATGTGTTATAATTTCATTTTGGAAGTTTCGCATAATCATCCGGATTCTGCCGCAAATTTCGTTTTTTAATGTATTCGTTTACTGTGAATTTATCGTTCCGATTCTGTTTATAAAATTTATTCAGTCATATTTATATGGTTGTTTAAGGTTTCTTTGAAGTTCTTTGTTAAAAGTAAAATGCATTTAACAATCTGTTTGTTTCTTTATTGCAAGAATATTTTATATTTGGATCTCATTTATAAATTCGATATTATAGATCCTTTGTCCAAATTATCACAATACGTGATTTTTAGTAAATCTAACCAGACTAAATACGTGGTATGGCTTTTCTTTTCTTAGAAATCCTTATTTATGTTTTAAGGTTTTAATGATTCATCGTCAGCAATCCGCGGTCGTATAAAAGGCCGTTTTAAATGAGAGAAATTAGGCGTCGATAATTTTTATTTCTTATGGGCTATTTATGTTTGATTTGACTTAGCATTGTGTAACTGGCTTTGATATTTTGTTGCAACTGTTGGGTTGATCAAAACAGTTTGCAGTGAAGACAGAAGAGTTCCATTTTTGGTTTTTAGTGAGACGCTCGCGCCTTGAGCGCGGTGCGTTTGCCGCTAACAACAATTTGTCTGTCGTGAATTCGCCCTATTCAGTTTTGGTGTAGTTGCTAGATATTTTCTAGCAGGAGGTACAATTATGGCAGCGACAATTTTGTCGGATCTGGCCTTAGGATTCACGGACGACGGAAGCTTACCCTGAATATTTGTGTGGAAATGTACCTCAAATAAGTGTCAATGGACACAGTGTTGGCCGCATCGGCGTTAAAACAAACCACTTTGTGGGAATAATCAGTTGCGACGAGCTATTTGAAATTTTTGCTGTTTGGGAAATTATTGATTTATCCCATTTCCAATTTTAGTGGAACTATTTTGGTTCCGGATATATTGTGTGATGTGTAAAGTACACTCTCTTTTGTGGCTTTAAATTAGAGTCAGTGTTTTGTGAAAATGGTCATTATAGTGTTTTAAAATTTTTGTGAATTTAGTTTTATTAATAACAAGCACCGATCTCTCAACAATGTTATCTTTTTACCTTTATTGGATTACTGGAACCTTACGGATGTGTTGCAAATTGTTTATGAGTAAGAACTATGTTTTAACATGTTTTTTTGTATTGTTCTTTTGTAAACTTTGAGAAACAACGACCAAATTTGATATTTACGTAAGTCAGGATAGTATTATAAATGTTTTCCAGAAAAAGGGCTTAGATTTTATTATTATTATTATGGTTGGAGATTTATTCTCACTAATCTATTTTTTCTCTTTGCATTTTGATGATATAATAAACCGACTGTGTTTCATCTATCTTGGTATTTTATTTGTTAAGCTTTAACTATTTGTGTAAACAATCAGGTAAAGTATTGTGTTATGAGTGTCCCAAGTTTCCAGTAATAAAGAATCAAAATTTTTGCATCTAACAATTTAAGAGTGTTATAGAGTTAACGTTTTGTAAAGTTTATTTTAATCATGAGAAAGAGAGAGATGCCGAAGCTATGTTGCACAGTACGATATTTTATTATGTCATGTTTTTGGTGTTGATGATAATTTTATTATTGTTTGTCTTGTGTTAACTAATGAAGCCAATGTAGCTTCGTATAGAGTGCATTTTAACATCCAAGAACAATCTTGAGCTGCTGTATACAGGGTGATACTTCCTATGGCCACCCGTATACAGGGCTTTAGCCGATGTGGCGATTATTTCTTTTTAGTATAACTGTTTCCTGACGCCCTTTTGGTATCTCTTTTAGGCTTTTCAGCTAAAAGCTAAGTTTTAGGTTTAGGTAAAATCATCAAAGCCTGGATTATTTACTATTTTGGAACCTACTCCCGTCTTCGACATGAGCTATGGGCTTGAACATCTGCCGATATCTGGCTTATACAGGACTTGTGCATACTTTTGGGCATTTTCCCGTTACAAACACATATTAACTTATTCTCCTGACAGTTACTATCTATAGCTTAATGGGTACCCATATAATTCATGTTGAAAGATAAGTTAATTCCGGAAGAGTTGCCCGACTTAAAAGAGTTGTCCTTTATTTTGAAAAAGGATGCTACACTTTCTGTTTTAAAGATGTAGCCTTTTTTGTGTATTCTAAATTAGCTTCTCGTACTTCTTTCCTATACATCTTACAAATTTCAATTAACTACTTCTTGCAGCTTAAACATTGTATCCAATTTTTGTAATAATTTTCCCAGCACTGGACGTAAGATCTTCGTCTTCATCTTCTTGACAACGAAAATTATTAACATTTCTGATTTGTTTTTTGACAAATGTACTCGACTTAGAGGGTCTTCTTTCTGATTATGTAAGTGAAGAGACTGTTTTTAAATAGACCTGGCTTTTTATTTGCTAAAACTCCAGCAGACTGCTTCTTGTTTTAATAATTTTCGAAAGAACCGATACAGGGCTTAAATCATCAAAAACTGTTAAAGGAGTTTATCTGATTTGAATCCCTTGCTGGCTTCTTACCAGTAGAAGTTGCCTCATTTACTGCAGAGAGTAACATGCTACATAAAATGGAATAAAAATAAGAAAGGATTCAATGGAAAAATCTTCTCTGCCTTCAACGCGGAAACACCAATTTTCTCAGCGCCTATAATTTTACCAACTTCTAGACAAGTAATCCGCCTTCCAGGATGATTCATTATTCACTGCCTTGCTTTCTCTTTTAAAAAATATTTTAATGATCTAAAAAACGCTTGATCTAGCGGCTACAGCGTTTGGGTTGCATGACTGGGCGAACATATTAATATAATTTCATTTTGTTCTGCAAAAGATAGCATATCAAAAAAATTTCTGTGAGATTAATTTCCGTCAAAAATTAAAGCAGTTGGCTCGGGAGTCCTTTTAGGAACAAAATGTTCTTGGAACCACTTCAAAAACAATTTTGACGAGATTTTCAACGAACTCCTATAGGAGAGATGTCTGTCTGTCCGCAATATTTTAAAGTTTTGAAATTTTGACTTCAGTTTGGATTTTACATCAAAGACTGAAGACAACGTGGCCTGTACTTTTTGATATCTCTTCAGGAACATGGTCAAAATGGTCGCCGAAATTTAAAAATTTTTTAAAATTGTTGCTCGAATCCAGTAACAAAACGGAGTTCGTTGTAACGGTTATGCTCTGCATTACCAGATGAATTATTCATAAATTCTGAAAATTCGTATTTTTCTTTGATACTCTAAAGAATAACTAGCAAAGGTAGAAAGTTCCCTGCGTTAGAACAAGAAATTATTGTGTCACATGGACATTTTTGGCTTCCTTGTTCGCAATTCCTGTTCCAGGTTTGTTATTAATTTGTGATCCAGTCTCTTTCTGATTGAATGTTATGTTTAATGCGCTGTAAATTGAAGAACACTTGAACTTTCTAGCAATAGACAATTCTTGAGTCTTTATAACTGATAAGCAAGACACCCAATTCATTTTCTATCAAGAGCAAAACCACTTTTATTCCAATTTTTGTTTGTATGTGTTACAGCGATTGCTTTTCATTGGCAGATATCCTCCAGGTCATAGGAAAATCTTTCATAATTCTGGATTTTCTTCGACGACTTATAGTTCTAGATGGCACTCGATAAATACAGCAAGCTCATTTTTCTAGAATTTATAGCCTGAATAGCTGTTACTTAATTTTCTTCATGCTATTGTTTTCTCGGTTTAGTGGTCTGTTTTCGTTTATATCGCGTAGGCATGACTAGAATAAAATTCGGTTATTAGCACTTCACATTTATCTATAAAAACAAGAACAAACAAAAGGTCATTACATGTTTGAGAAAACTAACAAATGTGCTTGACATTCAACCGAGTGTGGTCTCACTCGGAATTATCTTATACCGGTATTGTATAGCGATGCGCTACATAAAAAGGCAATACTTCACGCTTGTACAAATTGCAAAAATGCTATTCTCAGCAAAACTACCTAAATGCAATCTCTACTGTTTTTGGCAGCGTAAAACTAGATGCTATCAAAAAGGTTTCATAGTTAGGAATTTTTCTTTTTTTGGATTTTCGGATTTAGATCTTTTGTTCTCATCTCTAATGTAAGTTTTGTTCAATAGCCAAGATTATAAAAGCTTAAAATTGAACTTATAGTGCGTAATAATAAAAATTTATTTAATTAGATTGCTTATTAAAAACTGTTCAAATATAGGGTGTTCTAAATGAGATGATGTTAACTAATGAAGCCAATGTAGCTTCGTATAGAGTGGAGAGTGCATTTTAACATCCAAGAACAATCTTGAGCTGCTGTATACAGGGTGATACTTCCTATGGCCACCCGTATACAGGGCTTTAGCCGATGCCTTTTTATATAGCGCATCGCTATACAATACCGGTATAAGATAATTCCGAGTGAGACCACACTCGGTTGAATGTCGAGCACATTTGTTAGTTTTCTCAAACATGTAATGACCTTTTGTTTGTTCTTGTTTTTATAGATAAATGTGAAGTGCTAATAACCGAATTTTATTCTAGTCATGCCTACGCGATATTTATTTCTATGAAACTTACTAGTATGAGATTTCTCACATTAGAATCAAGACAAAACTGACAACAAGTAGCCTGGGGCACATCTTCCAAATTAATAAAAGAAGACAGTGCTATATAAAAAAATTATCTACATCTGCACACAAAACTTGAAGAAAATCGGAAACCGTAAAGTTGTTTCCTCCTTAATACACCTGTGAAGTTAGCATCCGAAATTAAAAACAAATGTTACTGAGTAAAGTTGTATCTATAGAACGATCATCTGAACTTTCCAAAATTATTTTTGGTTACGCAGATGTTTCATAAAAAAGTTCTGAATGCAACTATTTAGCATTGTGTGTTAAAGTTTGCAATCTTGAGGTTTTGATCATAATTCTTCTTTATGTAAAAATGATCATATGTAGTAATTGTACTTGGGCGACTCCTCAGTACATTTGGAAACAGTTTACAAGCAATAACTGAATGACAACCTTTTTAATCAGATACCAAAATATATAGGGTGTTTCATTTGAAAAAAATTAGGCTGCACGTGCCATTTCTTTATGGGATACTGTGCAATCAAACAGTAATAGAAAAAGTGAAGATAATTCTTCTGTACATTTTGTAGTGTCATTTTTTAATTATAATCATAAGATCTGCAAGATGTGTTTCATTCTCATCAAAACTAAACTGGTCTACGATCTTCTATTACAGCTTAGTGGAAATAGTTGAAATGAGTTCCCAAAAGATAGGGTACACATTGAGCATGACACAAAACATTATTGAGAATTCGATTTTGTTTCCGGAAAAAAGATAACCCAAACAAATTGATACCTGATGCCAAAATGCTTTTTTTGTTACCCATAGACTTTTAGATGATTAAAAATCAATAAGAGATTATTATTATTAAGACACCAGACATCTGTTTCATCACACTTCTAATAAGATCAAAATTTCCACTTTTGATTTCGATACAGAAGTCTATTACTTTCACTACATCAGATTTTGATCATCTTTCGACTGTTAAGACTGTGCTTGCGATTCTTAGCAATGTGTTCAACGAAGAATTAAAATTTCCTGCATCTTTCTCGGAAGATGGATCGTTTTCAAGTATAACAGAATTTCCTAAAATCTTTTAAATTAGAAATTAACTGCCTTGCACTTCTAATATCTTTAAAGAATTTTTCCTGTAGAGTTACTACCATAAATAATTTATTTCTTTGTAGATCTTTTTTTTACAGACGACTTATTTTAGAATATGTTTTCGTTCATTCCAAAAATATCCCTGTACCAGGTGTATACCTATGAAATGAGACTTTCAGCTATTAGACCACAGATGTCGCTAGGAGTATTTTCAAACTGTCCCAAATGTCTTATTTTTTTCGTCTGTCATCTGTCAACAATATTCAATTCATTGTTTGTGATGTTTCATACAACAACGCATTTTTTTCGCTCTTAAAAATGTCGAATTTCGTGCCTTCAAACTACGATTTGCGGACATCGTTGATTTTCTGTTATCAATTGAAGAAAAACGCTTCTCAAGCTCATCAAATGCTTATAGAAGCTTACGGTGGACATGCTCTAAGCAGAGCACAGTGTTTCAGGTGGTTTGAAAAATTCCGAAGTGGTGATTTTAGCGTGGAGAACGAGGAACGTGGTCGGCCACCGAAAAAGTTTGAGGACACCGAATTGCAAGCATTGTTGAATGAAGATGATGGTCAAACGCAAGAAATGATGGCAGAGCAGTTGGGAGTGACCCAAAAAACCATTTGCAAACGTTTGAAAGACATGGGCATGATTTTAAAGGTCGGAAGATGGGTGCCGCATGAACTGACTGAAAGGCAGCAAGAGAACCGAAAAACCACTTGTGAAATGCTGCTCTCCCGGTTCAAAAGGAAGTCTTTTTTGCATCGAATCGTTACGGGTGTATTTCTCCAATCCCAAACGTAAACGATCTTATGGTCCGCCCGGCCACAAGCCAAAATCAACGGCCAAACCAAATCGCTTCGGCCGCAAGGCAATGCTGTGTGTTTTCTGGGATCAGCATGGTATGATTTGGTACGAGCTATTAAAACCAGGTGAAACAGTTGACGGTGCACGCTACCAACGACAATTGGCCGATTTGAACAGCGCTATACACCGAAAACGCCCAGAATATGCCGATCGGCGTCACAAAGTAATTTTTCTTGATGACAATGCACCACCACATCGAACAAGAGCGACCCGGGAATTGGTGGAGACGTACGATTGGGAACCGCTGGTGCATGCGGCTTACTCACCAGACTTGGCGCCTTCCGATTATCATTTGTTTGCATCGATGGGCCACGCACTTTCCGAGCAGCGCTTCAATTCTCACGAAGAAGCCAAAAAATGGCTCGATGATTGGTTTGCGGCCAAAGACGGCCAATTTTTTTGGCGCGGCATTCACAAATTGCCTGAGAGATGGGTAAAATGTGTCGCTAGCGATGGCTATTATTTTAAAGATTAAATTTGTAACCATTTTTTGTTAATAAACGTTTAAAATTGAAAAAAAAAGTCTCATTTCATAGGTATACACCTATGTATTATGTGTGATGTAAAAACTACAATAAATTAACAACAAATAATCGGCAAGCAGGTAATGATTAATTTTGTGATAATCTGAGCAACAGGCATTTGTTTTCTATTTCTTAAGATAAACTGTATTTTTTCTCCTTTGTGCTAAAGATATGGGTTTTGGTTATTGTTGCAATGTCACTGTCAGCTCTTCAGTGGTTAACTAGAGCGCAGGTTAGACAAACAAAAAACCTACAGGAATACCTCCTGCTGTCTCTTTAATTCATCGGAAGATAGTATCGTATGGGCTACAAAAATTAATTGATCCAATCGAGGTCCTTTGACAGATAAGATTTTCTTGCAGATTGAACATCAAGTTGTCCAGTTTCTTACAAAGACGACCTTTTTCAAATTGTAACGAAGGTCATTTTAAATAATAATATTAATATTAAAGCTTTATTTCTAAGAAACTTACTAGTATGAGATTTCTCACATTAGAATCAAGACAAAACTGACAACGAGTAGCCTGGGGCACATCTTCCAAATTAATAAAAGAAGACAGTGCTATATAAAAAAATTATCTACATCCGCACACAAAACTTGAAAAAAATCGGAAAGCGTAAAGTTGTTTCTTCCTTAATACACCTGTGAAGTTTAGCATCCGAATTTAAAAAGATTCTAGGTAAAGCACAAGATATAGCAAGTTTCATAAGACAAGACTCGTATTTAGACAGTCGTAGCAATTTTTAAACAAACATGAAAAGCAAAGAAGAAAATGGAGAAAGTGTGTAAAAGTAATTTGAAGTAGAAAGTATTGGAGAACAAAAAGAATGAAACTGATTGTGAAAAGAATCAAAGACTTTAAGGCCTGCAAAGGTTGTTGTGTGAATCCAAACGTCCTGAAGGTAGTAATTCTTTTAATGTTAAAAAATATCTTAGTCTGCTAGAAGATGTCCCAATGTACATAAAATATTTGTTGAATGGGCGATCAAGAAACAAACTTTAAATTTGACCGATTCAATATTTTTATAAAGGAATCGAGGCTTTAGCTTTCATAAATTCCCACTTCTAGTTTCATAATTTTACATGTTGCAATATTTTATTCAAGGTTATTTTCAGAATGTTACTGTATTCTTAACTAATCAAATATCAAAGGTGTTTTCCGCATTTTAAAGCAAATTCAACTGACTGATCGATTACAGGTAGAGCCCTATAACTTATTTACGCGGGTAATGCAGTCAGCAAACCAATCACTGACAGTAACACTTAACGCTCAACAGTATTTTATAGCTATGTGCACAGTTTGCAAATGTCATCATTTTTAGCACCGATGAAATTTTGTAATTTCAGTTTTCAACATTTCTATTTTAGTGATCTTTTTTCTTTATTGTAGCTCGAAACGGTTCTAATTTAAAATTCTAAGGAAAAATCGCTTTTTTTAGAATTGTTTTTATACGACCAACTTCGTTTCCACACATTTTCATAAAAATATCTTTGGTAAAAGAACACGCCTAGAAAGTTTCCCTTAAAAACCGCTGAAGTGTATTTTATACCAAAAGAACGTCCCAATTTGCATTCTTTTATAAATCCGAAATGATACACAATAAGCTGAAATAAACTACAGATTTTGTTTAGAGAACTTTGCAAAGCATTGGGGATATAAATACTATGGCTTATTCGAAGTGAGGGGTCGTGAATTGTGTATTCACCCTTGGGAGGAACGCTGTAATATATAAAGTTAAAGATATCTGTTGCTCCTGGGCAAGAAGTTATTTTTTCTAGGCGTATGTGTGTAAATGACGTTTAAATTTGGGCAATCCCACGACTCGGAATGATTTTTCTGTTTGTGACAATTAATCTTCTTAAAAACAATTAAAACTTTTGGCAACGATGTTCAATAAACAATTAGAGCAGAGTTCAACAAGCTTACGTCGGGTCTTTCGGACAAAGTTGTCAAAGGACCGGGTGAATACATCATAAGGTCCAGGATAAAAATAAATGTGCTCCGGGGGTGCTATGAACTTTTTGTAATTTATTGACGGGATTATTACTTTGTAAGTGTTACTTAGGTTCGCGAAATGAAATATTACTTTGAAAAGTTTAGTGTAGTTCGCTATTAATTTGAAAATGTTTCTCTTTTAGGGTCGCCGACTTTGCGAAAAAATTTGAACATACTTGTCGATAATATTCGTATTCTACAGAAAAGTTATATACCTATTAGGGAGTATAGTAAGGGTTTAAGGTGAGGCCGTTATATATTTATTGCAATCTCTATATGTAATACTATGATCATAAGATGCGATTTTATGTTTGACAAATCCCTACATTCGGCAGTTCAGTTGGCTGGGGTTTCTATAAATGTTTATGGTGCTGTTTTAGTCTTTTCGGCAATGGAGGGCGATATGTATCTTTTTTATTGCATCTATATGTATATTTGGCGTGGTATAAAATGGGTTGTCGCGCTGATTTATTTAGAAGTTTTGCAAGATACATGGTGCAAAGCAACAGGGTGAGGATCACGACGCTAGAAGTTCTCGATTTCAGAAGCCGGTTTCATTTAACATTTCGAATATCTGCTGCTCAGGCGAACGCTTAGAGGGATTCTTCGATTTGACATGGATACCCTTGTTCTGTTTGTTTCGACGCCGTTAACATAAATATTGAATAGTATAGGCCGAGAGACAAACGATTTGGCGTGGAAAGTGTGCAATTTGCCCGAAACAAAACGAAAAGAGCTGTCGAAACATCCGTTTCAGATATATTTCGGCTTTTATTGATCAAATTCTGAAATGTTACTCTAACAACCTTACGGTTATCAGAGAATCTCGCTTGCATCATTTTTAAACCTGTAAACGATCTCCTTTACACAATAAGGTCGTTGTCAGCTACTATTTCGAAGTTTGATATTTATTATTCCATCTGAAACTCTTATATAGAAAATTTACAAAACCTAATAAATATTCTAATTAAAGAAAAACCTATTAAAATGTTACATCTGGGGCACTATTTCATTTGATGTTTAATAAAGTTCAGCTGCCGAGAAAGTTTTCAATTTGCTAAGCATTTTTTCCTTTGGATGCGATCTGTATCCTTAGTTGGTATTCTACGCCTGTTTAAGATGCAAAAGTAATGGAACGTCTTTATAATAAAAGAGGTGCAGATTTTATCGATTAATTTTAGATCTACAGTCGAGGAGAATATTTTGCTGGAATGTTGAAATAATTTTAAATTTTCTTTCGAGTTTTGTTCTCGACTTTCAATACTAAGAGAATATAGAACTTTGAAAAAGAATCCAATCGTCAACTCTCTTCACTAATGACGTAAATAGGAGAATATTCTGTATTCTTGATATTACACATATCTCACAAACAAGTTCTGATTTCAATAAGTTCGGCTGTTGTAGGCTTTACCGATGCACGTCTCTAGGGAGGAGGTAATTTGAATGCGTTGTTTTCGTTCAAGCTGCTTCCCAATTTACTCATAGCGTTAAAACCTAACAAAAACTCACAGAGCTTACTCGCTTAGCTCCAATAACATAAGGAGAAAATCCTTAAAATCAACTGGAACAGCGGTGCATTCCGGCATGTCCTTCGACGTAGACAAACAAAAGTTTGGTGATGGTTAGTTTATTTAAATTATACTCATTTCAAGCCTCGTTATTTCTGCCACAAAAGTTTTCATTCTTGGACTTGAAATGAATTGTTGTAGTTTGGAGTTGCGTCACACCAGTTCAACGAGTTAATTAGATATATTAATCACTTTTTATTAGTACTCCCCGGGAGTGTAATGCTATGGAGTGCTCTCCGGATTTCATCTCCGTCGAGTTGTAATTATGGCACCACCGCCGACTGCTCTTATTTGTTTCGCGTTGCTTGTTCGCGTAACTGCCTAATCACTGTTACGGATGCTCACTTTTATACCGCCTTTTTATTACCCTTATAAATCGCTTCTTATGTGCAATAAATTGGATGTCGAGGAAATTATAATTTACCTTTTAAATAGAAACGTTAAAATTAATAAAAAGGCAATTTCGCTTTCGGCTACGCTAAGTGCAATATTCCGCCCGATGTCTCATCCTAATAAAGGATAACGTCTACATAAAGAACCCCTAATGCCCTACAGAACGCTAACGTTTTTCAATTTCCCTTATACCCCAATATCCCACCTCAACTCTCGACATACATTGCACAAAATGAAAGATATTTTTCTTATTAGTTACTCATTTTTCGGATCATAAACTAGCTGCCCCTAAATTTTTAGCAAAACAACCAACGGTTCCTTAAAAAGCAACGTTATAAATGGCTGGAGGTTATAACAATAAATAAAAATACTCTGGAGACCCAACCAGCACTGCCTGGGAGATATTTATTAGAAAAAGAAAATTAATTGGTATACATATACTTTAACAACGCTATCCTGTAGAACGGGATTGTGTTGCAGTACCATGCCAACATGTGACCTAGTAGTAGTTATAGTTTGGTCATTGGAATACAATTACGAAGTAATCAGTGTTCCTTCCTGTTGAGATGTTTGTAACGACCTCACACTATCGCGTTGTGTTTTAGGACAATCGAACTGTTCTAAGTACGATTTACACAAAATCCGAGGATGATAAGAGTAAAACGAGATACGAATCCCGACTACAAGAGTATCCACACTAACAACACAAAAACGGAAAATAAGAACTTACGATGGCCTACAGCAGAATTTTTATGATCTTCTTCACAAAAAATACCGGATTTCTATTATTTTCGTAACCATAAATAGGGGCGTGTTATGTCTTATACAAGAAAACCTGCATTGCTGTATAAAAGTGCTTTTGAGTTTAAATTTTTATTTCTGCCTCCAAGGTCTTTGAATGCATAAACAAGCAGTTGAAATTTTACAGTAATCTTAATGAAACAATGTAATGAAATCTTAGGCAAATTGTTATAGAATAAGCAAAGCAAGTTTTTAGAATGAATAAATAAATAATTTTTATATTATGTAGCAATGTCAAAGGAAAAAATTGAAGTTAAAAGAGGCAGTTAATAAATTTAAAATTAATAACAGTAGGAGGTAAATTAAAATTGTAAGATACAACTGGTACGAGTCATTATTTGCTTTACTTTTTAAATATTTGTTTTTAGATATTTTAAAAATAATTAAGTCACTTTCAATATATATCTACGTTAAAAAATATTTATATTTTGATGCAATACAATGAAATGAATAACCAGCAATCAGAGTTCTGTTCATTTTGAAAATATTATGCTTTATAGAGTTTTCAAGTAAACAGACCAACCAGTCTCAATTTACTTTTTAGATCGGTATTTTCTACTATTCTTTGGTTCTGATAGGAAAGTAATCCTAGATTAGATATCGTTTGTGACACTTCCCTGCTTTTGGTCATTTTGAAAGTAGTGGTAGACACAGCGACTCATATAACTTAATGACATAGTTAGTTACAATGTGAATTGCTAATAATTTTGCTAATGTTCCTTCCCGTCACCTTTTATCTGTTTGTTATTGAAGATTCAAAACCCTTTGTATTTTCGGATTTTATAAGTACTCTTCCTTTTGAGTAATTCTCCAGCGCCAAATATTTTGCTTTTCCTTATTTATCATAAACAATATTATAGCAACTTTTGTAACCTTTTTTTGCGTATTATCGGATTGATTTCAAACCTTTGAAGAAAATATTTTCATGCAGTTAAAGCGATTCTGTTTTGCACCACCAGTTCACTATAATAGTAGGCCGTTTTGTATTAATTAAAAAAAATTTGAATGGTAGCATTCTGAACGGTATGAAGATATTTCCCTTCGAGAGTTATATAACAGATATAGCTCTGAAATCAATCCCATAAAAAAACAAAAAAAAAATAGGAATGTGTAGATGAAAAGTGAGATACACTGTATACATGAAATGCCATATTATTGTTTGTTGTCGGTAGAATTTGATTAAACTACAGTGAACCACATTTTTCTTCCATGTTTTCAGAGTTTGACCAAATGTCACCATAGCGATCTTACACTCCACATACAGTGTTGGACAACGAATTGGAAATTTTTACTCTTAGAGACAATTTTCTAGATTATTTCTTGCAAAATTGAATAATAGTATGAAGAGGTATGTTTTTACGGTCATTTACACAACTCAAGCAAAAGCTCGTTTGAAGATTTGGGTGTCGACTGTAATGTTAATTAGCAGGTTCCGAGTGTATATATTGCTGGTTACTAATTGTTTTTATTTATTTTGCATCTGTTTTATTAACTGTCAAATTTGTTTGTGTATCAAATTCGTACGATCTTTCAGTGTGAATGCTGTTTCATCAAGCCAATTTCCACCATTATTTGTATGGTAGTTTTCTAGGTCAGTTCTTGCCATGGATGAAAAATAGAACGGCAAGATAAATCTGATTTTTAACTTTTTGTCTTAAATATCACCAAATAATACAAAATTGTTAAGTGTCGGTATGGAAACAGTATTTTGATATCAAGCAGTGAAATATATCACAAATGTCGTGGTTTGACTTAATATATTTTTGAGAAAGGTGGCTCTGGTTATATATAAGCTGCTCTAAAGAAATGTTTCTTGCCGTTTTTAGTAAGATAGTGATATTTATTTCAAGACAGTGTTATGTGCCATAAACAGAGCTTTCGACAAAGAAATATATAAGTTAGCAGAATACAACTCTGACTATTACCAGATCGGAGATATATAGTCTATTATAAAAACCAAAACGCAAAAAAGGGCCCCAAAAACAAATAAAAGCTAATATCAACAATTTACTTCAAAGGATAGAAAGGAGCTGAAATGCCCCTTATTAGTAAAACGACAGTTTGCCTGATGTCAAAGAGAATGAAAAAGTTATAATCCTTACTCAAAACTTTTCTTAATAAATTCTGAAAACGGAAATTTTCTAATTCGTTGTCCAACACTGTATAATCCTCAAGTGATTATTAGAATACTTTATTGACTCGTACAGTACTCTTTATTCTTTTATTTGTGCCTGATGTCTCTACCAAATGTTACAATACCACTTGGGATAGTACTATCGCTATGGGATGTATTTAAAAGATTCTTAAATTTCTTTAGATCGACTAAATGTCCTTATTCTACTTTTTGAGATCATTTTGTTTTTTCTATCATTTTAGTAGTGATTGTTGCCTTTTCAATCTTTATTGTAACATCTTAGAAAATAATTAATATGTTAGTTATTGCTATGGTATAAGTCAAAAGTTTTGTTTTGGTTGCAACAATTCAAAAACCCCTGACAAGGAAAAACTTTTCGAGCTTCTACTTAAAAGTTTTGTCAATATTTCCATCAACGCATTTTGTTTTATATGTTAACTAACAAGAATACATAACTGTCACGAACATATTGCAATAAATGCATATTATTTCATACATTTTAATGCAATTCAAGCTCTAAAATTAAACGTAAAACCTTTTTAATCCTGAATCACGTTAATGGAAAATATATTAACAAACTTTATGTAATTTTAAACATCGAAAAAGCAAATGCTAGATAAATACATACTTCCCAATATTAATATATTTACATAAGCTTTGGAAAAAAGTATTGTGTGTAGGTGGATGTAATGGAATGAAATTGATGCTCTTCGGTAATAATCAAATAGCATACCGAAACATAAACAAAAGTTTTTTTACTTCTCTTCTTACTGCTTAATCTAATAATTTGTATTTGCTTGTAAACATTAATTCTAATATGCATAGTACATATGTTTTAATACTTGTACAAGATATATATTAAAACGCTAATTAAAAAAATTTTAAATACTTAAAGTCCACTTTCAAATATTAACTTTAGCTGTAAAAATATTAAGATAATGTGTCAAGTACTGTTAGATTATATTTAACAACATAACCTCAATAATATAAAGATCATATTATTTTGGACTGATGAGACATAATATCAAATATTATTATACGGGGTTATTACTCATATATTTTTCCCACCATTGTTTGACATCTCGTAAATTATAAAAGGTACGAAGTTAGTTAAATTAAAGTCACAAGCTATTTACTGAAACTAATACTCAATTTGCTTTTGAAACTAAATCGAACACATTCAAAAAAAGCTATTCAGTGGAATCAAAATCAAATTGAGCTTTACGTTAAAGAACAGTTATGTTATATATATAAGTAATAATCCTGTAATTTTCCATTAATAGTTATCAAAGATAAATCTACCTCTCTTATTATTTATTTATACAATCAGCCTTTGAGGTAAATTTCATCAGTTAGGCATTTTCAGAATGGATGAAATACAGGTAAAAATCCTGATCGAACTGATAATTGAATGGAATAAAAATAGGTTTGAAATTAATATCAATGTTGACGATACAGTTAAGGACCTAAAACATATAATTTTTACATTGACTAATATACAACCGAACCGCCAACATTTTACAAACCTTACCTATCCAGGTAAATTACATTTAATTTTTTATTTTACCGATTTTAAAATGTCTGTATTGGATTACAGTTAGTATGAGAAATGACTTTTGTAAGATCAAGCAGCTTAACTTGAGACCACGCTCTGTAATCAAAGTTATTGAAGTTCAGACAGTAGAAAATAATAGGCTTCCTGCGCTTTCAATAGTGCCATATCCTTCTCTCTTCGAAAGAAGAGTAACGAGACCGAGAGCAAAAGAATTCAAATTCTTAAATAAACCACGTCTTGATAAAAAGTTGGTAGTACTTGATGTGGATGGTACCATTTATGACTGTTCCGCTCCCCATTGCTTTCTTGCTGCTAGACCACATCTTGAAGAGTTTTTAACCAATATTTATGAAGACTATGATATAGGCATCTGGTCGGCCACTAGCATGAAAATTTTAGAGACCAAGATGGAAAGACTTGGTATGAATACTCATCCACGCTATAAATTATTATTCTATATGGATAAGTATTCGACAGTCATGGCTTCTTACAAAGGTTGTATGGTGCAGGTAAATTAGCAACATGTACAGTTTGTAAAATATTTAGTCAAAATATTGAATTCAGGTCAAACCACTGGAGCTGGTATGGACTAGATTTCCTGAATATGGTACTAAAAACACCCTCATGTGTGATGACAGGAAGCTTAATTTTTACCTAAATTCCAACAATGGTATAACTGTTACTGTTTATAATTATAAAAATCATCATATTGATAAAGAACTGAAATATTTAAATACCTATTTGAAATCCATTGCAAAAGTTAACGATTTCACTAAAATAAATCATGAACAATGGAGGGCAACTTGCGATGATGATGACAGTAGGGACTGACTATATCTTTTTAGTGTTGCAATCACATTCTTAATCATTTATCTTTTCATAGTTAAATACATTTATATTCATTAATTTAGTAGATTTTGATTTAGAATGTAGGTACTGCTTTAAACCCATCTCATACTATCAGTCAGTTTGATCATAATTGACTATCAGTCTGAAGCAATAACATCATACCTTTAGTTTGGTCAAATTTTCTAAGTTTTAGAGGCGTTTCTAAATCCATCAGTCAGTTTGATGCGATGGCTTACGTGATTGGCTAAATTTAAAAATAGTAAAGCAGGCGCGAAGCCAAGAAGGTTATAGCGGGTTATCCGTCTTTGTTTTGCTTTTCGTTTGTTTTCATTCTGCTTCAATGCTAATCTTAATGTTGAAACAGCTACTACCGCTTTTTTTTTGTTCAAATTTTTTTTAAATAATACCAACTCACCTGGTGTTTGTATACACAGATATTAAAATGAATTATTATATTATTAAAAATTAAAGAAACCATACCTTTTGTTTTGTAAACATAGTTATCCTAACCTCACAGTTTGTACAAATTAATGTATTACAGTGTGACCACCCGGTTTGATACAAACTTGAGTTTGTTAGTTTTGACGTCATCATTCTAGACTGGTAGTCAAGTTTGATCAAATTATTTGATAATGTGACCTGGGCTTTATTATAGTTTTTAATTTTATAGATTTAAATAAATAAAGTTTAAAGCTATGTTTTTGTGTACTTTAATATTTCATATCTTTAATATTTAAGCCATAACTCAAAGTTAATTGAATAGTTGATTGTAACCAATAAAATTTGTGAATTGGAATAGAAAGACAAATAAAATGATTAATACCATTTATGCTAGTCTAATTTCATTAAGGGTTTATAATTTTAGTGTTGTTGAACAAAAAGGTATTACATAGTTATATTTCAATATAAATGAGATACAAGGTGTCGTCCTTGAAATAAACAAAAAATATTTATGCAGCATCAGACTTCTAGCTTTCTAGCGAATGATCTGTTAAATACACCTACCACTGGTGGGAAAACATAAATTAAGCTTTTTAGAAAAAAATGAGCATTTCTTTACCGACTAGACAATATCATCATCTTTCCAGTGGCGTAACATACTTTTTCTAATATCTGTTTGCCTCGCACCCCTTCACCGCTACTGTAGCACACATGTAATACAAAGCTCAGTTTAGTTTATTATTGTGTCTCATTTATTCATATTTCATTAACATATGTAAAACCTTATATGTTTAATGTCATTAGATCAAATGCTATTGATTTCAAAATTTGTGTAAAGTGTGTATACATCAATAACATTACGTCATTCAAAACAGACTAAAACAATACTAAACAAAACTAAAAAATTTTAGCTTTCTCTTAGGATTTACTAACTTTATGAATGATGGATATGTAGCCTGTTTGGTACAGGATGCGGCAAATTTTTACATTACATAAATAAATACAATTTCTCAAGATAATTTACTTCCATTTAAATCCATTTTAAATTGTAAAATGTGTAAATAAAAAATTTTACAAACTACATTATAAGTAACTTTAATTGTCGGCAAAATTTGAACTGCGCGCCACAACCAACCAATCAGTCAATGCCTGTTCATTACCCCAACGACATTCAGTTACCCGCCAAAAACTACTAGTACGCTATTCACTGCAATTAGTAGAATTGTGTATTTAAATTATTTCATAGAAGATTAATTTAATAAAATTTATACATAATAAATTTAAAGTCTAAGTACAATTATTAAAAAACTGAATATTAAAAAAATGTAAAACAAAAGAAACCCCATTTTTTGTTTTTTTTCTCTAATAGTTCAATTGTTTAAAGTCGCCATTTAAATCTAGAAGACGTTTGGATCAACATCCAATAAGTTATTTCTGTAAATTAGTTAAACTTCATGAATAATTAAAACGATTACATTCTGAAACTTGTCTTAAAAGATATATATAGTAAAGTGTAAAAGCAAAAAATGAGTGGTGAGGAGTTAGATCTAATTGTGGAGTTTGGTGGTAATAAATTTGATGTCTACACAAATACAGAAGAGACTTTAGCAGATCTCAAATATATAATATACACGATGACTGATGTCCCAGTCTTTCGTCAAAGTTTTTCAAATCTACATATGCCAGGTAAGTACCTATATGTTCCTTGATCTTTTCTTTTGTTCCTAAAGTATTATGTTTTAGTACGATTAGAACATGATGACTGCAAATTAAAGGAATTAAATTTAAAATCCAACTTTGTATTGAAAATGGTTGATATAATGTGTGAACCCCTTCCAAGCTCCACCACTGAGGATGAAGATGATGATGGTGATGATAAAAAAGAAATTAAACCTCAAAAAAAACCACCATGTATTCATTTTTACCCAGCTGAGAGAGTAAGAAGGCAATGCAAATTTAAAGCTGTGGGAATCCCACGATATAATAAAAAACTTGCTGTGTTGGATATCGATCAAACAATTTATGACTGTGGATCACCTAACAGGCTCTTTTCTGGAAGACCATTTCTACAGCAATTTCTTACAAGAATTTATGATAACTATGATATAGGAATTTGGTCAAATACTGATATGAGAATTCTGGAACATAAGGTTAATATTCTTGGTATTAATAACCATCCCGATTATAACTTATTATTCTACATGGATATATTTTCAACCGTTCCAGTTACCATGAGTGGTGGTATATTTCAGGTATGTAATTGTATAAGGTAAAATTATGTTTGTTTTTTGAAAAATGATTTATTTAAGGTGAAAAGCCTAGAGGCAGTTTGGAAAAAGTATCCCCAATATAATCATACTAATACAGTTATATGTGATGATAAGAGAGAACATTTTTATTTTAATCCTAAGAATGGAATATTAGTTGCTCCTTATTATTACCAAGATCGCAAAAAGGATGCTGAACTACTCAATTTAATGGATTATTTGAATTATATTGCTGATTGTGATAATTTGGCTATGTTTGATCATAAGCACTGGAAGTTCTCATTTGAGATGAGTAACACAAGTGACAGCGATTAATTTAATTTGATTTATATTTACTGTTTTTGGAAATAAGTTAGATTTGTTTGTTTGTTTGTTAATTTTTAATATTTCAGTTGTCAATTGTTGTAACTCTGTAGATGGGTACTGCTTATTACATGAGAATATTATTAGAAATTGTCTAGAATAGGTATATGTAAAAGTTGTGTAATTTAGTTTACTTTAGAGATTAATTGTAAAAGAAATAAACTGGTAATTATTATTGCAGTAGCATTATTATAATAATAAGTTAGCTATGTAGTTCAAAGTAGAAGTAAAATAATTTCCCATTGTTAATGCATGTGCAATTAATTAAATAAATTTTGTGTTTTAGTATTTATTGGTTTTCTTTATCGATATTACTAAACAGTTTTCCATTAAATGCCATAAAATAGTAATAAAGCATAATTGGACTATTAATAATAGCTGTCCCATTGATTACCGTGCTCAATCATTTTTGTTTATAAAAACTTGCTTAAAATTTTTTATCGATTATGGAAAAATATATCAATAAAAATAATTCTGACTATTTTCTACTGACTATCTTTTTCTTTATTTTGTTTGATAGGTAATATAATAGACTTTACAGAATAATATAATTTGTTTTAACAAAATATGTCTATACTTTAGTTCTATGACTCCTCAGACTTTATATGATCTGTTAGTATCACATCGATTCTTCAATTTATGATTTTCAGTTGTTTCAAAACTCTAATATTCTTTAATTGTGTGATTCTAATAATCATTTTTCCTGAGTTCTTGTAAAAAAATCACTTAAAATTAATTGTAATAATCGTTTTTACTAATCAGCTTTGTGACATGCCTCACTTCATTACAGTCTTGTTTGAAAATATTTACTAAATTTGTTCTATTATAGTTAATAACTTTAGGAACTCTATTTGGTCAAAAACCTTTTATTTTAAAACTACATTGCCTGCTCATTAAATGGTTTGTATTTTGTTTTTAAACATCACAACTGGTCTTATAATTCAGTATTTTTTTTATTTTTATCGATTGTTACTCAACCTGCTTGATTAACACCAATAATCCTGATACTACAATACTTATTGTTCCTCAGTCTAAGTTTTACCCGATGTGTTTTCTTGAAGTAATTTATATGTATTTACATTAATACTTCTCAATTCTTGCCTTAATTAAACAGTTTGTTTTTGCTTCAACTACTATTGGCCAATATTGTCATTACTATAATGAAATCGTTTACTTACTATAGTAACAGGTATTGTTTGTTACAGAATACCACACATTTTTAAAATCCTCAATATATAATTTTAAGTAAAATGGTAGCAACAACTACCTGAAATAAAAAAAATGACTGATCTTTTTCTACCCTAACTCCTGATCTCTTTATATTATTTTCAGTGTGAACCAGATCTAGTACTGGTAATATTTTGTTATTTGTTCCAAAAGAGTAAAATCTGATTTTTCTAGAAATTAAGACAATGGAGCATTTTAAAATAAAGCAAGATAAAAACTTAAGATTCATATTTTGCAGTAATTAGAAAAATAAGTTTATGTTGGAAGTAAACAAGAATTAGTTTGTGCTGTAAGAATTCCATAATTATTGGCTCTTGGAAAATGAGTTTTCCTGATTGACAAAACATATTATCTGGAAAAACTAAGATATCTGACAGTTCTGTTCATACTACTACTAGACTCTTTGTGTTTTTGACTTGTCTTTCCGAACTTTACTGAAAGTACTCCAGATGTTGTGCACAAAGAAGAGAAATTCTAAATATTTATAAGTACAATCTGTTCTAGAATTGCTCTTTTTCTTTAAATACAGTGCATACCAAACCAACAATGTTATCATAAATTAGAAAAATTAACAGGTTAGTATGTTATTAATTTTAAGTATATATACATGCTGTTAACTCCAGAGTGTGCACTAAAACCCAAATACTCTTTACTTTGAGGAATTGTACTACAAGAAAAAAAATTAATTTTAAAGGATCTGATGTATAGAAAAGAACCTTTTAATGTGATTAGAACAGTCTATGTCCTAGTACAAAAATCAGCTGATAGATGGATGTTACTAAATCATATTACGGGGCAGTTCCAATATTACCTACAGTGGTAAGTATCTTCTGGTATTTTCTTTAATGTTACTGTATTACTAATGATAATTTAGTGGTAACAAAGTAAGTACTTTAGTACTACATGTTTTCACATTTACATAATTTACATTAGAATAGTTTTTTGCATGATATTGGTTTCAAAATTTAGGGTTTTCTTTCAGTAGATAACAATGTTATAATTTCCTATTTAGCAATAAAAGTAAATATAACTGATTACTTACTAATCCTTCAAGAAGTAGATGAATTCAGAATTGGTACACCACATACCTGAAACAAAAACATTTTATATTATTCAAATGTCGAAGTCTACATTGCATGTCTAAATTATTATAAAGAATTGATGCCTAATATAGAGAATACTCAATGCATTAAGTCACTAATAAAAGGCGTCTTTCGAGATTAAACCGTGTCTGTGCCTAACTACTAAAAACAACTTCTTTGGGAAACTAAAGTCAAATGCCTTAATAAACATATGACCAAAAAGGTCTGCAGTTGAAAAGATATCAACAACACAAAAACTTTTAGTATTGCTCATTGTTCGGGAGATACTGAAAATAAAAGAAATTCTTTTTGACTAAACATGCTATTCCTAAAGTATTTCCTGCTTTTAACATCTTGAATACAAAGTCAACAGTCAGCAGATGTTGTGCAAATTGACCTCCAAATGGCAAGAAGTAGATAACCTGTAATGCAAATGAAAAATGCTTTGGAAATAATGGAGAATTTTGGGTTTGTACTCAGATGCTTCAAAAGCAATTGTTTCAAAAGATACCATGATTATGTTGTGTAAGACCCACTCTCTCCATACACTTGCTAATAAATTTAGTACAAAACAGAAACTAAATCGACATCAGGCATCTTTTTATTAAAATTGTCGAATTAATTGATTTTCCATCTTGATTCAGAAGAATCTTAGAGAGGTCGCATCGAAGTTAACCAGTTCACGATTGAGTTTGGATATCAGTTACACAATATGTGAAGGGTTCAGAATGTATGAGAAAGTTTTTCCAGTGTAACCTTTCAGGATATCAGTAAGATCTCTGGCCAAATTTGGAGATTCTATGACGTCGAAAAAGAATATCGATTTTGTGTATCTTTGGATGTATCTATTGAGTTAAATTCGAATCACCTGTTCAACGTTGAAGATAAGGTTCCTTGTGAGAAAAATGTATGTTCCATCTTATAGACTACATACTGCGATCAGTCGAAAATATAGTTAGTTAAACTTTGTAAAGTGGCTCTTTCCTTTCTAGGTATATTGGGTGATGGAGGTTTCGCCGAGTAGAGACATTTGGCTGTTTACAGTCTGACTATAATTTTGCGTCCTAGTTTGAAAGATTAGAATATTCTACTACATTGATAATGTATTTGGCCAGGTACCACGGCTAAGCATAAGACAGATGCTTCCAATGGAGACACAGATAGAACGCGATAACAGACTCAAAACTGTTTTTGATTTGAAAGATTTCTGAGCTTGAAGGTATATAATCTTGTCCAAGTGAAATAACTGTGCAATCTCGACTGCAAGAAAAAAACTGCACAGAAACTTATGGAAGTTTTCAAAAGAAAACAAAATTACAATGACATGGTCTAGTTCTAAAAGACGTCGTTTTATTAACAATACTGGCATGTAGAAAGAAAAAGTAATCAGTTTTGCCCTAAACATAGGTATTACAACTGGCAAATGAAGAAAAAGAAGCACTACAAGACTTATCAAATGAATTCTTCTGATGGTCACATAAATAAGTAAACACCTATTTTTGAGAAGATGGTACAGAATAATAACTTTTCATTTTCTGCGCCACCTTCTCCAGAATAGTTGTTTAATTCTACTTGGATCTTACAATTGGACGTTGGAAAATTACAATTTTGGATAGATTTAAGATTGTAAGTTTTATAAAAATTGCAATTTAGAGAATTAGAATATTAGTTAGATTTAAGATTACAAAATAATTTAGAAAAATGTAACTCCTACAATGTGACTATAGCTGCTCGTACTATGTTTAATTCTTTATTTTCAGCAACAACCTATGTATGTAAAATGATTGGTTGGTTACTTGGGACATGTATGTTAGGAAATTAGAAGCAATTTCAATTATGATTCAAGGTCAGAATCAAAATGTCTGTTAGGTTTAATATTAAATAAAAATTCTATAAAAATAAAATAATAAAAGTTAAATACTCTTTTTCAGAAAATGGTGCTGGAAATGAAACTATTTAATTTCTCATTGTCAGCACCATTTTCTGGAAAATGGTTGTTGAAGTACTATTCTGCAAGTGTTAGATATTAATAAAAATAATAATAAAATTTCTGTTTGATGTTATGAGTCGGAATAATACTTTTCTGGGAAATGGTACTGAAAACGAGAATATTCAAGATGTCATCTTTAGTAACGTTTCCTGAAAAATGGTTGTTTAGTGTGCACCTAGAAACTTTGTTTTCTACGATTTTCGGGTATTCTCGAAGTTTCAGTCAGTTATAAGATCAAGAGGAAAGTTCTTTATTTTGATTTCATTGAAATGTACTTTTAAACAATAATAAATTAGCTAAAATCTAAAGTTTATGATTTTTTTTTGAATATTACTAAGAAAGTCAGATTTTGTTTGAAGTCATCTGGTTTTTTAAGGTCAAAAACAGAAGTTAAGAAAATCTCAGCATCTATAAGATCTATACAATCCATTAGTTATTTGTTGTCCTTTTTTATGTTGCCCTCCCGTAATAAGAAGTCACCAGCCGCTACTACTAATTTTTAAATATTTTCCTGCAGTTTCTCAATACATTATATGACATCCTTATTGTTATTATCACGGCGAGAAAAACAAGTAGGTTTTATTGTAAAAAATTGATATTTATATGTTGATACCAATTTTGATTTATATGAAATTAAAATCCTGTGCAAGAACAGCTAAAAAAGATTTTAAAAACCAAAATATTTTGCAAGACTGCTTTAATTTTATAAATTAGCATTAGCAACAAAACAGAATTCAAATTAATATGAACTAGTTTACCTTACAACCACAAAATGTTAAGTCAAAACCAGGCTTCAAACGTCATACACAGGCATCCACTCAACGCGTTCTGTTGTGTGCAGGAAGATTTGCAGAAAAATACAATGAAGCGACAGGGAATATAAAATATATTGTAAACTACATTTTAACCCTGTTTTTTTTCTTTAACAGACACGGTCAGCTTTTTCTGAGAACGTCGGAACTAATATTTATAATGCCCACAATTTTTCTGCTTCTTTTTGGCTCTTTATACAAACTTCTACGAAAAATTCCAAGAAAAAATATGTTTTTTTAAGACGGAGAAGTTAGAGGAAAAATATTTCTCGTTTCTAATTCTAAATGTGAGAAGTATTTCTATAATAAATCTACCATTATGAGACAAAATCGGAGCGTAAATATTTAGAAAAACATTTTCAGCGACTTCTAATTTTCTAATTTTGCTGAATGGTGCTGCCAAAAATTTTTCTTGTAGTATAATAAAAAGTCCATCAAGTTTGTTATTTTATTTCTATACTGCACGCTACAGTTTTTAATTATTATTATTTCATTTGAAGCAATTATTTATGGAAAAAGGTTTGAAATTGATAGATAAGATAATTCATTTCTGTAATGTAAGGAAGAAAAATAATATCGCATACATTTCCTCTGTGAGGATCTTAAGTCTTCAAAGGAATAATTAAATAAGCTAAATGGATACTTGCGAGAAATCTTTAATTAAATCAGCTTGTCAGATGACATGTTTCCAATGAGAAACATATTACGTATAATAGTAGAACAAAGGACGTTATGGTTTTTTGCATAGAAAAGCTTGATCAGTCTGTATAATAAAGTCGTCAACTTAAAACAAACAAAAAATGTAAAATAAAAACATTAAAGATAGAGAAAATTGTTTAGTTACGTCTTATCTGATTCACGTGTAGTTCACATTCAACGATTTCTGAACTGTAACAGTTAAAGAATTAAAACAGAAGAAGTTCGATTTAAGAGAGAAAGATAAAAAGCTGTAATATTTAAAAGTAGAAGACCAAACATCAGAAGAAACAGAAATCAAAACTTTTTTCCCAGAAACAATTAATATTAGCTGGCTTTGCGTATTGAAAAATTCCTAGTTCAGAGTGCACAGCGAATCAAACAAACAAACATTTATTTCTTTCTAGTTCATTAGACGGGTCTTCACCTGTAATTTCGATTTTCAAATGTTTATTGAAGAATACAACACTGAAAAAGAAGAGTAGAATATTTTATTTTCAATCTGTACATAAATAACAATCGCCATAAATATGATCGTTTGTTTGTCTTAAAGTATTATCTACCGTCAGTACTGTTTCTAATAGTCCAATGTTCTCATTGAAATTGTTTCTGAAAGTCTTCGAATGTTTTTGGGTTGCATTTCCCACTTCTTTGAAGTTGGTATTAGATTGCTATTTTCTCTTGGAGGGTGTGTGCGTTTCGGTCTTTTATGTACTTTTATTCGCCATTCAGAACTTTCTTTTCTCCAAGCAGATTTATATTTTTTGATAACAAATGCGTAAAGGAAGCACGAAAGGCTCCAGATTAATTAATAAATTTGTTTGTATTCATAATTACTTTGGGAAAAAGTGAGAACGATTTTTAAGTTTAATCTTTTTAATCTCGTGCCTGTATTGATCTGCTGCCACATTTTTATAATATAAATAGTTTTCTTATTATCTTTGTTATTTTCGTTATTTATTTTAGATAGGAAGAATGTCATTAATAATCTTTTATTAACAGTATACCTTTCTGACCTTCAATAATATTTCAAGACATTCATTAAAAAGTACTTATGCTATAAAAATGTAATCAATTTTTGTCAATCAAAAAATTAATATATTTCCCTTTTTAAAGGAAAATATTCTTACTAAAGGATGCAATTAAAAATAAATTTTAAAAACGCGCCTCATTAATTACGAAAAGCAAAAGATGAAATTCAGTATTTACATTATAGATCTTTAGATTGGAAGTGATTATATTTCCAAAAGAGCCGATGAAAAGGTCTTTGAAGATTTTGACAACGTAACAGCAACAGCCATCTCTATTGCATAAGGAAGCCATTTCAGACCGCTAATTAGAACATGACCTGGATAGGGGTGATTATTGATTATGATTTAATTCAGTGGAAGTTCATTGAAAAATGATGTTGAAAGCCAAGAGAGAAAGATGTATTTAAATAATGGATAACAGGAAGAGAAAATTAATAAATAGTAGTAGAAAAAGTGAAAGACATAGATTATACTAAAGTTCAATAGAAATCCCATGTAAAAAATTGGAGACGCTTTCTTGTTAGATATTAAAAGTGTTTATAGTAAGTAAGCACAGAAAACGAAAACAATAAAGGTTTAATTCTTCTAAAAACTCTTCTCTTTTAAATAAACATTCAACTGTTTCAATAAATTCTCTGTCGCTTAAATAAACTTAATTAAAATACCATTACTTGGTATTTCTAATGAAATTAAACCTGCCGGCTTATTCAACATTTATGAACTCGGCGGGTAAGATTTTCAAAAGTAAGGCGGGTTTTAATTCCCCGTCCGTCTTGTTCTAATTTTAATATTATTGCATTTTACGTAAACATTGAAGCATACTCCACTGAAATTTTATCAAGAATTATTGACTCAATCCGCATATACACAAAATTCTAATTACTTACAAAAAATAAGTTTAAAAATATATTAAAGACAAGAGTTATCCTATGGGTAATTTAATGGACATTAGTTCAGAAGATCAATATTTTTTATTACACTGTTATTAAAAGAGAATCTTTTTATTTTTAGAAAAAGGAACAACAAAAGAGCAAAAGTCAGAAATCAAATTTAGAGTTGGTCATATCTCTTAAAAAAATTTCATTACTTAATGAAAATGAAAGAACAAAATTGAAAACGAGTAGTTAACCGTCTTTTCGTTTTGTGTAATCCAGAAAGAACGTTTTAATAAGTGTCTCATTCTGTTTGTTTTTAATGGTTTTTATCCCGCAAAAGACGCATAATAATGAGAGAGTAAAAAAAATAAAGAGGTCGTAGAACACGCATTTTTATATGTATCATTTATGATGTTTGCAGTTAAAGTAATTCTGAAGGTAATTCTTGAATGAAGGATTTAAAAATTTACATTCCTTCAGAGCAAAATTTACTATAAAAAGCACGTGAATACAATTTAAAAAAAAACCGATTAGATTGAGAAAATCTACTAAGGGCCGCTTTGACTTTATTTATTAAAAATGTATCTTCTCTTTCATCCGTTAATCTTAAATTTATAAAGAGATTCGTTTTATTCTAAAATTCACAGAAATTACTTAAAATAAATGTTTTTTTTGCTGATGCTATAACGCAAAATACATAAACAATGATATATTACAATACAGCAGCCGCGTTTATTTATATTTTTGCGCGTTTCCATTCTCTCTGTGAATGTTATCATGGCGTATTTTGTCATTGTTTCTGTATAATTGGACTGCCTTATGCAGGAAAGGATCCATCCCGAAATCAATTAGGCCGAAAAACTCTTGTCTTTCTCTGAATGGGTTGGTTAATTTCCTTCCTTTGCATTAGAATCGACCAATATTGCTCCAGGATTTGTTCAGTTCTGTAGCATAACCGAGAGAGAGCAACTGTAGCAGAAATATTTTAGATAAGTTTGGATAACAAGCATTTATTCATTCAAATGAATGAAAAATAATATTAAACCCTGTGTAGGAGTTTGAATAATATTTTTGTTTACTGTTTGTATACCTTACGGTTATTTTTTTAACATACGCTTACGCTACTACATTGATCTTTTTCCTGAAAAAGTCTCATTCAGATATTTTATTATTATTTTTTATAGGAAAAAATACAAATAAAAGAGCGTATAAGTCGTAATTGATTATTATTGTATTGTCAATTAGAAATTGCTTTTGTACATATACAGTGGCTGTTTAATATTCAAAATTAAAGCAACCTTTTCTTTGTTTAGGCTTCTCTAGGTATTTCCTGCGCTACCAAACCGTTTCTGTTTCTGACTTGCTAGAAATGGCAAAAGAAACGTTCTTGGTTTAAGATTGAACGTAAAACAAATATTTTTTTTATTTATCACAAATCTACAATCTACTCGTTTACAAACTACCAAGTAATAAGTAAATGTGATGATAGCTTGATATCTCGTAGGAAAGACTGTTCAGTAACAGCTCACCATGGATTAAGTAGTGAGGTCAATAGGCCAGATTCTTTTTAATCTTCTTTCTTCTAGGTGTTTTCTGGGTAAAACTTTAATTAGTTCGTTAGTATGGTCTGTCATACGATTTTTATGATTGATGGCTCTCTGTCGTATTACGGATGAGATGAGTGGAATTCGAAAAATTCAGCATTTTGGACTGGAACGTCTGCAGTATTTCTGTGTTGGTTGGTTTGGCGCAGCCCCAGAGTTCTACAACGTATGGCCACATAGGTTTCAGTATGGCTTCGTATAGTAGTACTTTACTCTCAATGGATGGTTTAGAATGTCTGCCGATCAACCAATTCATTTGTTTGGTTTTTAGTGTTAGTTGCTATTTCTTGTAGGCCTTCAGATGCTAGCATTAGGTCACAATGTGCAGACATAATAGCAGTGTCGTCTGCAAACGTCGCTACTGATAAGGTAGAGAAGTGGACCTAGCAAGCTGCCCCGTGTAATTACTGAGCTAATAAGTTGCTGGTTAGAGACAGCACTGTTTATTTTAACTTGACAAAATCTCTCAGATGAGTATGACTTTAGCAGCAAATATATTTGAGTAGGGAGAAGTTTCTTTATTTTCTACAGCAGTTCCTTGTGCCAGACCTTGTCGAAGGCCTGCTGCACGTCTAAGAAAACAGAAGCACACACACTCTTCTCTTCCATGCATGTTATGATTTAGTTGGCTAGTCTGTGGCATTGCTGAATTGTAGAATGATTTTCTCGGAAACCAATTTGATTCCCTAATTCCTTTTAAAAATAGTTTCTCAAATACCTTTGACACGATGCGCAAAAGACTTATTGGTCGATATGAGATAGCTTCTGTTGGAGGTTTTTCGGGCTTGGGGATTATGATAATTTGGGCAAACTTCCATTAGACTGGGCAATAGCAGAGCCGCAGCATGAAATTATAAATTTTTGTCAGAAGTACGAGGGCTTTGCGTGGAAGGTGTTTCAGCATATCGCCCACTATTAAACTTTTCGAGAATTGGTACGACTAATTTCTTGCCTTACTTCTGACGGAGTAAATGTTCGTATAGGTAATTCCATGGGACACGGGATATTCAAGAAGGATATTATATCGTCGTCGTTAGCGGTGGTATCAACTGGAGGTGGAGTAAATACGTTACAAAGGTGATCAGCAAATGCTTCGACGTTTTCTTGGTTTGATCGTGTCCAGCTGTTGTCAGGTTTTTTCATTGGAGCGGTTGTACTTACAGGTCTTCTGATGTTTGTTGTGGCTTTCCAGATTGAGTGATCATCTAGAGACAAATTGGCTATAAAGTGTTGGAAAGTGTTATTTCGAAATTTGTGGAGGGCTGTGTATAAGTCGGCTCAGAAATGTTTTGTCGAGAGCATTACGTGTCTTTTCCCATCATTTTTCTGCTACCAAGGCTTTAATGTGAAGAGGTACATTAACACTTTGCGTTTTATATTTTGGAGAGGTTCAAGTAATGCTTTAGCGAAATGTTCAATAGCTGTTTTAAGGTCTCAGGTTTAAGTTGATAGTGTTATTTAGAACATTTTGGAATTTATCCCAATTTATGTGTTTTGAAATCAGCTTGGGGATAGGTTTGTTTAGAATGATTTTGGTATTTATTGTAATTATAATGAGCAATGGTCTTTAGCTAAGTCATAATTAGCTTTTACATCGCAATAGATGCCTGAAATCCCTTTAGTTATAGCGAAGTCAATTAGGTCAGGCTTTTTGTTGGGGTGTGATGGCCAATAGGTCGGTTCGCCAGTCGAAAGGTAATTCATATTGTGGTGTTGTAAAACACGAAGGAGATTTTGTCCTTTGGGAGTGATGAGTCTCGAACCCCAGGCAGTATTTTTGGCATTCCAGTCCCCGGCAACCGGGAAGTGTGACCCGAGTGAAAGGAAAAGGTCTTCGTATTCATCATATGAAATGTTGTGTCGAGGAGGAGAGTGGATGGTTGCAATGGTTATAGTTTTATTATGATGACCGATCCTGCGTGTGCTTCTTGATTTGGATGGATCGTACAGTAAACAGTATAGTATGGAATTTTTACTACTTACAGTACGTTCAGTGGCATGGCTTTCTGATATTCGGAGGATATCTATTTTATTAAGTGTTAAAATCACGTTAATTTCTTGTATGTGGTTTGTTAGCCCGTTTGATTTCCAGGCAGTAGTTTATTTATGACTGTTACGAGCATGAACAATATCATGCTGCTTTGGTTTAGCATTTGCGCAAACATGTTTTTGAATTCATTGAGGAAGGTAGTCCTTGTATCTGATGTCGTGTTTGATGGTTTACAGTATAGTTCTGGTGATTTGTATGTTTTATATTTTTGTTTCGTGCATTAATTAGGTCTGTGTACACTTCACACCCTTTGTAGTTAGATGGGTGATTTCCATTACATAGTGCACACTTAGCCGGTGTGTTTTGTGGTTTAATAAGTGTTTTAAAGTCGTGGGAGTTGCCGCACTTTACGCATCTGTGTGGCTTCAAGCAGTATATCTTGGTGTGTCCGTATTCTTGACAATACCTTTTTGTTTTTCGTGGAGGCTCCACCTTTATTATAGTATGATTTAATGCCTCGAGATTTTAAATGTCTTTATACAATTACATTACAATTGGCGACATTTCTTTTATGTTACCGTCAGATTCGAATCCTTCTGTATTATTACAGACTTAATTATACCGATGAGGTATCAAAAGCAATTCATATAAGATTTTCTTAGAATTCTAAGTCGGTAGCTTCTATTTCTCACCTTCTTGCGAAATCTTTTTCTTCATTAATCTATAAGACAATAGATCTCTATTCGTTTTCATCATAGACACCATATAGTAAATCAGAATTCTAAGAACTCTTTCAGGTCTTCTACACGGAAAACCCAAGAAAATAGTAAAGTAAATAAGGTTGAATTTAATTGAATTCAGTAATTGTTATCAAGAGATTCTGCTTCTTAACTGTGTCTATGTATAAAATTTAAGTTATCTAAAACCTTCTATCTAAACGGAATCTCTTTCAAATATGTTAGCTTATATAGTTGTTCACGTGGCAAGTCATGATTTCCAAAATGGAGGGCAATGTTCAAGAAGTGCTATTGTCGTGCTCTTCCAAGGTTAACAATGAGTAGGACAAGCCAGACACATTTTTCAACTGTACAATTTTGGTTTACGATAATCAAATTCTAAGTGTATTTAAAACTTTAGTTCACGCGGATTCTAGATGTTCAAGGTGATGAAATAAACTATTTCATTATACTGTGAACACTTAAAAATAAATCTTCTAGACTTTTCCATCTATTCTTCGCCCGTCACCTTCTTCTCATATAATCCTGATATCTCTTGAAGAAATTTTGGTCGTCATAAAATTGGTACTCTAGATCAATCATTATTTAGCACGTATTTACCTTACAACTGAAGAAGAATGTCATCTAGAAAAATTCTGCCTTGATACATTGGTAGGTAATCCTCGACATATGGGCATATGGCGCAAATCCCTTAAGTATGTTTCCTTTTGTAGTTCATCTTATTTACTCACCATTAGCTTAACTGCGAAAACATCATTATAACTGTAATGGTGATTGTGATAGAACGCAAGTTCCATTAGAACACTGTGTAACGCTGCATACACAAAAGTTCAAAAACCTGAATATTGTAATTTGATCATCTGACTATGACAAAACTATTTTGTATTACTCCCCTAGTTCTGTGTATCCGAAAGTTGCGAAAGTTAACTAAACTAGATTTTAAAACATTCTTGTTTTGCTCAATCTACCTCAAATAGTTTATCACCAAAAAGAAGAATATAATAGTGATGCTATATCAGACGTTTTCAATCTGTACGGCTTCCAAGTAGAAAGCGCAATTTAGTCATTAAGAAAGCTATATGTAGAAAAATCTAGGAAGAGATTGCAGTAGATATTATTACATCCTAGAAGCACAAAAAAGATGGCAGTAATCTAAGTTTGTGATTGTCTCAGTTTTCTATTTTATATCTACTTTTATCACAACAATAAACAATTCACAAAAAGAATTCCACAATGTAGGAAAATTTAGTTTCAGTAATGTTATCTTTTGTATTCTTCAAAGAGTTTTGTATAAATAGGGTGATAGCAAATTTTACTTAACAAATAAAGAAATGCATGGTTGATTTTGCTTGGTTATGAATTTATAATTAGAATAACAAGAGAAACGCTATTTATAAATAAGGGTCATATTTTATTAACAAAGGGAACGATATTAAATTAACTAATGCTATTAATAAGTTTATTTATCTCACTTAAGATGATTTAACACTAAGAGAATACTCTCTCGAAGACATCCTGTATATCACAGGCAATTTTGAAAACTACAAATTATTTCTTTTATAAAAGTAATAAAAATATATTTTCATTCATTTTCCTTCTGATACCGATTATTAGATCGAGAAGATTTTAATATCGGTAATCCAGCAAGTAAAGCAACTAATCTCTTGCTTGCACTTACTGTTTGATTATATGACCTCACGTGCGAAGGGTAACTTACCTGCGGGCATTTACATCCTGACTTTAAAGCTCAATAACTCCTCAATCAAGGGATTATTCAGTAGGCATTCCCAGCGATAAAATTCTTGTCTAGGGACTAGGAATATATTATGTTCCTGTTAATAAAATTTGCTAACACTCTATATATTTGTAAATTATATAAATAATATCTAAGAGTTACTTGATAATGTTAAAATCAAAAAGTAGAATGTAAATAATAAAAAAATACCTTCTTGTACTATCTTACAGAATTTTCTTTGAGTACTTGCGTGGTTGCTTTTATTTTTCATTAAATTTCTGGTTACCTGAAACAAAGAAAAACAGAATTAATCATCTCGAGTTTTCTTGTAGATTTGAATATACGTATGTATAAAATGTCTCGGTGTGAATAACGTAAAGAGATAAATTAATTTGAAGTCTGCAAAACTATCGATTAGCAAGATCGTCTTTCAGTTAGCTGCCTCTAATATTTACTGCATACTGATAGAGTTATGTCCTAGTTTAACTTATTTCAAACCCATTACGTGTCATCTCAACAATGTAATTGTATTATTACTAAGCTTACAGGAGTTTCTGAATTCCTTTATGTTATAAGCATGTATCGAACACAGATGGGATTTACAATGGGAGAAAATAAGTTTTAACTATTAATTACCACCACCGAGAAACTAAATCCGTACGCAACTCCACACTAACTATTCAATTTTATACCGATAAATCAAATTTAAATTAATACTTTTCAGATACGTTTTGTTTTCTTTTTTACAATGTTTTTCAGTTTTTAATACCCGATTCTTCATTCTTTACAGCAATGTAAAATAACACAACATTTCACCATTAAATTTATGAGCATAAGTAGCACAAACTAAGACGGCTAGGTAATTTTTCTTTCAGTTTTGTACAACTTTGATATTCAAATTTTTAATCTTTCCATTCAAGATACAGAAGCGTTTTTCTCCTGTTTTTGCATCTAAAATTCCTTCGTATTTTTTGCAGATATATGTGTTTGAATACATTTCTCTTTCAAAACTCATATTGATTGAAGATGTTCCCATTTTATAGTGATATCATGACAGCTACTAGCCAGTTAAGCGTCTACATTAGACAGAGAAAGATTACGGCAAAATATAAATAAAGTTAGATAGAATAATAATAATAATTGTTATCCGGATATGCTGAAATAGTCCTTCGTGTATCATTTATTTCCCTTATTTACATTTTACTGTAATATCACTTTTTCTATCTAATATAAAAACTTATTAGTAGTTGACTATATATAAAAAAATAAAGTTGTGATCTTACAATCAGATATGACACCGTGAAGTATCGTAGCAGATGTGAGTAATATCAATAATCCAGACACGTTGGGTTTTTTTTTATTAATAAAAACATAAATATCTAAAATTCCCATATAGAAAAGAAAGGCAAGAATGAAAGGTTTTTCAATAAAATCTGATGATAAAGCAAACCCTTGGAGCTATTGATCAGCAAAGAGTTCAGTACGGAATTTCTTTGTTGCGTTCCTAATCATCATGTCATAAGTGTACGTCTTGTCTAAAAGAAATCTTAAAGTAGAAAGATATAACTGATAGGCTGTCGAGTAAATCTGGATGATGTGAGAAGAAGAACATACTTATGTAATCAATTTTTGCATCAGCAAATTATAATGTCTCTTTCTTAGTACTTGATATAGTAACATTAGAATCAATTAAGAAATTCTCACTTGGAATCGACAGTTACGGAATGTCGTCATTTACCTTTATACATCTTGATAGTAAATTTGTTGTTTATCTATAATCAGATATCAACAGTTACTACCTATCCTTTGTGTGACTACTAGTTATTGTCTTATAATCGTTAACTTTTTTCTCAGAAAATATAGAGACTCATAGACTAATATCGACAGGCTACATAATCATAACTGCTCTAATGGAGCCTTAGAGAAAACCTATCTTAGTTATTTCTAAACTTTCTTTCTGATCCATCTTGAGTGTGACCCTATTCTCTAACAGCCGTTAATAAGTTATAGAATTGATTGAGAAAAATATATATTTAGACGATTCAGTCATATTTTATTGGTTAAGCAACATGATAGTTACAGAAGAAAAATTACAAACGGTAATGAATGATACCGCCACCCAAATTGCATGACGACCCAGGGTCCTGAAATCGAATGTAAAAAGCATTTTGAATTTCTAGCATTGATATCCAACAATCGACTTTGATGTGGTTGGTCAGCCTATCAAAAATTTAATATCACTTACTTAATCAGTTCGTGCTTAACGACTAATGCCAGTGTTAAAATTCGACTGAATAGTGAGAAAGGATATCTGGAATCTTCTTAATAAGAGAAACATGGATAGAAAATTAATGAAAAATTTAAGAAGTTTGTACCAATGGACCAGTAACTATACACAAACCGAAACCATGGTCTTGGAATTATCATTACAGAAGATGAAAGAATAGAAGCACAATCACAAAATTATATTTTCAATAAGAAAGAACTGTCAACAAGAATGTATAACTCTGAAACTTATACCTTAAACAAAAAAGACAGACAAGGCAACTGAAACGAAGACTTTAAGAAGAATAGCAAGTCTAGAGTTAATAGATGAAGTAAGAAATGAAGAAATAAAGAAAAGTTCGGGCTAGAACAAAAATCAGAGCAATGCAATTTGAGCACATAATCAGAATACCAACAAGAAGGCTAGCAAAAAGAGTATGAAAAAAGGGGGAACAAAAAAGGAAACAAAAAGCAGACTAAATAGGAAATTACTTGAAACAGATGAATCTAGAGAGCAAAACGATGACAAGAGACAGAAAAATGCAGAGATGAGATTCAAAATTGTAGTCAAAAATAAATTCATTATCACTATCATATTTATTCTACAGTGTGCTGATAAAGTATGAAATAAATTCAAGAACTCGGAAAATATTTATATTTCGAAAAAAAAACAAAAAGGGGTGTAACGATTTAAATTATTGGGCATCTTTTAATATTATGCACAGCATCATTATTTGACTGATGATGTCATCGATATTTTTTGTAAATAGCAACCTAAAATATTTTTGCAGATTATTATTCGCCACTGATCCCTGTGTACAATGATCTTCAAATTTAAAACATCCTAAATGGTATTTCAACAATTTTATTTTAAATACAAAATTTACAACAAACAAACAAATGAACAAAAATCTTACAAAAAATGTTCAAAATTTTGACCATTTACTGCTTGGCAGTGTCCAAGACGATAGATAAATTCTTGTTAAACATGATTTATAACGTGTGGCAAAATTTGGCTTATTTCGTGCCGTATGCGCTCCTTTAACACCTCTAAATTGTCTGGCTTATCTTTATACACTTCATTCTTAAGGTAACCCCATAAAGAATAATCCAAAGGTATCAAGTTTGGAGACCTGGCTAGCCACTCGATTGGTCCCCTGCTGCCAATTCAGCGATTCGGGAAACTTTCATTTAGGTACTGCCGAACATTGAGAGCATAATGTGATGGTGCTTCATCTTGCTAAAACTATAAGTTATTGTCTGGCATATTAAGGTTTTCTTCTCGAGGAAAAAGGACAGTTAAAGCTCGTTTTGAATAAACTGTAAATAACAGGGCCGGTCAGGTGGTTATTTTCAAAGAAGAAATGACCTATAATTCTGTTGCCGACAATTCCAGCCCAAACATTAAGTTTTTGTGGATGTTGGGTATGTGACTCTTGCATCCAGCAAGGATCTTCAGTTGCCCAATATCTGCAGTTTTGGCAATGTACATGTCCGTTTTAGTAGAACGTTGCTTCATCTAAAAAATGTTTTTAACGAACATAGCATCTTCGAAACAGAGTTGCTGAGGCGTTCGCAGAACTCGATTCTTCTGTTAAAGTCATCTTCGGCCAACTCGTGGACAAGCCCAACTTTGTAAGGATGTAGTTTGTGAATATTGTTTTCTAACCCCAGTTGTCTGGTGGTTTCATGTGGATTGTTTTGTACAGCTAGAAGAACATCTAAAATACATGTAAAGTTTTAGGCCGACCACTTTTAGGAAAATGTCCATGTTTGCGAAACTTCTTCTCTACTTTACTAACCGTCGAAAGAGTTATTGCTTGTCTCTCTCGATATTTATTGTTAAATAATTCACATACTTATTGTTGAGTTTGCGTTTGTCCATTGAAGCCGATTGTTATCAGTATTTCTAATCTTTCCTTCTCTGTTAAACGCATCGTTCTCGTTTGTTAAAAGTCTCGGTATTTACAACAAATAATAATATTAAATTTCAAATAATAAATGACAGAAATCAAATTAGATGACATAAGATTAAATCAAGTTGAAGTGTACTTGATCTTTTAATTTAATTTAAATCAAGTGTACTAGATTTAAATTGTTGAAATACCATTTAGAATGTTTTAAATTTTCTAAACAAAAAAAATAATATTTCCAAAAGCGTGAAGATTATTGTACCCAGAATTCAATGGTGAATAATAATCTGCAAAGATATTTTGGGGTTGCCATTTACAAAAATTATCGATGACGTCATTGGTCAAATAATAATAACGTCATTGATTTGAGCATAATATTAAAAGATGCCTAGCAATTTAAATCTTTTTTTTCAAAATATTAATATTTTTCGAGTTTTTGAATTTGTTCCATACTTTATCAGCACACTGTATACAGATTTAATGGCAGCAAATAGCAATGGCAGTCAAAGACGCTATCAACATACAAAAAAATGTTTAAATCAAGATTTTGTTCTTTTTTAAAAATGAAAAAGAAACCATGAATAACAGAGTAATCAGAAAAGAGATTTCAGCCTTATTAAGCCATTCGAAGATTTTAGTTTTTGGAAAATTTGATTCAAAGGGAAATGCTCTTGAAAATAGCTAAAAAATATGGCGTGTACAAATTTTATCTACTAAACAACACAATTTCTGAGAACACATGACAGTAGCTTATCTTTAATAATTTTATAGAGAAGATTCTAAAAAATGCCAGACTTTAATGGTGATAAAACAGTTACTAGATCTAAGAGTTAGTAAAATGAGCTAGAAGAGATTTTATGGAAATGGTAGATTAATGGGCTCAGGACTGTATGACTGTACAATTATGTACAGATTTATATTGATCAAGTTGTAATCGTAGCTTGTCAAGGATTCTAAGATGGCTTAGTGCCTTTGTACCATCTTCCTTCTAATTTGGGCGATTTAATTTATAGAATTGTTTAGAGTCTAAAAGACACTTGACACTTTTTAGAATTTAGTAGCTTTTCTAAACAATATTTGTGAAATTATACACGGGTTTACATTTCTGTCAAAATGAGCTATTTAAAAACAAAATGAAATATTCGGCAAAAATGACTTGAAATTCCGAAAAACTACTCTTGCTTTGTAAAGGTATTAGATGCAATCCTACGATTAGTCTTGGTTTATTAAATGTGAAAATTAATTTGAGAAAGAAAAATTTTATTATGAACTATATACAGGATATTTTGGAATATGGCTATTGTAGATCGATGCTTACAGTATCACTACTACCAAAAGATTTAAAAGTTTCCACTAGCGTTTAAAATTTCTTAGTCAAAACCTGGAAGTATCTGGAATCTGTAATACTTGAAGTACTCTAGATATTGCTACTACCAAAAACTTCTGATGATTAAGTCTAAAAGTATTTAACTAAAATTTCTCATTGGGATATAATGTCTAGATATTATACTTTTTTCAAATTCAATAACATTACAGTTTAATACAAGATAGTTCCATAGTTTTTGTCAAAACTGTTGATATCAATTGATTCCCAAAAACGAATGACCTCCAAATACAAAAACAAGAAAACAAGAACTCGATATAAAATAGATTGAATGAGTTTTTTTTGGATTTCCCAATTCCAAATACTCTTTAAGCTGACCTCCTGAAGCAATACTTCTCTGAATTACTAACTGTTTCTCTGGAAATTTCTATGTGGTAGTCTAGAAAAAGTCATTTCTTACATAAAAACTCGAATAATTCTCAATATTCTATCTTTGATGACACGATTACAAATAGACTTAATGTTATGTGCTCGTATTACTTCTTCTTTTGAAAACAACTTTGTTTAGTGTCCCATTTATTGAGACAGTTCTCATAATGTTTCTGTCAACAAAACTGTAGGTATAATTCTTTTTAATTATTACGACGTAATTACTAATTTCAAATAAACACATTTATAGATTCTAAACATTATTTTCAATTCTTATTATTTTTTTAATTATACAAACTAGATTACATTTCTGTGCAATATAGATTTACCTGAATTTAGAATTAGTAAACGTCAGGAGTAAATGGGATATTGTGTGTTCGTAAGTGAAAAGTTTTGATTGGCTATAACAACCCTCCGGTCGATGCTAGTCGCGAAGGCTGCAAGGGATATGAGCATTGTTATTGCTTACGTCCGGTCCTGTGTAAACTTTGTTAGCCCAGAGGCGAACTAGCCCTGGTTGACCTAAGTAACCAAACATGGTTTATCATACTAACTAACAAACATTTATAGAACGGATTAGAAGGCCGAAAATTTCCCAATTAAATTATAAATGTACCAGTAAACATCACCGTCTTCTGTTTAATAACGAATGATACGCAACTTAAAGTTCATAAAAATACAAATTTTTTATGAAATTGCAATATCAAAGAATTCATAATGTTGTGGAACACGAATAAAAAGTAATGAACCGGTTTAGAATTTTCTAGAATTTACGTTACTCTAGAACAGTCCGGTTCTGGATTTATCGCAGACGAAGGCAAGTCGACCCGCCCTTAACGTGTAAAGCTAAATGGGCCCGACAAGATCTAGTATAAGTTCATATAATCGAAACACCCGCATAGATGAATACAATGGAAAGCAGCCAAAATGAAAGCCGTAACTATAAAATTTTGCTAGACTTCCTAACATATTGTTAAATGTCGGTGCCTCGTACCTTTTCGGTATTAATAGAACTTTTGTTAAAGGAACAATACTATGAAAAACTGAATGAAAATCAAAATTAAAAAATCGGCAAATAAAGCTTTACAAGCTTTTATCGAAACGTAAAATAGTTAATAAATGTCAGTGGTGGTTAAGTAAATTTTATTTAAATTAGTAAAATATATGTGTTCAAGCTAATCTGATCAATTAAATAAAAGCTAGGAAGTTCTAGGATTTTATGTGGCGAACTGTGTAATTAAAACAGTTTTGTTTAACCAGCAGCGTTTAACTAAAGAGTGACAGTTTGCGGATACTAACATCATTAAAATTTACAAACCAATTCGAAATTAAATCGCGTTACATAAAGAGATTTCCGAACAGAAAGTTTAACATTACGATCACTCCTGTTTGCATTTACATATCATAATTAGTCAGTAAATCAAAGAGAGGGTTACACCCTTTTGCAAGATAATCGAATTCATAGATGTGTTTATTTATAATGAATCCAATGCGTTACAAAATTACAACATAATAAATATAGACGGGTTTGATGCAATTTATGTAAATAAATGATCGATACAAAATTTATAATTGAGTTTGAAAGAGATGCTTCCTGATTTGTAGACACTTCTTTATCGATAAAAGAAATATTTTCAACAGACTACTACTATTGGAAATAGAATTCTTGTCTGAAGAATACAATTCTAAAAAATTAAATACTTTTATAAATAATAAAAGCTACAAAACCTTTTTCAAATAAAAAGTAAATGGAACGTGTAACAGACATGGTTCATCTTTCATCAGTTTCGGTTTCGTCTTTCTGAATATTGTATACAATAACCCGCAATTTCTCATGATACATCAAACAAGACACAATTTAAAAAATTATATACAATTAAAAAGCAAAATAAAATTCTCAAGATTCAACGTTTTGAAGGTTTGAATGACTTTTTAACTTTGAGCGTAGTAAAATAGATAAGAAGTTATTAATGAACATCGTATTGCAAACAGAACAGAATCTTGTTAATTAATGTAAACCAAAAATCTTTTTTTGGAGAGATAATGGTATGGAATCAACATAAAAGCTTCTACTATAATAACTTTTCTTACTATATTTCTAATCGGGAGACAGCTTTGTTATTTGTAGAAATAAAAACACGTTAGTAGCAAGAGTTGCACAAACTGAAATCTCTCTAAATGGAACATCCTGTATATTTTGCCATTTTCTCATTACTGATTCAATATGCTGATTATAGTAATATAGCACTATAGATTCTCAATTAAATAGCTTCGGCGTTATTCAATTTTTTCTTGTTAATGTTCTATCATTATTTTTAAATTCTCTTCTTCATTTTTTGCTCTCCATTCTTTTTTTTTTGCTACTACTATCTTTCTTACTTTCAGCTAATTTTTGAAAATGCTGTTTCCATCTTTTCATTATTTCTTCTTCTCCCGTTAATGTTTTTCATTCTATACATTTATTTTTATTTCTGAGTTATTTCACTGCGCTATAGAACAATTTCTATTTTCCCATTAAAATCCCCTATAATAATCGTATTTGTACTGTCCATTGACCACTGCTAATTGCAGTTTTCTCTTCTGAAATAAAGTTTTCTGACTTCTTTCCTTCTTTCCTTCTTTTTTGATTCTGTTATCCTTAAGTATGCTATATCATCGTATTGAAAGAACTAAAGAGTGCTATGTTAAAGATGAAGCTGGGAAAAACATCAGGAAATGAAATAGAATTCATGGAGGAAAGTGAAGAAGAAGACTTGTTAAGATTTTTGAATGATATAATGGACACCAAGAAAATGGAACATAGGAGTTATTATACCATTTTTTAAGAAGGGGGACACGGGAAATTGTAACATCTATAAGGGAATAACCCTTGCAGGTGTTTCAGGAAAATGTTTAGCAAGAATAATAGAAGCAAGAATTAGACGACAGATTGAAGATTCAATTGAAGATACACAATGTGAGTTAAGACAAGAAAGAAGTACATAAGATTTAATATTTATACTCATACAAGTAAGTAAAAAAGCTTTAAGAATGTGTCTTTCATCAACATGGAAAAAGCTTTTGATAGAGAGGACGTATGAAGAAGTTTAGAGAAGAGAGGTGTAGGCAGACATAAAATTGACATGATAAAGGCAAGGTATAAATAAGAACTTTGTAAGAATAAACCACGAGGAGTCTTAGGAGTTTAAAATCAGAGTTGGTTTAAAACAACGATGATTATTGAGGGATTAAAGGAAAACATTTAAGGTTGAAAAACGGAGAATGTTGAAATAACAGAGTTCATGTTTGCGGACGATATGGCGGTGACAGTAGATACAGAACAAAGTCTGCAGCAAGATATTAATGTACTTAAAGAAAAGAAGAAGAAGAAATTAATATGAAAATTTATATACTCAAAACAAAAACAATGGTAACAACACGGTATAGTGTGATTGTGATGAGTGATTGAGCCAAATGGTAGTCTAAATGGAAACATTAAAAACAGAACAAGCAAAACAGAAAAATTATTCAGCGCATTCAAGAACACATTTTTGGGACATAAAGAAGATAAAAGTGGAGGTAATAAAGAAAGTGATGGTACCAACATTATCATATGGTTGTGAGACGTGGACACTTACAGGCAGGAAGAAGAGCAGAATAAACAACATCAGGAAACGGTCAGGAAAAGAAACATAGTGTAGTCAAGCATAGAAAGATTAGCAGGTAGAAAAAACGATGCAGAGGAACAGCAGCACAAATGCCAAATTGCACTTACACCCCAAGGTAGAAAAACTTCAGATTAAGTAAGTAAGTCAATTTTTCTTTATAAATCGTTATCAAATTTAATGAGCTGCCCATCTTTTAGCTCTGAAAGCCCTGCTGTGTTAGAATTGAATTTTAATCTTTAATTGTTTAATTAAATCTTAACTACATTGTCCTTTTTTCTCAGCGTGATTAAGAAACACAAAACGTAATCTTATTTATTTTTTAATATTAACATACTATTTTTCTACATTTCTTGCTGATTCAAACTTTTCGACTAGCTCTTGTATAATTAAGAGACTTTGCAATTTCACAACTTTAATAGACTGCATTAATTTTTTCGTCTGCAATTTTAATCGTAAACGCAAAATCTAATTGTTTTCGTCTTTTATAGGAACAACCAAAACATTCTGTATATCTATTTCTGGTATACATAGAAAGACCCAGTACAAAATGATAAGAGCAAGCTATTTGGCATGGTGGTTCTTTAGAGTCTTAAGAACGATATGAATCGAAGGTTTTGGGTTTTAGAACTCAAAATGGTGGCTAATTTCGATAAGTTTAAGTTTATTTATGTTTTGGTCGATTTTAGTCGCTGAGGTGTCAAATTATACCACAGATTAGAATGAGCTGCAAGTGGAAGGTGTGCACGAATTCATAATCATATTTGAACCAGTTAAAGCAATGTATAGAAAAAGAATATATTTGTAGAAATAAAACTACCTTGATATTGATCTGTGGTTCTTGCAACTGCTTTTGCAGCAAAAAAAGAAGGTATTTCGATTGTATGTACATTTCAAGTTTTTGTAGTTCGACTTGCAGCCGTACTTTTCTAGAATGGAGAGCTCAGTGGCCTCCACTTGGATATTTTCTTCTCTCAGCTCCATCCGGAGAAATCAGTAGGGACGTCGGTGCAGATCACTACTCTGCCTCACAGGTTGCTGGCTTGATAGGTAGTCCGCAGAACATTTGATAGACAAAAGCTACACCAGGTTAAAAGAAACTCTTTCAGAGTTCTGTCTTGCAATCGTACATCAGAGATGTAAACCGTTCAAGATAAGTTTTTTGAGTTCGGAAAGAAAAACAGATTTGTCAAGGAAATGGTTTTAAATATCATTTTATTACCAAAAGGAATTCAATTAAAATGTGATTCAAAATGGAAAAATCAACAAGATACATCTAAAACACTAGCAGAGGCTTTTTAGTAGCCGCTTGTCCTTGACCTTAAAGAGCAAGACTGTTTGGAGAGGTAAGATACAAGCACTGGTGTTGTCCATTTTATAGCTGGAAGTTTTTATTTGTGACAAAGACTATTTTAAATGAGATGAATACTGAGCTGGTGGGTGGGATGAAGATTCAGTTGGATGCGATTAAGTCAGTAGAAATATCAAGTTGATCAAAGTCTTAACAAGAAGCTAGCTACACAACAATAAAACCTAGACTAGAAGGTTGAAATCTTGATTGTTTTAGTCAGTGGCTAAATGCAGAAGCAAACTACAGAGACCCCCGTGTTCGATGCTTAAACTAGAATGCATTTGTTTTGGGCGTTTACATAGAAATCTCAAGTCCAGGTAATAATACTCTTCAAAGTCTAAACCAAGTTTATCGAAGACAGTGCCATCAAATCATTTTGCAGCTGATCAGCTTTCAATCAAAGTTTTGTTAGCTTGCAAGACATACCTTTTCTCCTGGTACGAATTTTGCCGTTCAAGGACAGTGGAAAAAGACATCTTTGATTTCCACAGGTCAAAGATTGCGTGAGATCTAGTTTTCTTTGTTTTTGCAATGATTAGTCTTAAGAATAATTTATGTTCTCTCTGTAAGACCTTTAACTAAGTTCAAATACGCTTATGACTGGCCAGAACATTTGTTTCTGTAACTTTAGGAAGACAAGATTGAGTCTACGGTAATTGTTAATACTTGCAGAGGTTATAATCATTCGTCTTCTTTATACAAGGTGACCGAGAACGCAGAATTTTCAAATCCGAAGTATTCTTTGTCAATTGAGCATTTAATACAGTAAAACATTCTTGAAGGATATCATTTAGGCTACGAAACACGAGGTATAAAATATAAAATTAAAGAAAATACTTATTTGATACCACCAAATTTCCTAAGATTCAATGTTTAACAAGCTTTTCTTTAGAAATAGATTTTCCTTTGATAAATAGTTTGACATTAATTTAATGAATCCCCCTAAAGTAATAACGTTCTTTATTGTGCATTTGTTTACGCGTCGTAACGAGTTTTTTTTCTTAAATGAAAACGAGATGAGTTATCTAGGAAAAAATAGCACCGGTAGTCACGTTTTAATTTCAAAAGCAAGAAAGAGAGTTTACACTGAAAGCAACCTTTCCCAGAACGCTCTGATCTCACTATCCTTTGCTATGTAAATGTGTTATTTAATCAAGATTCAATATCGAGGGAGTCTTGAAAATTTAAATTAAAATCCGTAATCCCATGTTACATCACATATTCTTGTAAACGTACCGAATCTGCTATTCATTTCTCATTTTAAGCAAGGAGAAATCTGTTATTACTAATTTTTTGTTTAGTAATCATCAATAAGAGAGTATTTAAAATTTGTAGCACGAAATAAATTGTTCTCTCTTAAAAACTTTCGTATGCTCGAACCCGGAGATTTTTAATAAAAAATGAAATAACTTTTAATGTTCAATTTTACACTGATGTCAACAGATTTATAACCTTAAATATGTACATATAAATTTTATATTATCATAGGAGCGCACACTTTAATCCTTTTAAGCCCAAGCAAGATTGCAAATCGTTATTCTTTATTTTTGATGTTTTGCTTTTTTA